>CM059224.1:28419695-28522195 GCA_030347435.1 Clarias fuscus
AATATTAGATTATTAAACAAAATCCTGAGAATAAGGAAAGAAATTGGAGAGTTTGAAGGAAACCTGAGAATTTCACATGAACAAGCCCCAGAATGGGCCATCAAGGTATTACATTCCGGGGCCCCTCTTTGCAGACTGCATGGCTCCAGCTTCTAAGCTTATTGGAAAAGGGGGCGATGTGATGCCTGGAGCTGTAACAATCCAGGCGACCTCGAACTCTAACCATGTAAATTGGCAATCTGGTAAACAAAGGAGACAGTTTTCGCCTCTGAGTGGGGAAAACACCCTCCCTGACTTGGCTCAGGAGACAATTACTCACAATTCAGCAGCGCGAGAGAGAGAAGGACCATTGGCTTAGTTGTGATCACGTGACGTTTCTTCAGACTGTTACATTTTATTTTACATTAGAAGTTTGACGGTAAAGTACATGTTCTAAAATTCTCTCGTTTGTTTCCTCTGTTAGATTTTTTTAACCCGTTAGATTTTCACATCAATAACTGGATCTGTCAGGCTGCAAATCTTCACATGTACTGTAGATCAGTCTGTAGGAGGAGGTGTTAAACCACTTGCAAACACAAAGAGTAAAATTGTGTTGATAAATTTGTAGACTTTCATTTCCCCTGATTTTAAATGTGTACACTCTAGTTGGCCTGAATTTCACAGATAGAAATGAGCCACACGCATACGCTTCTGCATCTCTAGCGACATCAAGGATCTAAACTCAAGTCCAAAAATACATACATAAATACATAAATAACTTTTCATTTATTTCAGTTCAGAAACAAAAGTAAAAATATAAAAATGTTGTTTAAATACAAAGACTTCATTTACACACTTTACTCCAGACAGCAGATCTAAAGCATGATACACATTTACTGTAATTCTGTGTGTGTGTGTGTGTGTGTGTGTGTGTGAGAGAGAGAGAGCTGGAATGAGACACAATGTCATCAATAAATGAAAAGATAAATAGAGCCAAGTCCATTATTAACTAAATACCGAACAAAGTGTGTAAGAATGAAGAACAAATATTTCTGTCCTGAGAGTTCTTAAAATGCAGTTACAACATGCTGAGATCTCTCTCTCACACACACACACACACACACACACACACACACACACACACACACACACACATTTTCAGTTCCATTCATTCATCAGTTGTGTTTTATTGAATTGCTTTTACAAATAATTAAATTATATTAAAGGCTTTGTGTGCTAATAATTTCAAATGTTACTATGAATCACATTCAGACACATTTAAACATGGGTATGTATATTGAAGCCTGTAGGGACCCATGGTGCCCCAGGGTGTTACAACGATTTACATCTTCTTATTCGGTTTTATCCTCGACTTTGACTCATGAAGTCCCCAAGTGACATCTAATGAACATCCTGGTGCGGTCATGTGACTCTCTGTGAGTTTGTGTACCCATGACAACATTTCCACAATGGTGGTGTTTGGGAAGCACATGTGACAGAACTGGCTAATATTAAAAAGCTTTTCTTTAGTTTACTGAAAGTAATCTTCATTCAATTGAACAAGTCTAATGATTTAATAACATCTCATATTTTATACTTAATCTGTTCTGACTGAGTTTCTTGAACAGTTTTAAATCAAACAAATTAAGAACATGACTGTGACATATGTCACATACTGTACAGCTTTTAACCCTAAGCTTAGCTCGTTCTTCACCTCCCCCTTAATGGAAATATTATTTTCGATGCTAGGTGGCAGCAGCAGCTGTTTGTGTCTCTTTGGGTTTTCATTACATGGACAAAATGTCTCAATCCCTTTGGTACCATTCTGATTAGAGATTCCAGAGTAACTGTTTACACAGACACTGATCTGATAAGACAAGTGTGTACATACTCCAGGCATTTAATCAGAATACAACATTGTTGAGGAGGCACAGCGGTGTTGTGGTTAGAACTGTGCCCTCAAACCTCCAGGGTTTGGGTTTGATTCTCACCTCGGGGTCTGTGTGTGTGGAGTCTACATGTTCTCCCTGAGCTTGGTGGGTTTCCTCTGGGTTCTCCATTTCCTCCCACAGTCCAAAGACCTGCAGATGAGGCTGATTGGTGTTCCCAATTTACCCGTAGTGTGTCTGTGTGCCCTGTGCTGGATTGGCACTCTGTCTCGTGTCCTACGTCTCCTGGGATAGACCCTGTATACAGGATAAAGCACTTTAGACAATGAGTGAGTGATAACAGTTTTGACATGTGCAAAGTGGTTCTGCTGAGTGCGACGTGTTTAATGTGTCATAAAAAAAAAAACATAAAAAAAAGAAAATACTTTTTTCCAACCTTGAAGTTAGGTTAGACTTTCATTTCTTAGAATAAATCCTTTTCTGTGTTAAATACTCACTCATCTCATCTTCTATGCCGCTTTATCCTGAATTCAGGGTCACGGGGACCTGGAGCCTCTCCCAGGAGGCTTAGGGCACGAGGCGGGGTACACCCTGGACAGGGTGCCAATCCATCGCAGTATGGAACTCCAAAGTGTTCAAAATTAAATAAATAAATAGGACATGATTAAATAAATAACTCTATGAATAAATAAGACACAGATATGTAATATGAGAATGAAATTGTGAAATAATGAAACACATTTTGAAAAAAAGATTATTATTATTATTGTGAAAAATGTTGCTCTCTGCTATAGTTTACTTATTATTATGAAATAATATTTCATGGTCATTATTTTTCCCAATAACAGAGATTATTGCAGAGGCATTTTATTTAATTATTTTATTCCAAAATGTAATTTAGGAATGTAAAGTCAGTATTTATTTCAAAATCCCGTTTTCTCCGATGGCCTATTTATTTCATAATGCGGCTCTTCAGCAGAATGAGTCGTTCTGTCAATCAGTGCCAGTGGGTTGGACCTGCGGACAGGGCAGAGGCGGACTGGCCATTTGGCGCTCCGGGGGTTTTCCCAGTGGGCCGCTGGATAATGCGGGCCGGGCCAGTCAGTACGGAAATTTATTTAAAAAATGATGGAACCATAATATGGCATGTCTTTTTTACTCAGTAGTAGGAGCTGAGGTGTGCTGCTCCCCCCCCCGAAATGCTCTATTGTTTTACCCTTTTCTGTACTTTTACTTTGTTTTGTATTATAGTTTTGTGACGCTGAAAAAGGCTGATAAAGGTTTTGTGCTGAACGCTATTGTTGGCTCTGAGCTCTTTTTTCCCGGCAAAGCGGCCCAGGTTGTGTGAACGTGAATGTATTGTAATCCTATTCCATCACCTGTTCTGAAACACGCCCCCTTTAACTTTTAATTTACAGAGGGAGAGATATGGATCCTTTCTCCATACAGCAAAGAATTAATAATTGCCATGGATGAAAATGAAAAAAAAGAAGAAAAGGTGAAGCTGAAAATTTACGCGACAAGAAGAAAAAGCTTTAAAAGCAGATGCTGTGAAATTCTTCAGATTAGCAGATTTTGCCTTTTGCAGTTGCGCAGGATCTGACAGCTCTAACATTACGGTCAGAGACAGCGAGTCTGGATCCAGCAGCCTCAGGGTCAGTGATGATGTTGAGCAGCACGTCTCCCCTTCTATACCCGAGACAAGTGAAAAGGATCAACTGAACAGGTCAACTGGAATAAAATCAGAGGCAGCATTAGCTCGGGCTAGTAAACTAGTTACTCATTTTAATTATTATTATTATAGTCAATATTAATTCAAAATAAGGCTGAGAAAATATTATTACTAGCATGAGCTGATGCTGCTACTGATGTTATTCCAGATGACCTGTTCAGTTTGATTCCCATTCTTTTCCCTCGGCTCTGGGATCAGGGGAGAGGTGTTGCTCATCATCAGCAGGCACTGGTTCATCATCACTGACCCTGCGGCACTTGCAGCTTACACTGATAAGTGGTATATCTCACACTGACTGCATCAAGATGATACCCCATGACTAGCTAAAATATTGTCTTTATAGTTTTACATTTTGTTTGTCTTAATGTTCTTTCCTTTGTTTTATAAATATGACCCAATATATGTTCAATGATTCAAATCAATTCAATTTTATTTATATAGCGCTTTTAATAATGTTCATTGTCTCAAAGCAGCTTAACAAGAAAAAAGAATGAAAAAGAAAATTTATGGAAGTGTGTATGTGTGAGAAAAATGTGTCTAGATAATAATGAGATGAATGAGTGAATGATGAATGAATTGTCTCTGATGAGCAAGCCAAGGGTGACGGCGACGGTGGCAAGGAAAAACTCCCTGTGATGGCAATAGGAAGAAACCTTGAGAGGAACCAGACTCAACAGGGAACCCATCCTCATCTGGGTGATAACGGATAGCAGGGATTATATAACATCATGTGTGTTATGCAGCTGAAAGGCCGATATAACAGAAGTTATTTAAATGAACACAAAGTCCAGTTCAGCTCAGGGATGAGTCAGCAGGTGCAGAGGGCAGATGGGGGTCTGGATCACTGGGAGCTCAGGAGCAGCATGTGTAGATCCAAGCCAACATGAAGCAGAATCCAGCTGGAGCAGGTCCTTCTCTGGATGCCTCAGGAACCTCGCAGGGTCGGCCTCTGTCTACTGAAGCTGGAACAATCTCCAGATGCCTCGGGATGGGTGGAAAAATAAAGAGCAGGTGGAAAGAATTAGCGTGGTTGCCATTCAGGATAGATGTACTGGAGTATGAGGTAATGGAATTAATTACTATGTGTATGCCAGATTAAAGAGATGCGTCTTGAGTCTACTTTTAAATTGGGAAACTGTGTCTGAGCCCCGAACACTGTCAGGAAGGCTATTCCAAAGTTTTGGAGCTAAATATGAAAATGCCCTACCTCCTTTTGTAGATTTTGATATTCTGGGAACTACCAGTAGTCCGGAGTTTTCTGATCTTAAGGAGCGTGGTGGATTGTAACGTATCAGAAGACTGGTTAGGTATGTGGGAGCTAGACCGTTTAGAGCCTTGTAAGTAAGTAATGCTATTTTGTAATTAATTCTAAACTGAACAGGTAGCCAGTGCAGGGATGATAATATTGGGGTTATATGATCATATTTTCTGGATCTAGTGAGAACCCTGGCGGCTGCATTTTGGACTAACTGTAGCTTGTTAATTGAGGATGCAGGACAGCCACCCAGTAATGCATTACAGTAGTCCAGTCTGGAGGTCATGAATGCATGAACCAGCTTTTCTGCATCAGATGCAGATAAAATGTTCCTAAGCTTGGCAATATTTCTAAGATGGAAAAAGGCCGTTTTTGTGATGTTGGAGATATGATTTTCAAAGGACAAGTTACTGTCTAATATTACACCCAGGTCTTTCACTGTTGTAATGAAGTATCACGTTTGAGTTTCTAGCTTAGAGAGTCATGATCACTGGGGGGCATCGATTCGAATGCAGAAGTCTTTGTTCTCCTTATTCCAGCATTGCACATGTTAATCAACAGGAGGACAGATACAGTCTGTGGTTCTATATAAAGAAATAAAATAAGTAACACAATATAAGAGTCACTGAAACAGGAACAACAATAGTTACTAATTAGTCTCATAAACTAAACTGTACATTTCTAGATACTGAACAACTGATATAATTCATCATACCAATTCTAGCATTAACTGTGATGCCTCGTTACTAGCAACAAACAGCAGGTGGCCAGATCCACAGTAAAGACCCATGTTGTCCCATCCCAACATGTGCAGTAAATAAATGTAATAATACTTACAATATTTGCCCGAACAAATCCACCAATCCGTCTAACCGTCGCTACACCAAACAAACAAAACAACTTCTGGGTTAAAACACGATAGAATGTCAGGAAAACATCTAATAAAGGTCTATTGGCGCCCCCTACTGGACTGACCCACACTTTCCTTTACAACAACTGTCGAGCTGGTGGTAACAGTCCATCCTTCTGAACGCAGGGTGAATTGTGAGAGCTGGTGTGAACTGGTTTTTGGGCCAATAAGTAATATCTCTGTCTTATCTGAATCTATTAAAAATAAGTTATCGGTCATCCAATATTATATCTTTTTACACTTGTGTGTGTTTAAAAATGATGCAGCATTTTAAGTTCTTTTCATGGTCACCAGGAAAAAAATGCAAGTGGACCTGCAGTTGACCCCTAAGGGTTTAAGTTAGGAGAAAGACCTCCTGTTGTGTTCTGTAGTGCCTCTCCATGTTCTCAGTCTATGGCTGAATGTGCTCCTGTAGGACACCAGTGTGGCATGCAGCAGATGGGAAATATTGTTTAGAATCCTGAGACGTTTCTTCAGCATTCTCCTCTCAGACACCTCCACCAGAGACTCCAGCTCCAGTCCAGGGACAGATCCAGCTTTCCTAATAAGTCTGTTGGCATCGGCTTCTTTACTCTGCTACCCCAACACGCTACGGTATAGAAGATGGCACTGTTAACAGAGTGTTTCTAGACCAGTCTAGCTTATTGTTTATGTGTACACCTAGATACTTATAGCTTTAGAGACTTTAGGTCAGGGGTGTCAAACTCCGTTCCTGAAGGGCCGCAGACCCTCAGAGTTTTGTTCCAGCCCTCGAGGACCTGCAGAGTTTAGCTACAAGCATAATTAAAAACACCTGATCCACCTAATCAAATCATTCAGGCTTATTTGAAAACTACATGGCATATATGTTGGAGCAGGGTTGGAACAAAACCCTGCGGGTCTGCGGCCCTTCAGGAACGGAGTCGGACACCCCTGCTTTAGATGGATTACTAACACTGAGTTACATGGGAAACGTAACTTAGAACCACTTTGCTGCTGTTATCTTGGAAGGATTTTAGATTATCACATTGTCATCAACCTCTTCGAAAGTACTTAGGAAGTGACCTCATGATAGAAATGAGCTACAGTAGGGATCATCTTAACAGCTGCAAGTGAGTAATCGCAATCTGTTTTTCCTCAAAGTGAGTAATATAAATTTATAAAGTTAAATAACATGCATCACTGAAGAATATAAATATGTAATGTGCACATTTTTAGGTGAAATTAGTGTTTGGGAGGAAGATGGTTCATCCATGTGTAGATGATTTAAAGAGCTGTTATAGGCCGATAGACTCAATTCTTTCAGGTAAACATTATTTAAGAACAGATTTAAAAAATAATGATTAAACCAATTTTTGACAAGATTATAACAGTATTGTGTCGAGTGTGTTTGTAAAAGCCATCGAGCTCCATGATGAAACTGTCTCTCATGAAGACCTTCCCAGGAAAGCGAGACCAAAACTTACTGCTGCAGAGGAGAAGTTCATTTAGAGTCACCAGCCTCAGAAATCACCAATTAACCTCAAGCAGCACCTCAGATTAGAGGCGTTATGAAGCTTTACAGAGCAGAAGGAGCAGATATACATCTCAATATCAACTGTTCAGAGGAGATTATTGTGTGTTTTGGATGTGTTCAGCATTCAGGCAAAATAACACTTATATAAATATGTCCAGAAAGTTTGTGACCACTGAATTAAGTCCCTCAGAGTCATTTCTCTTTCTAGGTTAAAAGTAAAGTTTTCTTTAACAACAACGACAATAATCTTTATATTAATGTCGAATCAGATTGTCAAAGTGGAAAAAGTATAAAAACAAAAAAAAATGTGAGAACAGAAAATGTAAGAATAGAAAAAAAATTAACAAAATAAGAGATGAAACTAAAAATATACTGTATAGTGTACAAATGTTGTGTACTAACTTTTATCAAGATTAACAAAAAACACATCAAACGCTTTTATTCTGTACTCAAGATTAAAATAAAACACAGTACCAATCTTTATATAATAAAGTCTTTTTAATATAATTAAATACATCTTTAATACATTGTTATGAGAGAGAATTTTATCATCTGTGATTTATTGTTACCATAAGCTGATTTTTTTGTTTGTTTGTTTTAACTGTAAGACAAAAAACTGTGCAAAAAGTGAGAAGAGAATATAATTTGTTTTATTGATGTTTGGCAATATTAACTGTGACTACGAATGGATAGAAAGCATGTAGGGAAAGGATCCTTTCTGTGAAATTGCTATGGTATAGGAAATAGAAAGTCTGTTATAGAAAAAGGAAGGTTGAAATAATCTCATGGCATCTCGTTGGTGATTATTTTACTGTTCCAGCAACAGAAATACAGTGTATATTCCTGAAAGAGTTCAGCTGTTGTTCTTTTCTACTCTCTCTGAAACACAAAATCACACTTCCATCAGCTTTTTATAAACTCATGCTTAAAAACCTAAAGCAATAAATGAGGTTTATTGAATACATTTTTAAAAAATGCATTAATAAGTAATGTGAAATAACCTCTGTTAGTAGGTAGAGCCTCATATTCAGAGCTGTGTGAAGGTTAAGTGAAAGCTGAGAGCTCGAGACAAGCATAAGTATCTACACCCTGTAGATGCTACACATAAACATCACCAAGACTGCCTTTATCAACATCACCACCACCAATAATAATATTAATATTAATAATAATAATAAATTATGTTGGACTTACATTAATTTTCCTGGACAAACTATAAAAAAAAATAAGAAGAATTTGCTCTTTATTCCTTCAAACATTTATTTTATTCAGCCACATCAACTTTGTTTTTTAAGTAATTCCTAATTTAGTGTATGTTGTACAAATATTCCTAATTCTGTGACTTACTGATATAATTTGAAGATGAGAATTCCAATTAGGCTAACACACAGAAGGAGAACCACCGAGAGTGACAGAGACAGATAAGGTACTGGTGCAGTGTGCTCGTGTTCTGGAAAACAACACAAAAGTCAGTTTAAATGATAAAGAACAGAAATGTTTTATTAAATCACCAGAGCTGCCTACCTGTAAATATTATATCAAACAGGTGTGTGTCAACACCCAGGTTGTTGGAGCTGACACACTGCAGAGTAGGCGTATCTACAAATGATTGATGGATGGTAATAAAGCTTCTTAAACCCATGGAATAAACAGATTCTTCACGAATGGGCGTAGCCTCTGATGGAGAGGCAGGTTGACCGGAGAGACGCCACTCCAGTTGAGGAGACGGATTACCACGAACCTCACAGAAACACACGATAACCTCCTGAGTGAAGTTACAGCTGGAGGAGGGAGAGACCTGAGGGGCATCTGAGAGAGAGAGAGACAGAAACTTGAACTGGAATGGTGGCTAAAAATCCTGACATGTCTCTCACACACATTATTCCAGATCAGTCTCTTGTATAATAGATAGGTATAACAACTTTTGCTTAGCAGGTTACACCAGCACCAGCATCTGAAATTCCTTTTACTTGTGCTTATTCTTAAAGGGCTGGTGTGACTGCAGGCTTTTATTCCAGCCAAGTAGGAGTTTCGTTTGATAATTTATTGGAACCTTTGATAAATGTTTTTACCAGTTGGAAACAGCTGGATGTGATGTTGCTGTCACATCAGTGTTTTGTGAATAAGAATGAAGAACCCTTTATCTGTGATTTGATGCCAACACTAAGCACAGAGATTGTCAGATAAGCCGTGGCACAAAACATCTCCTACAGATCAAACAATGAAATTCATGATGTATTTAAATAAATGTTTGCAGATTTGGAGTTAGTGCACATGCTTCTTTGTGGAAGGAAAAGGCTGCACTTACATTACTCTCCAAAATATTGAAATGGCACAGGCTGTTGTGTTGTTTTTGCTAAACACTGAAGACATTGCAGTTTGATGTGAAAAGATTTTCAGATTTTATTTCCTGATGTTTACATCTAGTTAAGCGACCCATACCCATTTTTAAGTAAGTAAATTGAGCCTAGGGTTATTATGAGAGTTAGTAATTGATTGCATGTTAGCAGTATTATTTTAGACGCCCCATACTGCAACCCACGGCACCCAAAGAGTTCACCACCAACTTGCTGGTGCAAGACACCACAGCACATCTCTAGAGGCCTTACAGAGTCATACCCCAGAGGCCAGAACTTCCCTGGCAGCACACGGGGGGACCTACACAATACACAGAATACAATGTTTTGAGTTGTATTCTTGCTGCATAATGAATTTGCTCTAATTGCCCCCTGCTACCCTGCAACTTATACAATTCTAAGTTAAACAATCAGTAACCTGGCTTGCTCATTAGGAGCAAACTGATGATTATAATTTATACATATTTATTCACATCTTTTATACATATTTCCATACTCTTTTGGTTTTGTGAAGCATCATTGTTAAAAGTACCATATAAACAAAATTTAATTGAATTTAGTGAGCTCATTCCAGAAGTAGCTGTGCAAGCCCAAGCCATGACAACACCTTTAACAAGCGTGTCTCATGAACCTGTATGCTTTGTAACATTAACATCTCAGTTCCAGAACTTGTCTATGTCTATGGCTCGTGTCTATATTTCTTTTTGATTTCCACTCTAGCTTTTTGTTTCTTATTTTAAATGAGTGATTTTCATCAATAACTGCTGTTGTTTTCCTTGGCTAATATGTTCTATGTCTGGTTGTTAATACCATTCATTCATATCATTGTTACTTTCTTGGCAGCACAGTCGCATAGTAGTTAGCACTGTTGCTTTGCACCTCGAGTTCCTGCCTTAGGTCTGTGTGTGGAGATTGCATGTTCTCCGCATGCTTAGTGGGTTTCTTCTGTGAACTCTGGTTTCCTCCCACAGTCCAAAGGTCTGCAGAATAGGCTAACTGGCATTTCCAAATTCCCTGCAGTGTGTGAGTGTGTGTGCTTGTGTGATCTGCAATGGATTGGCATCTTGTCCAGGGTGTACCCCGCATTGTGTCCCAAGTCCTCTGGGATAGGCTCCAGGCTTTATGTGACCCTGTAAAGGATATGCACTATAGAGAATGAGTTAGTATTTCTTTATTTTTCAGGGCATTCCATATTGTTGCATTTGCTATTCCCAGTGCTTCTGAAGATGGCTGTGATTGAGTTTTCTTCTTGTTATCTGATTCATTTTTTTCCCCATTTTCCCTCTGGTCACCATGTATACAGGCTTTACAGGCAAAAAAGCCTCAAGAGTAGACATTCATATCTATTCATTATTTAAACAATCAATATAAAAAGTACTATAGGGGAACAATAAACACATATTCTCCAATATTATTCAGTCATATTCTCCAGTATGTTTTTTTTTTCATCACATGAAAATTGGGTAGGTTTAAAGAAAAGGTCCCTTGTTTTACCTATTTTTACATATCTCGAGTTGGGAAAGTCAGCACATGGTATTGTAAAAGCCTGTAGAGCAGGGGTCTCAAACTCAGTTCCTGGAGGGCCGCAGCCTCACAGAGTTTTGTTCCAACCATGATTAAAAACACCTGATCCAACTAAACACGTCATTAAGGCTTATTTGAAAACTACATGGTATGTATGTTAGAGCAGGGTTGGAACAAAACTCTGTGGGGCTGCGGCCCTCCAGGAACTGAGTTTGAGACCCCTGCTGTAGAGGGTATTGAGGTCTACTGAATAAAGCACCAGCTCAGCACTGCCCAGCTTGCAGAAAATCTACATGGTATGGCGTGCACCTGTGATGGGCAGGCGCCTAATCTGTTATCGCTCCTCGGTCACTCCATAGGCTCCCTACGTAGGCGGCACTCCTCCTGCAGGTCCGTCAAATCGGGCCGGCTGGTGACACTTAACATTAACAGACCGGAAGCAAAGCAAAGAGTCGCGCGGTGGAGTTATTAAAGAGTGTGCCACGCAAGCAGGGCGATGTTACACGCCCCAGAGACTTTAAAAAGGAGACCAGGAAGCTGCCCTTTGATCTCCGCAAGCTGCCGAGCCAACGGATGTCCAGGAGAGACTCCGGCCTGTGGGTCGCCGTCTGAGAGCGTGCAGGAGCGCTACCTCCACTTGCTCCATCCTGCTGCTCTGCCCACCACCGCCTTTCTCCAGCCGTGTTCCCGCATGCCAGCTGGGCACTGCCTCCAGACCTGCACATACACATCCACTCTTTTCCTTCCCTTTCTTTCCATCCTCCCTCCTTTAACCCTTTCCATCCCTGTTTATCCTAAATAAATTTGCTTTTTCCCCGTAAGACCTCACCTCAAGTCTTTACGGAGCTGCTCGTGCAAAAAATGGTCAAACCCGTTACACTACACCATTGCAGGACTAGAGCATGAAACTCCATGCATCCTAACACCAGACTGTTTATGATGAGGGCAGTCTAAAAAGCTCCTACATAGCCACATGGCCTGGCTTGAGAATGATCTTCTTTGCCAAAGCCATTAAAACCTTGAACGTATGACCAAAGACCTCCAGCTCCACTGTAGATGACACTAATATACGCTAAAACAGCAACTGAACATACAGTCACTGTCCATTTTAAAAGATAATTACTCAAACTACAGGTAGAACAAAATGTATATTTTGCTATGCATAGTCTGAATTGCCCATTCATCCCATTTTAATGCACATTTGTTTCTAGTAAGAATGTGCAAGTATCAAATAAAAATTTCACTCTTAAGTCTGAAAACTGCAGGACAAGTTTTACGTAAGAGAGTTTTAAAAATATGTTATGTTAACACCTTATAAGTACTCACACTGAACATCCAGGTAGACAGATGAGTTGTGATCTCCGTGCTGGTTTTGAGCTCTACAGTAGTATAAACCACTCTGTGTAGAATCAGTGGTGTTGATGGTGAGATGGTTTCCGGTTCCTATCTGCTCTCTGTTCTCTCTGTACCAGGTGTAGTTCAGCACTGCTGGGTTTGCATCACTGCTGCAACTCAGAGACACTGAACTGCCCAAAACCACTGAAGCAGATGGAGATGCTGATACCGCCATCTTTCTTGGAGCGTCTAAACAATCAAGTACATAGGAAAACTGATGAGACTGTTAGCCTCAAGTACTCTTCACATGACATTCAAGACCTTTTACTTACTCTATAAGGAAAATTAGCACCATTCCTGTGACAAAATACGACTTGTTGATTTTCTTTTAATATTCTTTAAATATTCTATTAAATATAACTGTTACTATCAATGTTGCAACTCAGAAACACTGAACTGCCCAAAACCACTGAAGCAGATGGTGATGCTGATAACAACATTTTTCTATGATCTATCTAAAGGTGAAAAAACAGTGTTTAGTATAAGTGATGGCAAGATTGGACATCAGTATTTTTCCCATTGAAGGTCAGCTAGGGCAGGAAGTGTTTTGTGAAGGCTTCACACCGCACCTCAACAGTCCGCATCTCCACCCTGACACAGCTAAACCTAAAGTCCCACTTCACTAAAAAGGTGTTGGGTCATTCTAGTTTAGCAGGGCCACGGAACCATTCCTCACTGTTACTTGATCAATCTCCATGTTTGAGATAAATTGTGGAATTTTGGGATTAAAAAAACAAACAAAAAACAGCATGAGAAGTGTCATAGTGAAGCATTTCAATATATTCTGAACTTCTGGTCTTTTATGACCCATTCCCAACACATGTCCTAATGTTTTTGTTTGTCTGTTTGCATGTTTGTTTTGCATTTGATCAACATTAAAGGGTGGGGACAAGTTTTTGGTATTTCAGGTAATTTTATAGGTAAAGTTATGTTGTCTAATATCTAATAATTTGCCGTTGGGACTAATCAAGGGCACTGCATTATCAAAAGATTGAAGCTAAGGATTGAAATATGGTTCACAGAAGTCCGCAAACACAAATGACAAGAGTTGGCCCAGGAAGGCACCAGTGTGCATCTCCAGTAAATATATTCAGTGTGTGCTGTCATGTAACTGTGGAGGTGATCAAGATCAGTCCACAAGGTGACGATATAAGCTACTGAACATTCAGACCATTTCTATTAATACAGTGGTAAACAAACATTTATGTTTGTGGAGAAACATGTGCTGCTGGTGGCTTACTTGTTTTGTTTTATTCTGTACCAGCCCAAGTGGCAACACTGGGACTGCAGCTCACACTTGTATCACATTAGGATTTTTTAGGGCGTTTTCATACTGTGAACGATCTGTTCCGTTCTGTACCCGAGCACGATTTCTCCCCCTATTTCTCTATTAACTCGCTCTCTGGTATAATGATCACACGCACACTTTAAAACAGACCACTCAGAAATTAGAACGTAAATGGCGTCAAACTAAATTGTTAGTTTTTCAAGTAGCATGGAAGGAGAGCATCCTGAACTATAGAAAAGCTCTCAGTGATGCTACATAAACTCTTATAGAAAATAACAAAAATAATCCGAGATTTTTATTTAATACCGTAGCTAAATTAACCAGAAATAATACCACTGCAGAAATCTCCACAACAACAACATACAGTAGTGAGGACTTCATGAATTTCTTTAATAATACAATTGTAAACATTAGGCATAAAATTGAGGCTTTGAAATCGGACAATGTAATTAATTCAGATGTTAAACTAACCATGTCAGATCAAAACTTAGAATACTTTACTCCCCTTGAAGAGAATGAACTAATTTCACTCATCTCTTCTGCATATTCATCAACCTGTATATTAGATCCTATACTGACACATTAAACCGATAGTTAAGAAGTCTGACCTCGACCCCTGTCAGCTGTCCAATTACAGGCCGATATCAAACCTCGCATTTATCTCTAAGGTTCTGGAAAAGACAGTTGCGGAGCAGCTATGCTCATATCTACATAGAAATAACATAAATGAACTGTATCAGTCAGGATTTAGGCCTCATCACAGCACAGAGACAGCACTCGTTAAAGTAGTAAATGACCTTGTATTGACCGCTGATCAGGGTTGCGTAACTTTTGACACCATTGATCATAGTATTCTCCTTCACAGATTATAAAATGTAGTAGGAATTAAGGGAACAGACTTCTCCTGTCTCAGATCCTATTTGACTGATCGTTATCAATATGTAGATCTAAATGGTGATTATTCTGCATATTCTCGAGTGGAGTTTGGTGGCCCACAGGGTTTGGTTTTAGGCCCACTGCTTTTTTCCCTTTACATGCTTCCTTTGGGCAACATAATCCATAATCCCAACCAATCTGGATTCAAGGCGGCACATTCCACAGAGACTGCCCTTCTGTCAGTCAGAAGCTCCATGCTGCTAGATCTGCTAAACTGTCATCTGTCCTGATCCTCCTGGACCTGTCAGCTGCATTTGACACAGTGAACCACAAGATCCTATTATCTATTCTCACAAGCCTTGGTATTTGTGGAACAGCGTGCCAATGGTTTGCTTCTTACCTAGAAGATAGGTCATATGAGGTGACATGGAGGGGATCTACATCTGCCCCATGTAGACTCTCTACTGGTGTTCCGCAGGGCTCAATACTTGGTCCTCTTCTGTTCTCCCTCTATACCCGGTCTCTTGGTAAGGTCATATTATCGCATGGATTTTCATACCATTGTTATGCAGATGACACTCAACTTGTTTTCTCCTTTCCTCCCTCTGACACTCGGGTTTCCACGCGGATCTCAGCATGTCTGGCAGACATCTCATCCTGGATGGCAGCTCATCAGCTGAAACTCAATCTGAGTAAAACCGAACTGTTGTTCATTCCTGGTGACGCATCCCCAGGTCAAGATCTTGTGATATCCCTGGACAACACTCAAATCACTCCTTCAGCCACTGCCCGCAATCTTGGGGTAACCATGGACAATCATCTGTCATTTTCCCCTCACATCGCTAACCTTACTCGCTCTTGTAGATTTCTTCTTTACAATATCAGAAGAATCCGTCCATTTCTTTCTTCACAGGCTACTCAGGTGCTTGTTCAGTCCCTTGTTATTTCAAGACTGGACTACTGCAACTCACTCCTGGCTGGCCTGCCTCTGTCCACGACTCGTCCTCTGCAACTGATCCAGAATGCAGCAGCACGTCTCGTTTTCAACCGTCCCAAGTTCTCCCACACCACCCCACTCCTCCGCTCCTTGCACTGGCTTCCTGTAGCTGCCCGCATCAAATTCAAAACACTGATGCTTGCCTACAAAGCTAAAAATGGCCCAGCACCCACTTACCTCTCTGCTCTAATCACACCACGCACTGCGCCGCGTTCCCTCCGGTCCTCCAGCACTGCTCGCCTCGTCCCACCATCTCTCAGGGATCGAGGGCGGCATTCATCCAAACTCTTTTCTGTTCTGGCACCTAGGTGGTGGAACGAACTTCCTCTAGATGTCCGTACAGAAGAGACTTTGACTATCTTTAAACGGCGACTCAAAACTTATCTATTTCTCCAGTACTTACAGGACTAACCCCCACCCCCTAACACAACTCTTCCCAGTTGTGTTAGACTAATCGCACTTAGTTATTGACCTAGTTAACCCAGTGTAAGTATCTATCCAGTAATGTAAACTTTAAAGCACTTTTTGTAAGTCGCTCTGGATAAGAGCGTCTGCCAAATGCCTAAATGTAATGTAAATGTAAATGTAAGCATAATATTAATTTTCACTGTTATGCTGACGACACACAGTTATACATCTCAGCAAAACCAGATGAGAGAAACCAGCTTGCTAAACTTGTGCAATGCGTAAAGGATATAAGAGCCTGGATGCTAATTAACTTCCTTCTGCTTAATCCTGATGAGACAGAAGGTCTAGTCATAGGACCGCATGCAGCTAGAAGCAAGATTTTAGATCACATTGTAATTTTAGATGGCCTTTCTGTTCTATCTAGTGCAACAGTGAAAGACCTTGGTGTGATTATAGATTCTAGTCTTTCATTTGAAGCACATATAGATAATATCACCAGGATAGCATTCTTTCACCTCAGAAATATTGCCATGTTAAGGACTATATTGTCACTAAATGATGCAGAAAAACTAGTTCATGCCTTTATCACCTCTAGGTTGGACTATTGCAACGCTTTACTGTCTGGTTGTTCAACTAGGTGCATAAACAAGCTTCAATTAGAATGCAGTAGCGAGAGTCCTCACTAGAACCAGAAGATAGGATGCAGGCTGCTTGTCAGTATCACGTATTATAAAAACTACAGCAGGGGACAGGGCTTTTTCTTACAAAGCTCCAAAGTTAAGGAATAGCCTTCCAAATAGTTTTCAGGACTCAGTCTAGGCTAAAAACCTATTTATTTAGCCAAGAATTTGTAAGAAGATTTGCCTTGGGTAAAGGAGCAGATCTGGGGGACTCATGGACGTAGAGTATTATGGTGAACTGGTATGTTTAGATGCTGTCCTCCCCACTCTCATTGTTCACTCAGGTTTGTTGACGGTGAAGTGATTGGTTGCTTTACATCTCAGTTCCCCCTCATGTCTCTGTTTCCTTCTCACTCTCCCTTTTAGTTATGCTGTTATAGTTAGTCCTGCCGGAGTCCCTGCTTGCACTCTACACTAAATATACACACGTGGACAAAATTGTTGGTACCCTTCGGTCAATGAAAGAAAAACTCACAATGGTCACAGAAATAACTTTAATCTGACAAAAGTAATAATAAATAAGAATTCTATGAATGTTAACCAATGAAAGTCAGACATTGCTTTTCAACCATGCTTCAACGGAATTATAAAAAAAAAAATGAACTCATGGAACAGGCCTGGACAAAAATGATGGTACCCCTAACTTAATAGTTTGTTGCACAACCTTTTTAGGCAATCACTGCAATCAAACGATTCCTGTAACTGTCAATGAGACTTCTGCACCTCTCTGCAGGTATTTTCGCCCACTTCTCATGAGCAAGCTGCTCCAGTTGTTTCCGGTTTGAAGGGTGCCTTTTCCAGACAGCATGTTTCAGCTCCTTCCAAAGATGCTCAATAGGATTGAGGTCAGGGCTCATAGAAGGCCACTTTAGAATAGTCCAATGTTTTCCTCTTAGCCATTCTTGGGTGTTTTTAGCTGTGTGTTTTGGGTCATTGTCCTGTTGCAAGACCCATGACCTGCGACTGAGACCCAGCTTTCTGACACTGGCAAGCACATTTCTCTCTAGAATCCCTTGATAGTCTTAAGATTTCATTGTACCCTGCACAGATTCAAGACACCCTGTGCCAGATGCAGGAAAGCAGCCCCAGAACATAACAGAGCCTCCTCCATGTTTCATAGTAGGGACAGTGTTCTTTTCTTGACATGTTTCATTTTTCCGTCTGTGAACATAGAGTTGATGTGCATTGGAAAAAGTTCCATTTTTGTCTCATCTGTCCATAGGACATTCTCCCAGAAGTTTTGTGGCTTGTCAACATGTAGTTTGGCATGTTCCAGTCTGACTTTTTAATGATTTGTTTTCAACAATGGTGGTGTCCTCCTTGGTCGTCTCCCATGTAGTCCACTTTGGCTCAAACAACGACGGATGGTGCGATCTGACACTGATGTTCCTTGAGCATGAAGTTCACCTTGGATCTCTTTAGAAGTCTTTCTGGGCTCTTTTGTTACCATTCGGATTATCCGCCTCTTTGATTTGTCATCAATTTTCCTCCTGCGGCCACGTGCAGGGAGGTTGGCTACAGTCCCATGGATCTTAAATTTCTGAATAATATGTGCAACTGTAGTCACAGGAACATCTAGCTGCATGGAAATGGTCTTATAGCCTTTACCTTTAACATGCTTGTCTATAATTTTCTCTCGAATCTCCTGAGACAACTCTTTCCTTCGCTTCCTCTGGTCCATGTTGAGTGTGGTACATACCATGTCACCAAACAACACAGTGACTACCTGGAGCCCTATATATAGGCCCACTGACTGATTACAAGATTGTAGACACCTGTGATGCTAATTAGTGGACACACCTTGAATTAACATGTCCCTTTGGTCACATTATTTTCAGTATTTTCTAGGGGTACCATCATTTTTGTCCAGGCCTGTTCCATGAGTTTATTTTTTTTTTTATAATTCTGTTGAAGCATGGTTGAAAAGTAATGTCTGACTTTCATTGGTTAACATTCATAGAATTTTTTTTAATTATTACTTTTGTCAGATTAATGTAATTTCTGTGACCATTGTGAGTTTTTCTTTCATTGACCGAAGGGTACCAACAATTTTGTCCATGTGTGTATATTCACCTTATACATTATGTGACTGTGACTATACCTAACTGTTATCTCTCCTCTTCTGCTTTTGCCCTCTCTCTTTCCTTCTCTCTGTCAAGCTACACATGTCGTTCCTGAGCTGCCATTGATCCAGACTCCCTCTGCCCTCTGGACCTGTCTGACTCATCCTGGTGCCCCGCTTCTGATTGGAGATCTTGTCACATGGATGTCCCGTGTGTCTCTTTGGGATGTGTCCGATGTCTGGGGAAGGTTTCACTCTACTATGTAGATGGTTCTGGCCTCAACTGATGTTGTCAGATGTTTCTCTCCGGACTTGGCTACAGTTGCTCGATATTTCAGGACTGGAATTCCCTACAAGTCTACCTGAGCCTCCAATAATTACCTGGACTCCATATTAACATCAATTAACATCTGTTAACAACTGTTATGCTGAACTGCCTGCCACCTAACACACAGTATGAATGCAGATCAATTCCTGCTTTCTGTTTCACCCAGATGAGGATGGGTTCCCTGTTGACTCCGGTTCCTCTCAAAGTTTCTTCCTACTGCCATCTCAGGGAGTTTTTCCTTGCCACTGTCGCCCTCGGCTTGCTCATCAGGGACTATCTGAGCGCAACTGAATACTTACAGATACCTCCGTAAATATTGGGGTTGTTATGTGTAGTGTCCAATTATCTTTGAATATTTTCGTCTGTGTAAATTTCTAGCAAATACTGTACTTCGCCATTACTTCACAGAGATTTTTCAGCAGCTACGTTTGTTTGTATACAGAGTCGAACTGTAATTATGTCACTTCCTCTTTTGAGCACGAGCATGTACTTATGTCCCGCCTTCCATGCTCGTGAGCACATGAATCGTTCCCGAGACCACCTCTGCGATCGGTCCAGGGATTCGTTCCCGAGCGCGGAACAGTTTGAATGATTGCATTCTCACAGACAAAAACTAACTGGTCCCGGGGCCAAGTGTGCTTGGAAACAGTTCTCGGACCCCAGTGTGAAAATGCCCTTAGGTGACACACACATAAATGCAATGAGACACATAACTGGCATTGTGTGGCATTGTGTCTGCATTTCATGGTTCACCACTAATACTTGTTTTCCTATTATCTTTGCAATGCTTTTAAGGCATAAGTTCTACAGCATTGTCATTAAGTCTGCAGATCATGGCTAAAAGAAAATAGTCAAGTTAAAAATTTTTTTTTTTTTTTAATTATAAAATTTATATAAAGTCCGTGTTGAAATGAGCTCTTGAACATGGGTTTAGGAAAACTTGAGTATTTACATTTAGTTCATAGATTTATGGTATGCTTACGTTTGACCTTCCACTGCCCACCACTCCAGCACTCTACTTTAAAAATATCTTGTGTTTAAATGTTGTAAGTACTCACATTGAACATCCAGGTAGACAGATGAGTTGTGATCTCCGTGCTGGTTTTGAGCTCTACAGTAGTATAAACCACTCTGTGTAGAATCAGTGGTGTTGATGGTGAGATGGTTTCCGGTTCCTATCTGCTCTCTGTTCTCTCTGTACCAGGTGTAGTTCAGCACTGCTGGGTTTGCATCACTGCTGCAACTCAGAGACACCGAACTGCCAAAAACCACTGAAGCAGATGGAGACACTGATACTGACATCTTTCTTGGAGCATCTAAACAACCAAGTACATAGGAAAATTGATAAGACTGTTAGCCTCAAGTACTCTCTCCATGACATTCAAGACCTTTTACTTATTAAGACTTATTAAAGACTTGTTGATTTTCTTTAAATATTCAGTGCACAGTAGCATAACTGCTTTCTTATTCTCCTTTCTTAAGGGCAGTGGTGGCTCAGAGGGCTAAGGCCCTGAGTTACTGATCGGAAGATCGGCGGTTCGATTCCCAGCTCAGCCAGGTTGCCATTGTTGGGCCCTCCAGGGGTGCTGATCCTGCGCTCTGACCCCAGTTACGCTGGGATATGCAAAGAAGGAATTTCACTGTGCTGTAATGTATATGTGACAGAATAAAGGCTTAACTTAAACATTTAACTTTATTACACTGTATATCCCAAAATATAGCTATAGTGTTAAACTCAATCCAATGCATTTACTTATCTTATGTAAAACCCACAGCACCTTTTTAGGGATCCCAGGGGAGACTGACCCCTTGTGGGACAGCTAGGGCAGGACTCAAATTGCAGCTCACTCCAGCCAAACTTTCCACCCTGACACAACTAGACCTGGCTTTCTCACCATTCTGCACAAAGATTCTTACTGGACTGGACTTTAACAAGCATGTTTGCACTTTGTTGGTTTGGTATTATGACTGTTGCTAAGTTTTTGGTTTTTGCTTTTGGCTGGTCTCTGATATTCTGTTTATACATCGCCAGACCTTGTGCCTGATTTTGATCTAATTCTTGCACTCTGTTTTGTATTGTTTGGCTTGTAATCTGCTCAGTAAATGTTTTAACTGCATCAGCCTCACTTTCTGACAGAAAACAAAGAACCAGAGATAGAGCAGAGACTATATTTGTCAGGGAATACCACTAGAGGGCGCCAAAGCGCCCAGAGACTCCATTTTGTTTCCTTTTGTTTTCGGTTGTAGTTTATGTTGGACTCCATTCCCCAGAATGCACCTCGGTCAGATGATGTTGGCGCTCACCTGAACCGAGGTAGCTCATTAGTTTTGTAATAAATGTTCCTGTGTTCAGTCAGTCCGTGTCTTGCATCTGTTCATTTTGGTTTGCTGTTTAGTTCTGTCTTTTCTCCAAGCTCTGTGATTTCTCCTGGCTCTGTCTACTCCTGGCTCTGTGTTCTCCTGGCCTTTGTGTGTCTCCTAGCCTGTATGTCTCCTAGCCTTAGTATGTATCTCCTAGCCTCGTGTGTAGCTCTTAGTTTGTCTTTGTTTAAGTTCATGTTCTGTTCCTTTTGTTCCCTGTTTTGTGATTATTAAAAGACTTTAACCACCATCACCTCTTCCACTATGTCTATCCTTCAACCCGCGAACAGCACCCATAACAATATTAAACATGTTGGACACGTAATAAGAAATAAAATATATAAGAAACATAGTGAGCATGGTGGTTCCAGCTGATCAGCATATCTCCACTATCCTCAGGTTCAACACACATATAGCACTGCACAATTTCTAACAGGAACTAGCTTTTGGGTTGGGCACTTTAGCTTTATGGGACTAATACACATAAGACTCCATTAGTTACTTTTCTAAAAGTTTCCGTTTATTATACTATCTAGTGGCTACCTGTGTCTGCCCTGCCTGGTTAGACCTTCTCTACCCACAGAGGTGGCAAGAAATAAAGTACAAATTCTTCATTACTGTACTTGTGTTATTATTATTATTATTATTTCATGTATCTGTACCTTACTTGAATATTTCCATATGTGATACTTTTTACTTCTACACAGAAATATGGACTAACCCCCCCCCCCCCCCCCCAAAAAAAAAAAAAAAAAACTCTTCCCAGTTGTGTTAGACTTATCGCACTTAGTTATTGACCTAGTTAACCCAGTGTAAGTATCTATCCAGTAATGTAAACTTTAAAGCACTTTTTGTAAGTTGCTCTGGATAAGAGCGTCTGCCAAATGCCTAAATGTAAATGTAAATATTGATTTTCTAATCTAAATGTAGCCCAGATATTAATAGGTAGATATATAAATAATTAATGCATAAATAAGTGTTATTAATAAATGTGATTTATATGGTTACATATTGACTTACTAGTACATGGTCAACAACAGATATTGTCTATTGTGCTTTAAAAAATGCCAAGTTCATGGTATAGAAAGTTGCTGAAGGTTAAAAATGTACAAGATGTGTATTTGTACTTTTGTTTTTTATAGAGTTGTTAATTTGTTGTTAATTTAAAAAACAGGCTTTTATTTATTTATGTTTGTTAAAACCGGAAGTTTGGGGCGTAAGAATAGCGGGAAAAAGACAGAGAAGGAGAGAGACTGAGAGGAGAAGCACATGCTACTGACGCGGTTACAGAGTTAGGTTTAAGTTGTGTTCTGTCAGAGTTTACTTGCAGGTGTTAGACTGTCGGCATGATAATCGAAAACCAATGCAAACTTCTGTGAGACACTGAGGAGTTCGGATAGAATTTCCTTTAGTTTGATATTTTCTGGATACCAGCTCGTTCATACAGCGAGGGGATTTTAGCCACGTGAACAGTCTGAGCGAGTTAGCTAACCCAGCTACACGTGCTTCGGAGGACTGTTGCTAATCTGGAGATACGGAATAACTGCGTGACTGGGATCAACAGCTGCTACTCGGCGTGTGAGCAGGAACAGGACAGCAGGATTCAGTGGATAATCTCTGAACAGGGAAATAAGGTACCGTCCGTTTATTTTTGGTTTGTTGCTCTTAGGAGTGAAACGACCAGTGAGTTTTTGGTCTCACCGACCCCAAGCACCGAATCAGGCCTGCAACGTTTTGTTTCAAGTCATTTTGATCATTTATTTGGAGATTAAACTAATTTTTTAAAAAGGGAAAGCCAATTGATTTACTCTATATGAAACTTTAATATTTGTTTAATTTGTTTTATTGTTTAAATAAACTTGAATATATATTTTTCTAAACAAGCTTATTGATTGTTTATTGCTTTTTATGCATAGAAACACTATTGTGAATTGTGAGTGCACATATATGTTTTATTTGGTGCTTATAGTATTTTTTATTTAGCAATAGAGGTATATATTGTCATAGTGACCCAAGTCTTATTATATTAAAATAATAGAATAATCTGAGTTATCATAGGTAAGATAGAATAAAAGGACTCAGGGCCCCTTTCTACATAAGTTGACAGTAGACGGGCTACATAAACATAAGCAGTTACACTGTCACTGACATGATAGTGTAACCTAAGCTCCACCAAATGTGGAAAGGACAAGGGCAAAGTAATTCTACCAATACTAATTCATAGAAATGAATGGCAGATCACTATGAAAGTACAGATTGTTTAGGATGCCAAAATGATCAACAGTTACCTGCTCAACAGATCCTGCCAACTACTGTAGCTCTATGGGCAGCTGATTCTCGTGGCTCCTTTTTCAAGCATCTCAAACAGGTGAACTTGTTAAGATAAGACTAGAAGTGATCTAACTAAATATTTTCCATACTGAGCAAAAGAGTTTTGAATTCTTACACAGTTTTTGTGTTTCATGCCAATAACTTGCCAATTGTGTTTAAAATCCTTAAAAAATATTGTTTATCAGTAACTCAGTTGTTTAGATATCCAAAGTTCTTGGTGGTTGTTTTTTGTGAAGTAATTGTACTTAAAGCACATTCCAGAGTATGTACTTCATAAATTAACTTGAGAAGATGTATTTCAAGTAAATGTTATGCAAGTACCTGTACTTTTACTTGAGTATTAAGTATTTTACAATTTTTAAAAACTAAACTTCTTTCCTCCCTCCCTCCTTAAAACCCTGTCCTTTTCCCATTGTAATTAATAAAACTACTCTTTTCCCGTAAGACCTCACCTTGTGTCTGTAGTGCGCCCAGTGTGAAAAATCTTACAATTTAATATGATCAATTTATTCTTTTTTTGTTATCCATAGTCTCCAAAGGTGCTGCATTTTAGTTTACTGCACTTTTGCATTTGCTACAAATGCATGTGACAAATAAATCTTTGAATCTTGAGTCATGAAATTGCATGAGAAGGACAAGAAAAAATGCTTTAGATTGTCTAAGGTTAAAAAGGATCTTGTGTCTAACCTTTCTAATTACTCACACTGCACATCCAGGTAGACAGATGAGTTGTGATCTCCGTGCTGGTTTTGAGCTCTACAGTAGTATAAACCACTCTGTGTAGAATCAGTGGTGTTGATGGTGAGATGGTTTCCGGTTCCTATCTGCTCTCTGTTCTCTCTGTACCAGGTGTAGTTCAGCACTGCTGGGTTTGCATCACTGCTGCAACTCAGAGACACTGAACTGCCCAAAACCACTGAAGCAGATGGAGATGCTGATACTGATGTGTTTCTAGGAGCATCTGAAGGAGGAAGAACAGGAGGCTATGAAACAGAAATTTGAGGGTAAAACAATTTCAGCATAATCTGACCTTTTTTAACCCATTCCCAAAATATTTCTTAATTTCTTTTTCAGAATTAGTTCAATATTCTAATAATTTCTTAGCAGTTTTTATAACTACAGCGGCACCCCAAAATTATATTTTGTGGCATTAATTATAATGGGTGTCAATTATTTAAGCTTTTGATGTTATAACCAAACAGTTGCATTGCCTTCACAAAAGAATGTAGCTATTGTGTGGTTTGCTAGTGTATTAGCAATATTTTATATAACTTTAAGCCCAAAATAATGGCTCGGTTCAACAACACTATAGCTAAGACCATGAAAAATGGCAAGCAAATATAGCTGACTTTCTTTTTAGGGCTCAGCCCATTTTAATACTTAATTAAAATAATGTCATATACCAAAGCCCCAGCACTGTACTCACACTGCACATCCAGGTAGGCAGATGAGTTGTGATCTCCGTGCTGGTTTTGAGCTCTACAGTAGTATAAAGCACTCTGTGTAGAATCAGTGGTGTTGATGGTGAGATGGTTTCCGGTTCCTATCTGCTCTCTGTTCTCTCTGTACCAGGTGTAGTTCAGCACTGCTGGGTTTGCATCACTGCTGCAACTCAGAGACACTGAACTGCCCAAAACCACTGAAGCAGATGGAGATGCTGAAACTGATGTGTTTCTAGGACCATCTGAAGGAGGAAGAACAGGATTTAGGAGACTCCATGAATCATTAAAAGTGTAGTGAATGTTAACTGATTAATCAGCACTTACACAGAACATGGAGTGTAAGAGAGCTCTGTACTGATATGTTCTTGTTCTGGAGCTGGTACGTGGCAGTGCAGGTGAAATCCTGTCCATGATGCAAGTGAGTAACATTGAAGTTCAGTTGAGAGAAGTTGAAGCTGATGAGGTTCTGCTCCTGTCTTCTCTCCTCAGACAGGAAGCTCCATGTAAAAGTGGGAGGCTTTAAGAGACATGGAGGAGATGGAGCAGAGCAGATGATCCTCACTGAAGTTCCCTCCACCACCTCATTTAGGTCCTCCACCCCCCCCCTGATCCTCCTTATATAGTCTTATTGAGGGGCTGATTGGAGAGTCTGAGATAAACACACAGTATCACGTTTTAAATGTTTTAAATGAGTTTTAAATGTGTTCCAGTGCATCATCAGTGTAATTACAGTTATACTGTACACACACACACATTGCTGCAGGTCTCACCTTGCACATTAACAAATACTGATGTAGAAGGATAACTGTGTTTGAGGCTTCCTGAAGTTTCTATTCTAAAGTAATAAACTCCACTGTCACTGTATCTGATGTCGTAGAAGATGGTGGTGCAGTTCTTCATGCGGATATCTCCAATAATGTCCCCTTCGATCTTGCTTTCTTTAATTTCTTTAGAGGTAAAGACTCGGTTATTGTTAATGTTAGTGCCGTCTTTTAACCAGATCACTGTAGGATCTCTCTGGAGATCTGCATCAAATTGTTCATTAATCTCAAAAGTGCAGGGTATGAGAACACAGAGTCCTCTCAGAGCTTCTACACTCTCTGGTAGAGTGATGGAGAAATCTCTACACAAAACAGCTACAAACACACGCGCACACACACACACGCGCACACACACACACCTTCATTACTGGAAGAAGAAGACAAAATCCTTATAAATATAACACAAGCATCACAATGTATTATTACTTTTACACAAGCAACAAAAAACCCTACATACTGTATGTTACAGCCATGTTCAGTTAGTTATGCTACAGAATCACACACTAATAAAGATATCACTCACAAACCTTTAAATAGAGAATAAACAAGGATGAGTTTCTCTGCTGATTTCATTTCTCTGTTCATGAAAGATCACCTGAAAAAAACTGATGCAAGTGGAAATGCTCTCAGTTAGGCAGTAACATGCAAACTACAAAACAATTAGTACAAATGTTCCAACATACTACACCTTAATGCATTCATGGACCATTTTGTTGAATGGGTGCTTTTTCTGTCATCTCGAAAAAATAAAAATTTAAAGGAAATTAATCGTAAAATATAATTGTTTACAAAGTCTCCTGCATATTGATCTAGGACAGTGGCGGCTCAAACAGTAAGCCTCTGGGTTAATGATTGCAGGATTCAGGCTGTTCGAGCCCCTGCACTGCCAAGCTGCCGCTGTTGGAACCTTGAGACATGCCTTTTACCATCTCTAACATAGGAATGCTTCATCATGGCCGAAATATGTAAAGAAAAGAGTTTCATTGTACTGTAAAGGATATATGACAAAGTATTATTTTTTTCTAAATGCAAGTTTAAAATAAGTGGTATTTGGTTTTCTGCATTAATTATTCATAAAATGTGATCTGATCTATGTTAAGAGTAACAAGACAAATATAATGTGTCTAAAATATACATCCTAGATCCTTAGCTCCTATACCAGCACATTTTCTCAATACCAGCAATAACCGAACCCCTGTTGAAAATGATTAACTTTTCACTCAGCAGTGGGTATGTTCCCAAATCCTTTAAATTAAACCACTAATTAAGAAACCTGACCTTGACCCTTGTCAGCTGTCCAATTACAGGCCGATATCAAACCTTGCTTTTATCTCTAAGATTCGGGAAAAGATAGTAACACAGCAACTATGTTCATATCTACATATGAATGGCATAAACTAATTGTATCAGTCAGGATTTAGGCCTCATCACAGCACAGAGACACCTTGCTAACTTGTTAAAGTAGTAAATGACCTCCTGTTGGTCTCTGATCAGGGTTGCATCACTATACTTGTGTTACTCAATCTCAGTGCAGCTTTTGATGTAGGAGGAACCGCCCTCTTGTGGCTCAGATCCTATTTGACTGATCGTTATCAGTTTGTAGATTTAAATGGTGACCATTCTGCATGTTCCTTAAGTGGAGTTTGGTGTCCCACAGGGTTCGGTTTTAGGCCCACTGCTTTTTTCTCTTTACATGCTTCCTCTGGGCAACATAATTCGTAAGCATGGTATTAGTTTTCATTGTTATGCTGACACACAGTTATACGTCTCAGCAAAACCAGATGAGAAAAAACAGCTTAGTAAAGTTGAGCAAAATGTGCAGGACATACAGTATGAGATATGTTAATTACTTCCTTCTGCTTTATCCTGATTAGACAGAGGTTCTAGTCATAGGACCACAAGCAGTTAGAAGCAAGCTATCTGATCACGTTGTAACTTTAAATGGCCTTTCTGTTCCATCAAGTGCAGCAGTGCCCATTTTACCCAGCTGAGGAGGGGTTCCCTGTTGAGTCTGGTTCCTCTCATGGTTTCTTCCTATTACCATCTCAGGGAGTTTTTCCTTGCAACTGTCGCCATCGTCCTCGTCGTCCTTCATACAAAGTTAAATAATTCTTTTGATTGTGTAAAGCTGCTTTGCGACAATGTCAATAAAATAAAATTTTAATTTATAAAATAAAATTTAATTGAATTGCATTGAATTAAAATATCTGACAATATAAAACACAAAAATATCTGATCTTTCATGTTGTTATTGTGCACACTCATTCAACATTCAAAATGGTAGTGGAAAAAGTAAGTGAATCCTCCATTAATACCTGTTGATCCCACCCTGTTGGCAGCAATAACCTCAACTAGGTGCTTCCTGTAGCTGTGGATCATACCTGCACATTGTTCAGGAGGAATTTTAACCCATTCGTCCATGCAGAACTGCTTTAGCTCTGTCATATTCTTTGGACGCTTCATGTTTGTGACTCTCTTCAAGTCATTCCATATCATCTCTGTTGGGTTTAGGTCTGGGCTCTGTTTTGGGTCATTGTCCTGTTGCATCACCTTCATCAACTTCTACGGAGTTTCATCTGACGCACACACACATTATCATGAAGAGTTTTTGCTATGCTTGGAAATTCATCTTCCCCTCCTTGACTGCAAGCTGGCCAGGCCCTGATGCAGCAAAGCAGGCCCAAATCATGATGTTACCTCCACACATTTCCCATGGGTCAGAATTGGATAATATTGCCTATGTATTGTTTAACTTGGGTCAAATGTTCAAATGAGATGATGTTCTTAGAGACAATGATGTCATTGATGTAACTAGTGGCTGATGACATGTTCTCCTCCAAATTACCTGACCTCACTACATTCACAGTGCTCAACAACGCCCTGTCTCTCTCTCTCTCTCTCTCTCACTTTCTCTGCGCATGACTGGGTGTGAGGGAGCATGTGGAAGACTATTTGGTGTCTTGGTGTCTTGGAGACTGTTTATTTAATTATTTTTCTTTATTGGTAAATGTTTTAGTCTAAATAAAAATATAAAGTTTATAGTGAGATTGAGAGCGAGTGGGGCACCATGGCCTCTGAGGCCGGTGTGGAGACTTTGTCTCTCCGGCATGGCGTCAGGTGCGTCCCGGAAGACGGCGTGCGGATTGAGGACATTTTGTGTGCGGTGGGGGATCAGATTGGGTGTGAGAACATCTACTCTGCCTCCTGGATGAACAAGGCCGTGGTGGTGTTGGTGAACAGGGTCGACCACGCGAACGCACTGACGCGGAGCGGAATCTGTGTGAAAGGAGCCACGGCTAAAGTCACCCCTCTGTCTGCCCCCGTCTCGCGGGTGATCATATCTAACATGCCTCTGTTCATAAAGGACGAGGCGATATTGAAGGAGCTGGCCCGTTTGCCGGCCCAATGAGAGCTATCCCGCTCGGGTGTAAGAGTTCCAACATGCGACACATCCTGTCCTTCCGCAGGCAAGTGCTTATGATTTTAAATAATGAAGAGCAAACTTTAAACGTGAACTATAAATGTAAAGAGGGGGACAGCGGCTACACCGCCTTCGCTACCACGGAGCCGTCAGGTGCTTTGAGTGCGGAGACGTGGGACACAAGAGGCTGAGCTGTCCGCACGGAGCCGTGCAGCCGGGGAGCTTGCGCGTCGATACGGCCGGGAAACAGCGGCAGCAGCGCGAGGACAGCCAGCCAGAGAACAGCGGGGTGGCGGCCCGCAGCGACACACCGCAGCCGCGACTCGAACAGGTCAGCCCTGAACACACCACCACCACAGAGACACACACCGCGCTGGGAGCAGATAACACCGACACTACTGTATACAGTGCCAGGACAGTACCCACCGCAGACTCCGCCCTCAACGACCTTAATGAAGAAGTACAAGAACAAAAAACCAGCACACCGTCACCGATACCCAAAGACACATTAACACTGGAGGAAACACAGAAAGAAACACCAACACCAAAAGACAAGACTGTGTGTGTGTGTGTGTGTAAATATGTACAGTGTCCTCCATAATTATTGGCACCCCTGGTTAAGATGTCTTAATTTTTTTTTGCCTTTTTTTTTTTTGCAGAAGCATATTGTCACACTGAAAATTAAGTGAATACAAAGATAATTTTAAGGGGAAATAAAAATCCAATAATTATTTTTCATAAAATAACCTGTTCCACAATTATTGGCACCCCTAACAATTCCTAGAAAATAAATGTAATTGAAGTATTTCTGTCATTTCTACAGTAGTTTACAAAGTTGATCAGAGTATCTAGGAACATTTAGGAATTTATCACTTCCTGCTTCCCTGGGGTATAAATATGACGTGACACAGAGGCCATTTCTCTTATCCACTCTTCAACATGGGAAAGACAAAGGAACACACCATTCAAGTAAGGCAGATGTGTGTCGACCTTCACAAGTCAGGCAATGGGTACAAGAAAATAGCCACCCGCCTGCACCTGCCCATATCTACTGTGAGAGGAATCATTACGAAGTTTTAAAAAACTGGAACAGTAGTAAACAAGCCTGGACGAGGATGCAAGTTTATTTTGCCTCCACGAACAGTGAGGAGGATGGTAAGAGAAATAAAAACATCCTCCAAAGCTCACTGTTAAAGAACTCCAACAAATGATAGCATCTTGGGGTCACAAAGTCTCCAAAACAACCATCAGACGCCATCTACATGCCAACAAGCTCTTTGGGAGACATGCAAGGAAAAGACCTTTTCTCAGTCACAATCATAAACGCAAACGTTTGGAGTTCTCTCTCTCTCTCTTTCTCTCTTTCTGTTCCTTTTTCTGTCTCTGTCTCTCTCTCTCTGTCTCTCTTTCTCTGTCCGTCCCTCTCTCTCTGTCTCTCTCTGTCCCTCTCTCTCTGTCTCTCTTTTTCTTTCTCTGTCCGTCCCTCTCTCTCTGTCTCTCTCTGTCCCTCTCTCTCTGTCTCTCTTTTTCTTTCTCTGTCCGTCCCTCTCTCTCTGTCTCTCTCTCTGTCTCTCTCTGTCCCTCTCTCTCTGTCTCTCTTTCTCTTTCTCTGTCTGTCCCTCTCTCTGTCTCTCTCTGTCCCTCTCTCTCTGTCTCTCTCTCTCGCTTGTGCGTGTGTACAGTATATAGATATATGTGGTTATATGTGAATGTGTGTGTATATAAGATAAAATGTAAAGTAGGTTTTTCTTTATTGTTTCAAAATAAAGTGTGTTAAAGCCTCTCTCTCTCTCTCTCACACACACACATACACACAAATCAATAATTTACTATTATGGCATTTAATAAAACATTTTTTTTACCCTTTTGCACCCAAGCATGTAGATGAAGCCACGAAGTCTAAAGAAAAGACAAAACCTCTTCTTTAAATTGAGAATGAAACCAAATTGGGTAAAGAACTCGTCTTTTATAATCATTAAAGCTGTGAGTCATTTTGAAAACTCCTGTATTAAACTGAATCCTTGGTTTTCATCATGTCTCTGCTGAGAGGATTTGTACATATGTATCATACCTTCAGTTTTCTTCTTTTTGAAATATGTCAAAAGCTGCGCTTGAACTGTTCTCTTGCCCATTGCGAAAATGCCAGCAAGACAAAAAAATATGCAAACTTGCGTGAGCTCATGAGCAGCGCATTACAATATTGAATTCTGATTGGCTAATCGCCATTATTTATAGTTCTTAAATTATCATACATAGAGAGTTTTAATGTATTATTTCATGACAAATATTACATAATACACAGAATTATTAGATACATTATTAGCATATATTATCTGAAGGGGATGGTAAGGGGGTGGTGGTTTTACAGAGGGGATGGTTTTTGTCTTTTTTTTCTTCAAACTGTTTTGGAGCTGAAATCTAGGAAGGAAGATATCAAGAGAAATACAGAAGGAGAAGTAAGTAGGCAGGAGAGTCCAGGAGGAAAGAAATGAAAAAAAATGAGAGAAGAGAGATGAAGTAGAAACGAATGCAAGAGGTGAAGATGAGGGTGCAACGGAATCAGAGTGATGGACAATAGCCGGGCTAATGGTGAGACAGCATTGAAAATAGCATAGATATTTAAATCTATGCTATTTTTAATGCTAAAGGGGGTAAATAGCTTAGCACCTGTTGGGAAGACTTTTTTTATTTATTTTTTTGCTTTTTAACTTTGTTGATTTAACTGGAGCATAGTTTTAATTTCTGCACACATCACACAAACCATCATACCATCACTGTATCATCAAGATTACTGAGAAAAATCATAACCACAAGAAGACAATTTTGATTTAATTTGGTAAATATTTAGCACTTGCCTAACAACTGTTTGAAATACCAGAGTTGAGCAACCACATGGAATACCACAGCAAGTGCCAAACGCCAGGCAACATCCTGTTAACCATGTGATATGACAGTAACTGCCTTCCAACATCCTACAAACCACCTAGGATACCATTCCAACACCATGTCAAAACCATGGCAACCACCTCAAACATTAAGCACCATAGTAACATATACACATTTTTAACATTTAAAATTATTACTTATAATTAGCTCTAGTCAAGACAACACAAAGTTGTTTAATAAAATAGAGATAAACTAAGAATAAGAAATAATGAAACTTTTTTGCTAGTAACTAGTTACTAATTACCAGTTATTATCAGCCTTAATACTTCACTATCATGTGCAACACAGTAATATCTGGCTTTTTTTTTTTTTTCAAGTATGTATGTAATAAAATGTTTGGGTAAAATGTGGTGGGAAAAAAATATGAACTGTTGGCTCTAAAATGTAATATTTAATATTGTTTTCTTTTAACAAAAAAAAACAGATTCAGTTAGATGATGTAAATATGTTGTAAAATATTATAATGCTATATAGTATAAGTATTATAAACACAATAAGCACTAATGATATAAGTATTTGTTAATTTCACATAAGAAACACACAAATATATTAAATTCATGTTCAACATTAGTGTGTGTATGTGTGTGTTTGAATGATAGAGCATTATGAATAAACAAACAAATAAATATATGAATAAAGAAAGAAAGAGAATATTGGTTAACTGGGACTTGTTTTGTCACACAGTTTTTCTGTCACTTTACAAAATATATTTATAAACAGTTTTTTTTTATTATTGCAGAAAATAAAATATATATATGAATTTAAAGGTGAAGAGAAACAGGATCAATATTAAGTGTCCCACTTTGCCAATATTCATCCTAAAGAAATGCAATTTTACCTGAGAGTTACATCAGGAACACTGATGAGCTTATGTACCATCTCCAACTACTGTACTGCTGCATGTTGGAAAACAAAAGAGTGCAGGAAAAGTTATGTGACAGGAAAGAAAAAAGGAGACACCCTTTTGTGAGAATAATGTAGGAGAGCAGTGAGATTTGTGCTTTCAGTATGAGTGACAGCTCAGATGGATCTGGATGGAAATCAGAAATGAGTCAGGAACATGAGACTGTAGGAATTTAACAGAAGAAGGGTCTTGAAGGAAGGAAGTGAAGAAAGTGACACACATGACTATAAAAATGAGGGAAGTAAGAAAATAATGTTTCAGCAGAATAATATAAAAAAAAAACAGAAATGCAAAACATTAAAACTTAAAATAATATAAAAAGAATTGAGGAAGTAGAGGAAATACTTGTGAATGCAGTGGAGCTGTTTAAGAAGTTAGATAGATAAATCAGCTGATAGAACAGCTCAATGCTGCACAATTAATAGACCAGAGCCCGTATTTACTAAGTGTCTCAGAGTAGGAAATCACGCTGAAGTGGGAGTAAGCGCAATTTATATACGTTCCTAAAATAGGAAATCATGTCCATCTCTTCCAAAACCTCTGAAAGCTCTGGAGGTGTTCTAACTGGTTAGGAGTAGTGAGAAAATATGTTCAGGCAGAGACACGTGCAGACGACAGACATTTTATTAACACTCAGTGACACGCAGCTCATGAAGGACATGTTTGGAAAATTATCGCAGGCGGTAGGCAACTGGTCCATTTCTTACGCTCTCCGCAGGTGACTGCTATCTTTATGTTTTTTCAGTAATAGTGAAGATGCAGCTTTGAATCAGTGATGATTTGCGTTTGTCACAGCCGACAATGTCAAAAATAATAAACCTAACTTTGCTCTAACACGCCACAGATAATACGTAGATTCATGCATTTTCCCACCACGCAGCATGAAATCAATGACAAAACAAGTTGCATTTATGCGCATCACTGGAGTTTCCCTGGAGTTGTGGGAATCATCTATGGCACAAACATTAAAATAATCATCCCAGGTAGAGACAATATCACAGCTTCAGCACTCAAGAGGTTATGGATGCAACATGATCAACATATTCATATACTACTATTAAATATTTTTGCTTTTTTTTTTTGCATATTTGTCACAGTTAAATGATTCTGATTATTAAACATATTTTTATATTAAACAAAGATAAGCCGAGTAAATACAAAATGCAGTTTTTAAATTATGATTTATTTATTAAGGGGAAAACTATGTCTAAACCTATCTGACAAAGTAATTACTCTGCCGCACCACCTCCACAACTCTTTCTACAGTACCAGCAGTCTTACTTCTCACTGAAAGTAAGAGTAAAAAGCTTAATAAATAACTTTCATGTTCTACTCTTAGCTAGGAATATTTGTATTTATAAAATGACTTTAAAAATTATGTGTGAAGTAATTAAATATGGGCCCTGGTCTTTCTTTAAAAAAAAAAATAATAATAATTTGCTTTATACCTTATACACCAGATGAGGTGGTTTTATTAGAGTGGACAGATATCACCAATCACAGAATTGTTTAGCAGTCTTTCTCTCCTGCAGGTTCCTTTTGTGCCAGAGTTAACACATACAGTAATACTTACAAACGTTGCTGCTATTAAATTAATATGTCACTGTTTTAGTGCCTGTTCAGGGACTGTCATGGATTTTCCTGGGCAAATACACATCTGGCTGGAGATTCTGATTACAAAATATGAGCATTATTAAGAAGCATTTTAACATGTTGATCTGCATACTTACATGAGACTTTGAGTGCACCTTTTACACATCTCTATCAAGGATTAACTTTATATTTTCTTCAAGGTCTGGTATCAATTTTTTTCACAGAGTTCCCTCAGCTAAACACGTGATGACATGTGGCCTGGGACAAAATTACCTTTTGCAAGTGTTCCTGCAAGATGAGCAAAAATTTTTAATGAATTTTGACTTGAAATATGAGCGAGTCTTGGTTTACGAATGCTGAGTATCATGTATCACGCATGCGCTTCTTGTTTTGACGCCGAGTGTCAGTTGATCACAGCTGAGTCAATAGTTTTTCTCTCTCTTGTGCTGCAAAATTGTGGGTACTCCTCTCCCTTTAGTGTGTCTTAGTGCATGTCTCTCACTGGTATAATCAACATCCATGTGCAGGTGTACTGTTTAACACATATGTTACATATGTGCACACATTAACACTGTGACCACGTGTGTGAGCATAAAACATATTTTATTTGTGTTTGTATGCGTGTGTGTACAGTGTTTGTGTTTTGTTTATTAGAACACACATGTGTCTGCGCATGTAAAGTAAAAGAAAGTCTTATTAGAGAGGTTAAACATCCATTTTCTCTTTCTCTCTGTATCAGTCTGCACTGTGTGTGCGCACTTACTTGAGTGTTATTAGCGATATTCCTTATTAATTTTTCCTGATAAAACATTGTTAAAATTGGTGTGTGTGTGTGAGAAACTCAAATAAGAGAGGAGGAAGGGTTACTGTGTAAGGCGGGAGGAGGGAGAGGGGAGGGTCCGATTCTTCCTCTCTTTATACTTTAGCTTCACACACATACACACACACATACACACAGCCTCTGCACGCATAAAGAGAACCACTGTCGTGATTTATTTTTACTTTTTTTAAAGGTAAAATTTCCACTTTTGGAAAGAATTATGTTCATAATCCATGGTTCCATTGTATTTCAAATGCAGGCTGTACAATGAGTGCCAGTAGGTACAGGCCCATCAACGGTACTGGTCTGCCTCACTTTTTGCCTTAAATAGAGCATTCGACTCTCCAGCCTATGGATACAGTCCCAAACCCCAACTGCCATCATAATAAACAAGGTGCTGTGCATGGAGATTGTATGTATATACAGACGCATTCATGTCAACCTGGGACTTGTCATCAGAGAAACAGAACACAACCAATTAATATTTACAAAAGACTTCAAGCTCAGTATGTTAATGAGACTCTTACCCACAGTAAAACATTCGTGTGGTGCACTCCAAGGTGGCTCGGAACCCACTACAGTCATTCTTATTAATATTTATCTACTGAAATGCATGATCCTTGAAAAATATCAGATAACTTGTTGCGAACTTGCGACAGAAATGCATCTGTCTGTGGGAATTGTTAACATAATCATTCACCAACACCTACAGTTCTGTTATTTTGTACAATCTAAAGTACCGTTTTGACTTGACCAACCCTTATTTGTACACAAAGTTTGTCACGAGTTGTGGTGCGAGGCATAATTACAGGGAATCCAGGTGGTAATGGGAAAACGATGCTTTTATTTAAACAGAAAAGTCAGGGAAAATCAAAATAAACCGAATACTTTAAGGGAAACTGAAACTAAAACACGTATACAAAACACTAACTAGACATGCAAACATTATCATGGAAAATTAACAGACGCAAGACATGAAACTAAATGAAACCAAACTATTTATAATAAAACTAATAACCAACTCGGTTCAGGTGAGCGCCCCCTGGTCACCTGACCGAGTTGCCACATGGGAACTGAAGTTTAAACTAAAGGAACTACAAACAAAAACCACAGGGCGCTTTGGCGCCCTCTAGGGGTTATCCCTGACATAACCCCCCCTCAAAGGGCGCAACTCCGGGGCGCCACAGGAGGTCCAGGGCATCCCCCCCAGGGTTCAATGTCTGCCCCTCTCACCCAGAGGCTGGGTCTTACGTCCTGTGGGCCAGGTGGCTTGATGACCCCGTTAAAGCAGGGCGGCGGAGACGAGAGGAAGAGGAAGCTCGCTGACCTCGGCGGCGCATGACGGCGGCGGCGGAGGAAGAGGAAGCTCGCTGACCTCGGCGGCGCATGACGGCGGCGGCGGAGGAAGAGGAAGCTCGCTGTCCTCGGCGGCGCATGACGGCGGCGGCGGAGGAAGAGGAAGCTCGCTGACCTCGGCGGCGCATGACGGCGGCGGCGGAGGAAGAGGAAGCTCGCTGACCTCGGCGGCGCATGACGGCGGCGGCGGAGGAAGAGGAAGCTCGCTGTCCTCGGCGGCGCATGACGGCGGCGGCGGAGGAAGAGGAAGCTCGCTGTCCTCGGCGGCGCATGACGGCGGCGGCGGAGGAAGAGGAAGCTCGCTGACCTCGGCGGCGCATGACGGGGGTGGCGGTGAAGGAAGAGGAATCTCGCTGACCTCGGCGGCGCATGACGGCGGCGGCGGAGGAAGAGGAAGCTCGCTGTCCTCGGCGGTGCATGACGGTGGTGGCGGAGGAAGAGGAAGCTCGCTGACCTCGGTGGCACTGTGCAGCGGCGGCAGCTTGCTGTGCTCGGCGGCGCGGTGCAGCGGCGGCAGCTCGCCATTGACGAAGCAGCTACGCGGCAGAATATTGAGCTTGCTGTCGTCGCCGCCGCTGTCCGGTGGAAAGATGAGCTCGCCGTCTTCGTCGTCGGCAGGTCTGGACCTTCCTCGAGGCGCAGCTGCATCAGCATTTCCTGGAGGTCAGCTACCTGCTCCTGCAGGTTACGGATGCGCCCTACATTCCCTTCGGCGCTCCACCCGACGCTGCTCCAGTCTAGCTGGGAGGCTGCTCCCGGCTGTGCATACCGCCCACACGCCGTTCCTTGTAGCTGCACGCTGTGGGGTGCCCCTTCCCCCCGCTCACCTCCGAAACTAGACCTCCTGGTCTCTGCCTTCCGGCCGGTGCGGGGACTCATGTCACCCCGAGCTGCGCCACCTCTGAACGGCGTGCGCCGTATCGCCAGCCGGCAGCCGCCCCAGTCACGCTGCCGTCTTAGCTCCTCTTGCTCCTTCCTGTCCCGTTTCCTTCTCCGCCTTCCATTACGCCGTTTGGTTCCCCTCCTGCTCTCCGCGTCGGTTTCCCAAAGTCCAAACATCGTTGCCCCCCCCAAAAGAATCTCCCCGGGGAAGGGCTCCTCTGCTATGCCTCTTTTGTGGTCTTGCGTTCTGTCACGAGTTGTGGTGCGAGGCATAATTACAGGGAATCCAGGTGGTAATGGGAAAACGATGCTTTTATTTAAACACAAAAGTCAGGGAAAATCAAAATAAACGGAATACTTTAAGGGAAACTGAAACTAAAACACGTATACAAAACACTAACTAGACATGCAAACATTATCATGGAAAATTAACAGAAGCAAGACACGAAACTAAATGAAACCAAACTATTTATAATAAAACTAATAACCAACTCGGTTCAGGTGAGCGCCCCCTGGTCACCTGACCGAGTTGCCACATGGGAACTGAAGTTTAAACTAAAGGAACTACAAACAAAAATCACAGGGTGCTTTGGCGCCCTCTAGGGGTTATCCCTGACAAAGTTAAGAATTGCTGAACAATATTTACCCATTATATGTATTTAAATGAAATTTCAACAAATTAAATATAGTAAAATTTGACTTTTTATTGTACTTAAACAAGAAAACAGCATCTATAACACATTATAAATCACAGTAACCTCTAATAATCTCTAATAAGAAGCTATTATATATTACATAATAGAATAACTATTATAACATACCAAAATGTTAAAAGTAAAAAAACAAAAGTTTGTGTCCACAGGAAAGATTTTATTGGTACAAATTCAAACTGGTCTAATTATTTCCAATTAAATAACAGCAAATACAATCCAACAGGCTGTGCAGAGTCAGCAACAGGTTCATGCACAGATAAACTAAAAACAACCAACAGCTCAGAACTTCCACATGACAGGCACACTGTAATCCTTTGTGGGGAAAATTACAGACCATGTGCTTTTATAGTTACGAAACAGGACATGGCTCTGACAAATGTCACAGAACAGGAGAATGGCACCCCCTGGCAGCATGGCAGTGTATTGTCTGGGCTACGTCCACAACAAATGTAAACTCTATTCACATGAAAACAATAATCAGACTAGCAAATGAATGTGTATTCATAAAGCTTGTGTAGCCTGTCACATTATGTTCTCCTATAGTCTCCTTTCTGAAACATATAAGAAATTTTAATATTAATGCTTTCTCGAGTTCCATGGAGGTTAATTAAACGATGATGACTGATGTTAATAATCTGAAATCACCTCTGTGAGTCTGCACAATCTCATAAGTGTTTGGAGCAGTGAGCTGGAGAGATGCATAAATATTCCCACTCTTAAGAACCTTTAAATAGCAAACAGTAAAATGTCATCAGCACCACCATCACCATGCATACATTATCCTGTAGGATTGCACTTCGGTTTTAGACTCACCTTTATTTTTTCAAATAATCTGTAAAATAAAAGACAATAAGTAAAATAAAAATAAAAAAATGAAAGACATATTAAGTAATCGGTAATTAGACAGATATTAAATCTTTGTTTGTGACTGAATATAGCTTATTATTTTTAGATCCGGTTTTAGTAGTAGAAATATTACAAAAAATTATCACATGCAACTTACTCCTTTAATTTGTAGATGAGAAAACTAATAATACCAACACAGAGAAGAAGAAGCGCAGAAAGAGATAGAACCAGATAGGGTACTAGGGTATGTCTGCATTCTGGAAGGAAACAATAGAATAGAATAGAATAGAATGCCTTTAATTGTCACTATGCACATATACAATTCGCACCATATACATGTACAATGAGATTGAGAGCATCTCACTACTCAGTGCAACAATAAACAATACACACAGACATTCAGACATTAAACCATTAAATAAGAATGGTGGGGGACATTAGGATATTAAATAGACAGATCTGTATTAGAACAGATATATCGCAGATGTAATTGCACAGCAATACCATTTTTAATAGATTTTACTGATTTATATATTTAGAAAGAAGTAATTGTGGCAATACTTTGTAGCTGTAGTTGCTTACCTGATTTGATGAGATTAAACAGGTGGGCATCAATGCCCAGATTATTGACAGCAATACACTGCAAAGTTGGTGTACCTATAAATGACTGATGTATGGTGATGAAGCTTTTTAAAACTGTTCTGCCCTCAGACTCCTCTTGGATATATGTGCTGTCTGAGGGCAGAACAGTTTGACCAGAGAGATGCCACACTAATTTAGGAGATGGATTTCCATGAACCTCACAGGAACACATAATCAAATCTTGAGCATTGTTGCAGCTGGAGAAGGGAGAGATTTGAGGAGCATCTAAAAGAGAGAGAGAGAGAGAGAGAGAGAGATTTGATATTTTAATACACTTCATTAATGGAAACAGTGTTACATATTTACGTATTTTTGCTTGTGTGAGGTGTGTCACGGCGTGCACCTGTTATAGCCCCTCGCTTAATCCGTAGGCTCCCTAGATAGGCGGCACCCCTTTCTCTAGGTATGCAAAGAGATGAGGCCGCCTATTCGGGCTGGCTGGCGATAATTAACGTTAAATTAACAATAATTAGCGTTGATAGAGTCTCAGGCTTGCTCCGCATTATAAAAGCAAGGCGTGGAGTTTAGTCCGGGGTCGGGAAGTACGTAATGCGGTGAAGCACGAGAAAGTGACATGCGAGTGGGGCGATATGACGCGCCCCAGGGACTTTAAAAAGGACACTGGAATTCCACTCTTTGATCTCAGCGCAAGAAAGAACAGCTCCGCCGAAGAGGAAAAGGCTGCAAGAAGGACTGCATTAAGGCCCCCGATCCCAGCCGGGAAAGCCGTCCTGCCGACAGACTTCAGTGAGGACTCCGGCCTGAGGCCGCGTCCAGAGAGCGCTGAGAAATCACATTGTAGGATTTTTAAAGAATTTATTGTCATGATACTGATGGTCTTGCCTGTGGGCTTGAGGTTGAGGTATAGATGCAGAGGGTATGAACGTAAAGGAGTCTTTTTATTACATCAAACATAAAAAATAATAAAGAAAATAAACAAACAAAGAACTTTAAACAAAGAACTCTCTAACTCAGGTATAGAGCATAACACAGGCTCTTTAGCTAAACACAGGCTTAGAGCTTTACAAAACAACTTTGGAGCTGAAATAAGACAGAGTAGGGACAGACTTGAGAGACAGACTAGGAACTGATCGGATTAGTAGCTAAGCGGGTTAATATCTGAACATACAAGAGGCTAAGCCTACTAGCGGCTAAACACTTAAATGGCTACATATATAAGTGGCTAAACGTACCAGGGTCTAAACATACGAGTGACTAAACATACATGAGGCAACATACGGTAAGAGGTACTCAGACATTGGGAAACACACAGAACACAAACTAACTATTACATATGACTTCACAAAAACAGCTCCATAAATCGTAATGCAAAATGAACATAACAAACCTAACAAAACTATAGCCAACTAAAAACAGACATTACACAACAAACCGCAAACTCGTACCAAACAAAACAAAATAAATGCCCACTTGACATTATTAATGCTCGACCCAGTTTCCCAAAACTAACAGCTTTTTATAATGGATCTATTTGAGCCACATCGGTTCAGGTGAGCTCCCTCATCACCTGACCGAGGTGCCTTCTGGAAAACTGAGTCTACAAACAAAAAACTACAAAACTAAATTATCAGGCACACAGTGCCATCTAGGGGTGGTCCCTTTACTTATTTATTTGTAAATTATGGTGGAAAATAAGTATTTGGTCACCTACAAACAAGCAAGATTTCTGGCTTACAGACCTGTAACTTCTTCTTTAAGAGGCACCTCTGTCCTCCACTCATTACCCCACTGTATATACACATGATTATATATATAACACAGTATGTGTATGTGTGTGTGCGAGTGCACACACACACACACACACAGTACACACACACACACACACACACACACACACACAGTACATACACACATACAGTACACATGCACACATACAGTACACATGCACACACATGCAATGTATTAACATATTTACAAAGTACGTTAGCAACAATTCCTTTTTGTCTGTTTTTGTTTCGGTCTGTTCGTTTACAGTCTTGTTCAGAGATTATGTTTTTTTACAGCTTCTATCCATTTTTACTTCTTGAGTGTCAGTGGGTTTTGGGTTTTTCTTTCTTTTGCCCTTTGCAGTAATGTTTTAAAAAAGTTGTTGCTTGTTCCTGCATGACTGTGATGGTGTGTATGGTTGTGTCTTTGTGTGCTCTTTTGCACCCTGCTCCATCTCCTGTGTTGCACCGCTCAGAGACTGACTGGGAGTTTGGCGTTTGCTGATGCGTTCTGTGGCGGACGTGTCCTTTCTTTTCCTCCTGGTTTTGGCTGTAGTTCTTTTTAGATGTCAATGGTGGTGTGCTGGTCTGTGGTTGCTGTACTTCTTCTGAGCAGACGTTATGGGTGGGGTCACTGTCAGTCCTGGGTACTGACATCGTGATCTACCCTTCAGGAATGGCCTTTATGGGACGTGACTCAGGTGTGTCACTAGTCTACAGTTGGTAAGGCCTGTAGCAGACTCAGGTACCTCTGTGTCCTCCAACTGGTTGTCCCTGCACCACTGCCGCTGTTTCCTGGCCGATTCGCCCCCTGCACAGCTCCATGTGGACAGCTCAGCCGCTCCATGGTGGCAAAAACAGTTTTTGATGGGAAATTTTCAGCAATCTGTCAGAACTTTGCTCCCACCTCAACCTCTACAGCAAAACCCTCCCTCTCCTCCCCTAGCAAAATACTCCAGTCTAACAATCGAAGAGATTCAGCACATCATCACCTCCTCCAATCCCAGCTCCTCATCCACAATACTCCAGGCCATCTTGCAAGATCTCTTCCCATTCATCACAACCATTGACAACATCAATGATCTTAACCAATTCAGTATAAAAATAGTACATCCCACTGAGGCTGCGCCTCTGTCTGTCACTGAGACCCTCCATGCTGCTCAATCAGCTAAACTGTCGTCGTTCATTCTCTTCAACCTCTCAGCAACATTTGAAGGAAGAAGTGGATGGGAAACCACTTCTCTTGTCTCTCCTTACAAGTCTGGTTTGCTTCCTACCTAAAAGATTGGTCATATGGAGGTGACATGGAGGTGCAGACTGTTCAAATTCAAATTTTATTTGTTTCCTTATACACAGTACGATATGCAGTGTAATGCTTATCTGACCACCCGTGACCTTAAAAATAAACGATTATTAATAGGAAATAAATATGAATAAAAAATAAATACAATAGAAGATTTATAAGAATATATCTATAGAAGACAGAAATATACAATATAAGAAAAATATAAGAAAAAGTAGCTGTACAAATATGGGAAAGAAACGATTCTGTTTAATATAGAAAAATATATAAATGTGAATGTAAATAAACATTATGCATGAAAGTCTTATTTAAAGTGACTGGCACACCTGTGCCACCTCAATCTCAGGGACTAAGATGTGGTTCTCCGGATTACTGAGTCGCCGCTTTGTCTCCCCCTAGTGTGTCTATATGTGTATGTGTTTCACTTTAGCATTAAATTAAGATCACCTGTGTCCACCTCCTAGTTCTACAGTCATGACAGAGACTTGTGTGCAATGAGCAAAGAAATGAAATAGAAATATGTAAATGTGCATGAATGTGCAGGTGTGCAGTGTACATAAGTGTCCATGAATGTCCAGAATAACTGCAAAGAGACAATGTCATAATTGTGAATGTTTAAAAAATGGTTTAGTCCTGTGTGGTATACTGATTAAGAGACCGTATCGCCTGCGGTAAGAAGCTCCTCCTCAGTCTCTCTGTGTTGGCCTTCAGGGAGCGGAATCGCTTTCCTGACCGCAACAGAGAGAACAGTCCATTGCTGGGGTGACTGAGGTCCTTCACGATCTTCCTGGACTTGGTCCAGCACTTCTTGCCATAGATTGAGTGCAGGTCAGGAAGCTCGGGGAGGATGATGCGCTCAGTTGATCACACCACCCTCTGTAGAGCACCTCTGTCCAGTATGGTGCTGTTTCCGAACAAGGTCATGATGTTTTCCATCAAGATGCTCTCTATGGGGCAGGAGTAGAAATTCCTGAGCACCCTGGTGGGCAGTCTGAAGTCTCTCAAGCACCTGAGGTGGTAGAGACTGCCGGGCCTTTTTCACCACGGTGTTGATGTGACAGGACCATGACAGGTCCTGCGTGATGTGAACACCTAGTTATCTGAAGCTGTCCACTCTCTCCACTGGACTCCTGTTGATGACGGGGGTCTGGTAGATCCTCTACTGCTTTGTACTAAAGTCCACTATCAGCTCTTTTGTCTTGCTGACATTCAGGAGGAGATTGTTCCTCTGGCACCATTTCTCCAGATTTCCAATCTCCTCCAGATAGGCCATCTCATCGTTGGTCGTGATCAGGCCCACCACAACGGTATCGTCGGTGACGGTGGTGGGGTTGGTAGTGGCCACCCAGTCGTACTCACCCAATGAGTACAGCAGGGGGCTCAGAAAACAGCTCTGGGGGGCTCCAGTGCTGAGAGTGAGGAAGGCTGAGACATGTCCACCCATCCTTACTGCCTGTGGTCTGCCAGTTAGTAAATTGGAGATCCACTGACACAGAGATGAGCTGAGTCCTAGGTGCTCAAGCTTGATGGTGAGTTTGGAGGGAACTATGGTATTAAATGCTGAGCTGTAGTCGATGAAAAACATTTTAACATGATTCCCCCTTCTAGTGTCCAGGTGAGTGAGAGATGCATGGAGGAGATGAAAGATGGCATCATCTGTAGAGCGGTTTGGATGGTAAGCAAACTGTAATGGAGCCAGTGTGTCAGGTAGTGAAGAAATAATGAAGTCTCTGACCAGCCTTTCAAAGCACTTCATCACCACTGAGGTGAGGGCAACAGGGCAATATTCATTGAAGAAAGCAGGATGGGGTTTCTTTGGGACAGGAAGAATGATGAACTTAAAGCATGTGGGGATCACCGACTGAGATAAAGAGAAGTTGAATATATCTGTGAACACAGGCGCTAGCTGGTCTGCGCAGGCTCTGAGGACTCGATTGTGTTTCCGGTGCTGGCAGTGTCTTCCTGTCTGCAGCCGTTGGTGCCGCTAGCATTAGCATTGCTAGTGTCTTTAGCTGCAGCCTGGAAGCGAGCATAGGTGTTCAGCTCGTCTGCCAGAGTCACGTCCATGTTCGTTATACCGGATGTTGGTACTTTGTAGTCCATTATTTTCCTTAGTCCCTGCCACAGGTTCCTAGAGTCACTCTGTTGGAGCTGTGACTCTAGTTTTCTCCCATAGCGTTGCTTCACCTCTTTCACCGCCTTCCGGACGTTGTATGACGCAGCCTTGTACGGGTCCACAAGTCCCGCGTTATAGGCAGCGGTGCGAGATCTCAGAGCGTCGCGGATGGTTTTATCCATCCACAGCCACTGATTGGAAAACGTTCTAATGCTTGTCCACTAGTCCCATGAGGCTTAGTACTTGGACCTCTTCTGTTCTCCCTCTATACCCAGGCTTTTGGTGAGGTTATATCCTCGCACGGCTTTTCATACCAGTGCTATGTGATGACACACAACTTATTTTCTCCTTTCCTCGCTCAGGCACTCAGATTTGTGAGATCTGGATCTCAGCATGTCAAAAATCTCATCCTGGATGGCAGCTTATCAACTAAAACCAAACTGCTTTTCATTCTAGGTGATTCTTTCCCTGTCAGGATCTTATGATTTCCCTGGACAACAATCGGATCACTCTTTCAGTCACTGTCTGCAGACTTGGGGTAACTCTGGACAATCAACTGTCATTTTCCCACACACTGCTAACCTTAATTACTCTTGTTGATTTCTTCTTTACAACAGCAAGATAATTCATCCATTTCTCTCCACACAGGATACTCAGTTGCTTATTCAGTCCCTTGTTATTTCAAGGCTGGACTACTGCAACTCCTGGTGGGTCTGCCTCAGTGCACTACTGTTTTCTGTTCTGGCAGGTGGTGAAATGAACTTGTTCTAGAGGCCAGTACAGTTGCATCATTGGCAATCTTTTAACAATGACTTTGCCAATTATCTTTTTCATAGATATTTGGATTCATCCCCGCCCCCTCTCCTCAAAAAATTAAAAGCACTTTTGTAAGTCACTCTGAATAAGATCGTCTGCCAAATGCCTAAATGTAAAGCCCACTATCCATCTTGGATCTGTCAATGTCTTAAAGTAAAACAGTAAAGAGGAAATAAAAATGCAAAAATTGATCCCTCCTTTGGTCAGCTTACTAGTTTGAAAACCTGACTCCATGCCTTGCTGACTCTATGTAATAATGTAGCACAACTGTACTCACACTGAACATCCAGGTAGACAGATGCCTTCTGTTCTCCTTGCTGGTTTTGAGCTCTACAGTAGTATAAACCACTGTGTGTAGAAACAGTCTTGTTGATGGTGAGATGGTTTCCACTTCCTATGTGCTCTCCATTCTCTCTGTACCAGGTGTAGTAGAGCACTGCTGGGTTTGCATCACTGCTGCAACTCAGAGACACTGAACTGCCCAAATCCACTGAAGCAGAGGGAGATGCTGTTACTGACATGTTTCTTGGACCATCTAAAAGAGGAAGTACATGACTTAGAAATATCTTTGTATAGTTAAAGTGTACAGAATGTGGGCTGGTTGAGAAGCACTTACACAGAACATGTAGCATAAAAAAGCTCTGTACTGATTTAGTGTTGTTCTGGAGCCAGTAGGTGGCATTGCAGGTGAAATCAAGTCCATGATGCAGGTGTGTAGCATTGAAGTTCAGCTGAGAGGAGCTAAATATGATATTTTGATTTTGTTCATGTGTTCCATCCTCGGGCAGGACGTTCCATGTAACAGTGGGGGGGTTGAAGGGACATGGAGATCGAGCTGAGCAAATGAGCCTCACTGAAGTTCCCTCCACCACCTCATTTTGGTCCTCCACCTCCCCCTGATCCACCTTATACAGTCTTATTGAGGGTATAATTGGAGAGCCTGAGATAAACAGACAGTATTACAGTACATTAGAGATGAGTTTTAAATATGTTCTAGTGCATCATTATTGTGATTACATACATACTATGCTGTGTTGCAGCTCTCACCTCTGACATTTAAATAAAAAGAAGAAGGATAAATATACTTCAGATTTCCAGACACTATCCTAAAGTAATATTCTCCACTGTCGCTTTCATTGACGTTGTAGAAGATGGTGGTGCAGTTCTTCCTCCTAAGGTCTCCTATGATTTTGCCATCAATCTCGTTGCCTTCAGAAGTTTTCGAGGAAAAGACTTTGTGTTTTGCCCAATTGTCACCTTTATACCAGACTCCTACAGGATTTATATATAGTTGTGCATCATATTGTTCATTAAAATCAAAACTGCAGGGTATGAAAACACAGAGTCCTCTCACAGCTTCTATACTTTCTGGTAGATTGATCAAGAATTCTCTACACAAAACAGCTGCAAGCACACACCACAACACAAAATATTATTGTCACACATAACATTTTTTTTTTTTTTACTAAATGCATGAAATTTATTAATAATTAATTTGCAAACCTTGAAACAAGCAAGAGGTGAAAACTAATTTCTCTCCAGCTTTCATACTTCCAGTCAGAAACAGCACCTAAAATAAAAATAAGTAATACATACTCATACACACACAAACGTACTGGAATAAAACAACACAGCTTTTAATGGATATTAAAAGCTTTAACGCTTATTAAGTAAGGTCCTAATATGTGCAGGAAGCTTTTTTATGACAACTGACATCTGCTTTACTGTGCCAGTTAGAGCTTTATCCTAGGCATGGTCATGGTAAATACAAAATCTTTTACAGAAACACTGGTGGGATGCAAGTCCACTGGAAGGCAAAAGACTCACTCATATTAAGATTAAACGCGCTTGTTGCAGGACAGAACTGGAGTTTGGTATGGTAACTGAGCTAAACTAGAACACAGAGCTTGGGTTCTTGTAGAACGTATAGTGTCAGCCTCTCCAAATCCAAGTGGTGGCATCAGCACTACATGAGTAAGGCTGGGAGGTGATAGGAAGTGGCGAAGAACCCAAACAGTAGAACAAACATAATGTCTTCTGCACCAGACAATGCTGCAGAGATAAGTGGAGATGGTGCAATGTTTGGCTGAAACTGGGCTAGGCATGTCTCAAGCAGTGCAGGGTTGACAGAGGGTGTCTAAGTGCCTACATGGGAGTGCTGGGGCGCTGGCTTCTTCTCGGCGGTGTGCTAGAGAAGAGTCTCTCACACATATCAGAGTCTGGAAGTGAGAGGAATACGGCATAAATAGCATCCATATGTCATCCTACTCACCAACCTATGTCACCAGGGTCCATTTATAGGGAGCGAGAGATAGGTGGATGGTAGAAGATCAGAGCCAGAGCACCGGACTTAGCAGGCTAGTGGTACATGCTGGAAATAATGATATATGCCTTCATCAGTCAAAGGTTAGTAAGAGTAACTTTACAGAGTAGCAAAGGCAATGTCCAATGAAGTAGTTTGCTCTGGTCCCATCCCAATGAGACGTGGCGACATAGCTTATAGCTGGTTATGGTTGTTGAACCCCTGGATGTCCAGGTGGTGCTCGGAAAATAACGTGGGCTTCATAGACAACTGGAAGACCTTTGAGGGGGGCGGGACGGAGTCCATCCCAGTCGGGAAGGTGCTGCTCTCATTTCTTGCAGTATAGCGCACAGTCTCAGAAGAGGCCTAGTTAATCGGTGACAAGCCAGAGCCCAGGCCAGGGAGCAGACAGACAGGCTAAACCAACCGTCTGCTAGCTGCAGAGAGTCGTCACTCAGGGTCCATCATATTGAGACTGTGTCTGTTCTCCGAGATAAACATAAACATGAATTTAGAAAGACTCAGAAAGTCTGTTTTAGTAATTTAATTAACATAGATACCACAAACTCAGATCACACTGAATGCGCAGCCGGCAACTCTGATCTGAAGCTAGGACTGTTAAATATTAGATCTCTCGCATCTAAAGCAGTTATTGTTAATGAAATCATCACAGATCAGGAGTTTGATATATTATGTTTAACAGAAACCTGGATTAAACAGGACGAGTATGTAGCTCTAAATGAAGCTAGTCCTCCTGGATACAGCTACATACACCAGCCTCGGCTAACTGGTAGAGGAGGAGGAGTCGCAGTTATTTGCAATGATAATCTGTCTATCGTACAAAAACACGAACACAAATTTTATGCATTTGATGTTCTCTATAGTAGCTTAAAAAGTGTAGCTACAAATATTAAGTCAGCTCAGTCGATCCCGCTAATCATCATTTACAGACCCCCAGGGCAGTACTCTGAATTTCTCTGTGAATTTGCAGATTTTCTCTCAAACCTTGTTGTTTCTGTAGAGAAAGCGTTAATTGTTGGAGATTTTAATATTCATTTTGAGAATCCAGAAGACCCTCTGAGAACAGCATTCTTGTCCATACTGGATGCAATAGGAGTAAATCAGTCTGTAGCAGGACCCACTCATAAAGCAGGTCACACTTTAGATTTAATAACATTCTTCGGATTAAGCATAAGAAATTTATTCACAATTCAACTATCTGAAGTTATCTCAGATCCAGTGGAGGAAAATTTTTTTATGCAAAAAAAAAATTTGTGGTTGGTTGGGCACAAACAAAATACTTTTAATACTAGCCTGTATATAGCCATTTATCAGGCGATTAAGCATCATTGCTACTAGAATAAAATAAAGGGATGACTCATATCGTGTCCAGTCGGCAGCTCCGCTTGCTGGAAAAGACTCGTTGAGAATGGTCCAATCACATGAGGCCAAATATTTAAAAACAATATTGATTTACTAAGAACTAAAGTGGGAGGGTCCGGGGCGCACAGTGCTGTGCCTCAAGGATGATTTGAAAAGATCCAATTAAAGCTCAGCCTCAAGTCACATGCTTTTCAAAAATTTACGTGCCTACATAGACACTCGTTTGTCCGGCGCCCCGCGTACACGAACGCAAATGAACGTAATACAGTTTAGATTTTTTTTTTATTGCAAATAAATTATATTAAGAAATACAGCGGAATATTGTGACTAAATGACTTTATTTCATTATTAAAATAAATAATTATTATGTTAAATAATTACATATTAAAGTAGAATTCCTCTCTGCCTAACTTTAAGGGGGGCGGCGCCCCTGCGCCCCGTATTGACCGGCCGCCACTGCTCAGATCACTATCTTGTCTCAATTAAAGTGTGTCATCCAAAATCTTTTAAATTGGCAGTTATTAAACCGATAATTAAAAAGTTCTCGACTTTGACCCCGGTCAGCTGTCCAATTACACGCCGATATCAAACCTTGCCTTTATCTCTAAGATTCTGGAAAAGATACAGCAGTTGCGCAGCAGCTCTGCTCATATCTACGTAGAAATAACATAAATGAACTGTATCAGTCAGGATTTAGGCCTCGTCACAGCACAGAGACAGCACTTGTTAAAGTAGTAAACGACCTCCTATTGGCCTCTGATCAGGGTTGCGTCACTATGCTTGTGTTACTCGACCTCAGTGCAGCTTTTCACACCATTGATCATAGTATTCTCCTTCACAGATTAGAAAAGGTAGTAGGAATTAAGGGAACTGCCCTCTTGTGGCTCAGATCCTATTTGACTGATCGTTATCAGTTTGTAGATTTAAATGGTGATTATTCTGCCTGTTCTCTAGTTGAGTTTGGTGTCCCACAGGGTTCGGTTTTAGACCCACTGCTTTTTTCCCTTTACAGTGTGTCTTACAGAGTTCCCTTGTTAGTGTGTCTTATGTATTTGCAAGCTCTTTGTTGATACATCTTTGCCAACATAATCCGTAAGCATAATATTAATTTTCACTGTTATGCTGACGACACACAGTTATATGTCTCAGCAAAACCAGATGAGAGAAACCAGCTTGCTAAAGTTGAGAAATGCGTAAAGGATGCTAATTAACTTCCTTCTGCTTAATCCTGATAAGTCATAGGACCGCATGCAGCTAGAAGCAAGATTTTAGATCACACTGTAATTTTAAATGGCCTTTCTGTTCTATCTAGTGCAACAGTAAAAGACCTCGGTGTGATTATAGATTATAGAGCGTCTTTCATTTGAAGCTCATGTAGACAATATCAAAAGGATAGCATTCTTTCACCTCAGAAATATTGCCAAGTTAAGGAATATATTGCCACTAAACGATCCAGAAAAACTAGTTCATGCTTTTGTCACCTCTAGGTTGGACTATTGCAACGCTTTACTGTCTGGTTGTTCAACTAGGTGTATAAACAAGCTTCAGTTAGTACAGAATGCAGCAGCGAGAGTCCTCACTAAAACCAGAAGATACGAGCACATCACCCCTATCTTATCTTCACTTCATTGGCTCCCAGTGAAATTTCGCATTGATTTTAAAATACTACTTTAGACATATAAAACATTAAATGGTCTCGCACCGCAGTATCTGAATGAACTTCTAGTGTCTGACGATCCGCCACGCCTACTTTGATTGAAGGATGCAGGCTGCTTGTCAGTACCGCATATTATAAAAACTACAGCGGGGGGCAGTTCAGGACTGGAATTTCCTACAAGTCTACCTGAGCCTCCAATAACTACCTGGACCCCATATTAACATCATCTAACATCTGTTAACAACTGTTATACTGAACTGCTTCTCACCTAACACACAGTAGGAATTCAGATCAATTCCTGCTTTCTGTTTCACCCAAATGAGGATAGGTTCCCTGATGAATTCAGTTCCTCTCAAGGTTTCTTCCTACTGCCATTTCAGGGAGTTTTTCCTTGCTACTGTCAGGGACAATCTGACCATTTTGATTCATACACATTCACATTTCATAGGAACTTAAATAATTATTTTTATTGTGTAAAGCTGCTTTGCGACGATGACAATTGTTAAAAGTGCTATACAAATAAAATTGAATTGAATTGAATAGGAGGCACTACAGGGTTAGGAAGCATGACAGGGCCAACAAGGTTGACATCAGAAAATGTAACTCAAACTTAACTCAATTGCAGATCCCTACTGACGTCCCTTTTGAGCAAAGCCAGCTGTGTGGTCCAGGAGTTCCTGCATCCACTCCACCCCATGCTAAGCTAAAAGAACAACATGGCATATCTATTCAAATATCAAGTTCCATAACTTGCTGCTGGATGGCGTGGAGTCACTGCTGTTGTTCCTTGTTGACTGCTTAGTATTCATGAGGTACAGAGTTTCTCTTCACCCTGGACACAGCCATGCACTGAACCCTCATTCCTTCTCTTGTGGTCGTTATGGAGGTGGGGAGGGTTCTCCTTCTGAAACACCATGAGGGATCTCGCAGCTCTTTCTCCCACATGCTTTCACATCATTACTGGCTTGCGGCCAGATCATGAAGCAGCTACCCACAAAGTCTGCTCATCTCATATGTTCACTGCTTTCACCCTTCCCTCTGAGTGTCTCATGAGATCCTACACTGCTCATTCACTGCACATGCTTCTCGTCGCCAGTCAACTCAGTCATAGCCCTTTTAGAGGTTCATTAGGGGTGGCCCATTCACTACATTGGAGTTGGAGACCTAAAATTCTGTCATGTAACATGGTTCACAGGCACAACATATGTGCAGGTGTTAAGACTATTTTTAATAATATAAATCAGAAACATAAACTTGAACCGAGCAAACAATATTTTAACCATCAGTAAACCCTACTGATACTTGAACAGGAGTACCACAAACAGGGATAAACAAAATATAGTGGATGCAAAACAAGAACTAAACATGGGAGCTTAAATAATAATACTAATCAGAGACGCTAAAATAGGACACATTTGAACAGCGCTTTATCATAAATATAACAATGTTATAGACTTTGGGTTAAATTTTAATTGGAAACTCCTGAAACTATTTACTTTTAACAGCAATTCTATAATTACAAACAATAACAACAACAACAATAATAAAGATAAACTCCATATAAAACCACAAACTTGACAACTGTCACATATTCATTTACATCCCCTTGATCTAGTCTAACTAATTTCACTCATCATTTCTGCAAATTCATCAACCTGTATACTAGATCCTATACCGACACATTTTCTCAAACAGATAGTGCCATAGTACTTACTCACATGTAGTGGAGTCAACACAATCCCTTCTTACTATACTGAGACACTGTACATATGCAAGGTAGTACTATATGTAGTGTAACAATCGTTGAAATTTAGCTTATGTTATCGTTTCACGCTCTCCTTGCCATGTCTCCCTGATTAGTCACAGCAGTGTAGAGTGTGTCTCTGTTCTTTGTTGTGTGACACCATTCTGTGAATGAATACAGCTTTGTTAATGTGTCTTATGTATTTGCAAGCTGTTTGTTGCTACATCTTTGCTTTTCCCCACAACTCCTATTTTTTTTAGTTACCCAGCTTTTTTAATGACAGTGTATTATATACTGTAATGTTCATAATGCAGTAGACAGTGCTTTTGATCGATAGTGCCTGTAAGATTAAAAAAAGTTCCCAGAGTTGCTAACAAGCCTTGGCAAAGTTTATAGAATCACCACACTCAGAGGATGTTGACCCAGATTTGTTATTTTTACTAATACATAAGTGTAATGGGTTCAAGGATTGAAGGGTGGGAAGCAGGATGATCGTCTTGAATTGAATTTTGTTTGTCAGATTCTTGACATTTTATTTCACCTGGTTAGCTCAACAGAATGACAGTGAAAGAGAGGAAGAGAGACAGAGAGATAAAGAATAATGAAGAGAAAGAGAGCGAGGGAGTGCTTAATTGGAATTAGCATAAAGGGAATTTTCCCACCTATGATAAAAACGATGGCAAACTTTAATGACAAATTATAGGGTCTACATTTAACTGCTATATAGGTAGTCCCCAACTGTCCTGTAAAGCTGTCTTGATGGTAAATAATTCTAAGTTGCTCAACAACATCCTAAAATCCTCACCAAAACACAGTTCACAGTTCAATACAGTACAGTGGAAAACAGCACTGAGATAAAATGGCGTCCGCGATTCCCCTTTTGATTTAAAGGCACAGAGACAACGCTGTTACGTTTCACTTTTGGGATTAAATACTCATTAAGTGTGGTTGTAGTTTTTGGTAAAGTGAACAGAGACTTAGTCAAGTGGATTGGTATGCTTTATATTTTACATTCGTGTTAAAGGCATATAAGACTAGCTTTGTCGGACTTAAGAACAAATCCGACTTACAAATGTGCTCCCGGAATGGAATTAATTTGTAAGTCAGGGACTACCTGTATATCTATTATAATATGCGTCGTGTTGCTGCTGAGTTCGTCCCCAGTCATAGCACCCCATTCCCGAAATAATGATATGATACCTCTTTCATGGGTCTACGACTAATGGTACAGGACTAGTTATGCGCCAAAGTTTGTACACAAGAAGAGAGAAAAAAAAAAAAGCCTGTAAGATAATACAAGTGATTCTTTGCGAGAATTATTACTGGTGACGAAACTTGGGTGTAGTTATATGCCAAAGTTTGTACAGAAGAAGAGAAAAAACAATAATCCTGCAAGATAATACAAGGGATGCTTTGCTTCGCAAGCACCACTAACTATATGGACGGTCACGTGGGGAAGTAACGCTCTAACATCACCGTTTAGGCATGTTGTTCCTTCTTCCGCATGCACGCGCACCGATTTCATCATTTCTCTACATTTATCCTCTGCCTTCTTGCACCACCAAAACATACATGTATTTTATTAATTTGTAGATAAAGTGTTTATTGTAATTTATAGTTGAATATTTATTTACAGTTTGCTTAAACTTCAAAACAGTTAAAGTGCATGTAAAGCATTGCAGAAAATGACGAATAGAATTAGATGTTAGGTCACACTGTGTGAGGGTATAGGTTTATACAGATCTAGCCACGAAGAACGCCATAAAAGAGCTCATAAACGTGTCGAGCTCAAACTGTAAATACTGATATGTATTTTTTCTTCATTTTCTTCTCTTCTTCAATGATGATTCTTCTTTGACTGCGCTTTCTCCATTCAGTATTATTATCATTAGTAGTAGTAGTAGTAATAGTGCTGCGAATTTATTATTATTTTTCTTATTATTATTATTGTAACGCACCCACGCGTGTGCAAAAAGACGAAGTACAACAAAGAAAACAAAAGTGTATGATAAGTTAGCCTAAAACAATATTGTTTTATTGTGTATATGCGCTTTAAATATACACTAAAAAATGAACACTGCCTTTGAGGGAACAGGCTTAAACAGTAAACATTTATCCACACTGCGTGAGCGTACAGGCTCATACAGAATTCATTAACGCACCTGGTGTGAGGGTACAGATTTGTAATCAGTATGGGATTTTAACATGATTACGGTTTCTCTGCTACCTGAAACCTGCTGCCTTGGTGGTGATGTTAGTGACAGCTCGTTCTGACAGAGTTTCTTAAATGTTTTACAGCAAAGGTCTAATTTAACACTTAAACAAACACCACAAACCCCTTCGGCATACATTTTACTTATAGTGCATCTCAAAAAATTAGAATATCGTGGATTTTCTTATTTGTTTAATGTAATTAATAAAGTTAAATTGTGTTCTAGATGTATTACACATAAAGCTCAAAGCCTTTTTGTTTTAATTTCAATGATTACTGCTTACACCTCAAAAAAAAATCCAGCATGTCAAAATATTATAATATTTATCTTCAAGTTTGATTAAATTACTATTCAATACTGTGTCTCTCGATCTAGTTCAGTACACACAACTATGATTATAGGGAAGACTGCCGACCTGACTGCTCACCTTCGTCCAGTACACCCAACAGTACAGACAGGTTTTCTGAAGAAAATGTGGGTTTTACTTGCTGTGGCAAAACTGGGCCTTTTATAACGACCATTTACAGGATCAGTTGCTAAGGTGCTCTAAAGTGGTTTTTAGGCTTGACAGCTTCAACAATGATCCTGAATGATGGATTAATTGCCTGAGTAAAATGAGCCCACCCCCATATCTCTATGACAATGGGAGCCACAGTTAGGTTCAGTTTCAAAGTTCCTATGGACGGTATCATAGCAGGGAAGGCAACTGTGAGCACTTCCGGTTTCAGTGGGGAGTACCTTCACCATTATATGTCAATGGGGCAAACTTGGGCACCTCTTGCACCCCAGGGGTACAACTTATATTATGCTCTGACGCAGCTTGTAAGCCTCTTCAAATGTGGTGAATTTGAGATTCTTGAGAGCAAAGATGGTCTCAAAATTAATTCTATGAGATTTTGATCCCCTTGATCTACCTCTTAGTAACGTCATAGCACCCATTCCCGAAATAAGACGCACAATTTGACACCTCTTTCATGGGTCTATGACAAACGTTGCAGTGCTAAAATTATGCGACAAAGTTTGTACAGAAGAAGAGAAAAAATATAATAATAATCATCATCATCATCCTGCAAGACAATACAAGTGATGCCGCTAACTATATGGACGGTCACGTGGGGAGGTCGAAAGCTCTGACGTCACCGTTTAGGCGCGTTGTTCCTTCTTCCGCAGGCTCGCGCGCCGATTTCGTCATTTCCGCCCGCTGAGGGAGGAGGACAGAGGAGCGGAAAATGGCGGACGGTGTTGATCACATCGACATTTACGCGGATGTAGAAGAGGAGTTCAATCAGGTACGGCTTCAACAAACACAATAACACGGTTGTTCAGTCTGAATCGCGTTAATATTGTTGTTTGCCTTTTTTTTTTACGCTAACGTATTTATGATGGATGGAGGCTGCAGCGCGTGCACAGAGCGTTAGCGTCGCGAGCTAACCGCGAGTGCGCACAATGGAATGGCTTGGAGTCGGGGGCGGGGTCTCAAATCGCGCTCACGTTTACTAGCTAGTGAGAGTGATGAACGCGTTCTCTGCATTGTGTAGTGCACTTGATTTAGACCGCGGATCGGCGGATTGGGACTCGGCCTCGTCTCTCTTCGCGTTCCGGTTAATCTTGTTATATTAAACGCTGCATTATTACTATTGTTGTTCATTACTCACTTTAGAATTTAAAGGAATGTAAGTTTAAACTTTACTTCTAAAAACGTTTAACAGCCTGTGGAGTCTGTGTGTTTATATTTGAGTGAGTGAGCGAGCGGCCATTGTTTATAGTGTGTTAGCAGAACAGTGCTAATGAGCGTTAGCTCTCTCTCACACTCGCGCGCGCGCATAAATCATCTCCAATATACCTCGATAACGAGTCAATTGCAATTCTATAAGTATCCTAGTTTTATAAACATGTTAATTTTCACCGGTTTTATTACAATTTTAAAGTTTAATGTGCTATTAAATGCATCATGTTCCTTATAACATTAGTTTTCTCACAAAAAAAAAACGTGCAGCATTTAAACACTAGAGTTAAATACAAGAGTTTAACCATATTATCATCCGCCATAATTACATGTATTATTTCTAATAATTCAAACCTTTCGAAATATTTCACTGTTACCACACAAGATTAAAATGTGTGAAAGGTTTTGAAGAAATGGAAATGTTTTAAAGTCTCAAAACCAGACACACAAGACCACATACCAGCACATTGATTTCACTTATGACACAGATGTCCTCCGCCGTTCAAATACTGATACGATATCTTGTGGCACCTGGAAGCTGGCCCGTGTAGTCTGATCCAATAAAAAAAAAAAATCTCCACAGAGGGAAAGGTTAATGCTGGTTGTGATATAAACAAGTCAGAACACACAGTGTGTTAGTATCCTGGTGGCAAGTTAGGGAGACCTACTCTACTAATGTTCACCCTGGACACATGACAGACCTCATTAAAGATACAGTGAGGGTGGTTGATTTATGTCACATGATGAAAAATAATCATGTGAGTGATTTAATTTAGTATTTTAACTTTCTTTATTATGAGGTGATTAGTCACATGATCTACGTTTTGTGTTTTTACAGGAAACAGATTATCCCGTACACGAGCAGATCGACCTGTACGATGATGTCATTTCTCCCTCGGCCAATAACGGGGATGCGCCCGAGGACAGAGATTATCTGGACAACCTGCCCACACCCGGCGGCACCGAGGGGAATAAAGGAGCTCCGCCCAACGTCGTGTACACGTACACGGGCAAACGCATCGCACTGTACATCGGCAACCTTACCTGGGTGTGTACACACACGCACGCACGCACGCACACACACACTTCTCTTAGGAACACACATGCATCAGTGTGCAGTTAAACATAGTTAAACTTTGGATCATGTTTGACATTATAGATGATGTGTGTGTATATGTGAACCTCTGCGCGTTCTCCACAGTGGACCACAGATGAGGATCTGACGGAAGCCATTCGTTCCATCGGCATCACCGATGTCCTGGAGATCAAGTTCTTTGAGAACCGAGCTAACGGACAGTCCAAAGGGTGAGGCCACACAAAGTCTGTGTCTGTACACACTGTCGGTTTGTGTGTAATAGAGATGAGTTATCACATTTATAACAGATGCGATACACCGCTCGCTCAGCCACTGTATTGGAGTTGGTTAGTAGTGGACACTGGACCGACCCGATTCTGAATCCTGTGTTAATGTTTCGTGTTGCAGCTTTGCGCTGGTGTGTGTGGGATCAGAAGCCTCCTCCAGGAAGTTACTGGATTTGCTGTCGAAGCGAGAGCTGCACGGCCAGAACCCGATCGTCACACCCTGCAACAAACAGTCGCTCAGTCAGTTCGAGCTACAGTCACGTAAGAGTGAGTCTACTTCACCCTCTCCTGTCTCGTCACACACTTTATTCTTTTTTCCTTCGTAAAAACACAGCAGTAAACATTCTGAATAATAAAATCCAAATTCTCTGGTGCAGTGTGTGACTGGTGATCGGTGCATGTGTCGGGTGTTTCTGCTCATCGTGTCAGGGTGGTGATGTAATCATAGCTGATGGTTTTTTAGGCACCCAGTCGGGGCAGATGTCAGGGGAAGGGAAGGCTGGACCTCCAGGTGTGGGTCCCCGTGGTGGTTTTCCCCTAGGTAGAGGTCGAGGGCGCTTTCCAGGTCCTGCAGGGCCGGGAGACCGCTTTCCTGGACCTGTTGGACCTGGAGCGCCCACTCCACACTTCCCTGGTACGACACTTTATCGTGTTTTTTTGTTTGTTTGTTTTATTTCTGTTTGATCAGTTCTGTCTCTAACACTCCATGTTCTCATCTTGTACTCTTTCATCTTCTTCAGGTGGTATGCAGGGTCCTCCTCGTCCCCCCCCAGGCCCCCCTGGCCCTCCAGGTCCTCCTGGCCCACCGCCTCCTGGACAAGGTTTAGTCCCACCCCTTTCAGGGCCCCCTAATAGAGGAGACCGCCCACCTCCTCCTGTCCTATTTCCTGGTCAGTTTGGCCAGCCTCCCCTTGGCCCGCTACCCCCTGGCCCGCCTCCTCCAGGTTATGGTCCGCCTCCTGGTCCACCTCCACCTCAGCAAGGTCCACCCCCTCCTGGTCCCTTCCCACCTCGTCCCCCTGGTCCTATTGTCCCTCCTCTGGCTTTGGCTCCACCCCCTCACATGCGCGGTCCCCCTCCTGGAGGCCCGCCACCTGCTCCCCACGTTAACCCCGCCTTCTTCCCACCACCTGGAAGCAACAACATGACGGCGCCAGACAGAGCCCCGCCCCCTAACGACCCTTACGGGCGGCCTCCACCCTACGACCGGGATTATGGTCCAGGCAGGTAAGAGTGCTCTCCTCTAATGTTTATAGCACCAGGTGGTGTATCTGTGTGTTCACGTTTTTGATTTTGTGCGTTATCAGGGAGATGGACGCAGCTCGGGCTCCTCTGAGTGAGGCTGAGTTTGAGGAGATAATGAACAGAAACAGAGCTATCTCCAGCAGCGCCATATCCAGGGCCGTGTCGGACGCAAGCGCAGGTGAAGACAGGGTGGTGATTGGACATGTGGTTAATAGTATTGTCCATGATACGATTGGACTGATTGATGGAAACTGTTTCAGGAGATTATGGCAGCGCTATCGAGACACTGGTGACTGCGATTTCACTGATCAAGCAGTCGAAGGTTTCAGCTGACGATCGCTGTAAAGTGTTGATCAGCTCTCTGCAGGACTGCCTGCACGGCATCGAGTCCAAATCCTACGGCTCCGCCTCCAGGTACACCCCTCACCCGCGCAGGCATCTCGTCGTCGCCACCACACGCTCGTCCCTCCCTCTCACTGACCCTTCTGTCTCTCTCAGCAGACGAGAGCGATCGCGCGATCGGGACCACAGCCGATCCCGCGAGAAGAGTCGACGCCACAAATCGCGCAGCCGCGATCGCCACGAAGATTATTACAGAGAGCGGAGCCGCGAGAGGGACCGCCACCGTGAGAGGGACCGGGACCGTGAGAGAGACCGTGACCGAGAGAGGGAGTACCGCCATCGTTAGGGCGCTCAGAGGTGTGTGTGTGTGTGTGTGTTAATTATTAATGTGGGTGTCTGTTCTATTTTTTTTTTTTCTTAACCAAACTTTTTTAAACCAGCTCTGCTACACTACTGCAGGACGGACCAGGTAGGTAAGAGTACGGTAAGCGCGCACACATTTTATTTGGACCATACTGAAACCTTTCTTTTTATTTTTTACTGCTCATCCATGATGAAATTTGATTGGTTCTTGATTTTTAATTTTGTACTGATGTCATCACAAAGGATATTTATGTCTGTGTAGAACGAACTCTAGGTCATGTGTGTTAGAACTTTTTATAACCATATTATGTTCAGGCACAAGTTTACTAAAGAATTTAGTTATGATAAAATGTATACAGACTATAACATGGCAGTGACTGTTTAAATGTTGGGCCTTATATGATGTACAAATTGGCTGTATTTTGTCTGGTGGAAAAACTGACAAGGTTCTGAAGTATATTAAGAGTATAAACAATAATTAGGGACATGTTTGGTGATTCTGGAGTCTAGATTTAATTACATGCCTTACAACAGTGTATGTGTGGAGACTGATTTAAAAGACAGTGTTTAATTTATTAATAACTGGTTTTGTGGTTCAAGATCATTGTGGAAAAAATACCATTCCACTGTTGGTGTAACTTGTGAGGATCAGAAATTGTAGTTTAAAATTATTACAAAAAAACAGTTTTGCACTTTATTTTCAAACTGTAAGTAAATCCTGCATTCATCAAAACGTTTGAAATAAAATTGACATTTTGAACACTGACTTAAAAATATTCAAGAAGTTGTCTGAAGTCCAAACACTGCCCTACAGTTGAGTTTATAGTTTTTTTAAATAGACATTTTAGTGTTAAGTGTAATAAATTAGGAAGTATTGAAGTTTTTGCTTTGGTTTCACCTGTTGAAACTCAGTATGTTTAAGCCCTAAACATGCTCCAAAACCCACTGTGTCTTATGACCAGTGTTTATAATGTCTTTTAACTGTAAGTTTAGTTGAATTTGTAATAAGTTAATCAACTCCTTTTATGAACATCATTAGAAATAATGTAAAAAGTGATTTTAATGTCAGTGTAGACAGACAGAGTCTCGCAACACACCAATTAATTTAAGTGTGCAGTTCTGGTGCAACAGCTCTGAAACTAGCAAAAATTGTAAATGAGGGGAAACTGGTCTTTAGAGGCCTCTGAGTGGTAAAGTGCTCATCCTATCATTTAGAGATTGCGAGTTCGTTTCTTGGGTGATGGGTACTTAGTTCTCCCATATTAACCACGTTAAACACATTAATCCACAGCCAATCAGGGGCGTCTGAGCTCACGCAAGCGGAAGGAGCGGATAGCGCTGTCCTCAAGAGTGTGTTACTCCGCCCTCAACAGTGCGTGAGCGAGCAGTTCGAAAAGATGCGATCGGCTGGAGTCCCGTGGTTCGGAGGAAACACGTGATGGTCTTCGGCCCTCCCGGCTGAGTGGTAGTAGTAGTCTTAATGTGGAGCCCCCTAGTGACGGGGAGGAATTGGATACGACTAAATTAGGGAGAAAATCAGAGGGGGGAAAAAAAGGAAACTGGCCTTTAGTAATAAACCCTTAGGAAACTGAGATGAATTGCTCAAAATGTTTTATTTATTTGTGGCTGCAATTTGTAGGGGGAATAACTGAGGTTTACTGATTTAAAGTATTTATTAAACTTGTAGGACACATTTTTAGGTAGATTAATATATAATTTGGTCTACCGTCACTTAGTTGGGATGCGAAAATAGTGTGCACTCAAATATCTCTCATTTCTGGTACTTAACAACTTTATATTGGAATAAATTGGCTTTAATTCTTTATAAAAAATCTGCATGTAATGGTGATCAGTGTTTTGTTGTATTCAATACGATAAAGTTACTTTAAAGTACTATAACTTACTACATTATGTATATGAGTTGTAATATTACAGTAGTCAGTCATGGTTGAAGTTACTGCTTGTATGAAGAAGTTATACATGTTTAATGTCTAATTTCCTCTGCTGTCTTTTAAATGTATTAAAGCTGTGCCTGGTGTAATGAAAATCACATTTTAAATGGATTAATTTGTAAATCAGATTGGCCTTATTCCATCACAACTGTTTGCAGATTTTTCTGTCTTGTTACATTTTTTATCATAGTTTTTTTGATAGTTACTTTATCCAAATTTCCCAAAGGTTTGAAGTATGATACTTATGATGCCATGGCAGTCAGAAAAATGCTCAGTTTTCAGTATAAAATGCAAAAATATTACATGGAAGTTACTGAGGCACTGTTTGGCACTGTCACCATTGCACCATATTGTTAGTAGATTAGTGTTTTGGCTGTTTTGAAGAACTGTGTGGTCTTTAAATTGTTATGAAAAATATAAAATCATGTGTCATTGGTTCAGTGTTTTGGCTATTCGCGGTTATGTTTTTGGCCCTCAATTTATTTTTTTTTCTTTTTATTGCCCCTTGTTCACATTAGGAAGTGACGGTATTCATATTATATTTATTTTTGTTTGTTTCACAAGTAGCACATTCAATATTCAAAGAGCTTTATTAATTAAGTTGGAAAATGCTTTAAAATTAATTACATAAAATTTGAATTGACAAATTATTAGTTAAAATGTCCAACTTGGTTGGATTTATTTACCTATAGTGATGTTTGCTAGTCTCCTCTGGTGGGGAGGCCGAGAACTGGGGGACTGTAGAGAACCTAAACAATACATTTTGTTTTACTGAATCGTACATGCCAGATTTACAGATTGGACTAAGAGACACTTGTTAGCCACTTGCTAATGTGAACATAAGTTTATGTGGAATTTGAGCTAACTTGCCATTTTAAATATGATGAGGGATTCTAGTGAAACAAAGTGATTCGTTTTGTGTATTTGGAAGATGTAATTGGTTTTCCATGTGTAAATTTTTAAACAGGCTGTACTAATGTAGGTTAATCCACTTCAGGTTGAATTGAAAATGTTCACAGACGGTCTATTAAGACCTCTTGCATTTAGATTTGTTTCTAATTTAAATGAAGGGCAACTCCCTGTAGTCACGGTGACTACATTTACATTGTTGGCTATTTTCAGGTACTGTGTTTGTAAATGTTATAGGAGTTTCTATGTATGTACTGTTAATGAGACAGGAAACTGTTTTATTTTAAAGTGAGCTTTAGCTACCTTGTCTAATAACATTTCACTTAAATAATTCTACTCCAGTAACATTTAATACAATAATCTTTACATGTGATTGTGTACACGTTCACTCGGCAACATCGCTGTTGGTACATTTATGTAGAATCACCTATGTAGGACCTTGGCATTGGTAGTACCTTACTTTTGCTTCTGATCTGATCTCATTGTTACTGGAAGGTGAGAGGTTTGCAATTCATAGCTTGATGAATATACTGGTCAAAAGTTACCTTAAATAATTTTTTTTGATAACCTTGGTATTTCAAGGAAAATTACTATTTATTAACCGTTATCTTCATCAGAGAAATAGTGTTAGGTTGAAGGGAAAAGGGGCAGATTTATTAAGTAAAGTTGTAGCCAAATAATATAATGTTACACTGACTTACTTACTGTATTAAAGTGTTGTAAGGTGAAATGTCCATAATATTAAAATGTAATGTGCAAGTATTTATTTTATGATAATCTTAAGTAACTTTTGATTAGGGTTAGATTATACTGAGTGGAAAAAAACCCTCCAAGAATTAAAGATCAGTCCGATTGTTTGTAGAACTTGACAACCCTGCCCCATCAGGTGAGTGTAATCTAAGTCAGTTCCTTCATCAACATGCCAGCTGTTTAGTTACTTTATTTATGCAATGTACAATGTCTAGCAAGAAAAGTCCCCATCAGTACAGTCAATTTATTGGTTAGGATAAAAAAAAAAGAATAAATGATCATTTCTAGATCTTAAAGGTGAATTGTTAAATGGATAATGGTAAAATTCTGAACGTCACTATATTGCCAAAAGTATTGGCTCATCTGCCTTCACACACATATGAACTTTAGTAACATCCAATTCTTAATCCATAGGGTTTAATATGATGTTGGCCTCGCCCCCTTTGCTGCTATAACTGCTTCAATTCTACTGTGAAGGTTTTCCACAATGTTTAGGAGTGTGTGTATGGTATTTTCTGACCATTCTTCCAGAAGCACATCTGTGAAGTCAGACACTGATGTTGGATGACAAGGCCTGTCTCGCATTCTCTGCTCTAATTCATCCCAAAGGTGTTTTATTGGGTTGAGGTCAGGACTGTGCAGGCCAGTCAAGTTCTTCCACACCAAACTTGCTCATCCATGTCTTTTATGGACCTCGCTTTGTGCACTGGTGTGCAGTCATGTTAGAACAGGAAGTGCCGTTCCCAAACTGTTCCCACAAAATTGGAAGCATGAAATTGTCCAAAATGTCTTGGTATGCTGAAGCATTAAGAGTTCATTTCACTGGATGTAAGGGGACGAGGCCCAACTCCTGGAAAACAACCTCACACCACTTCCAACATGACTGGCACCAGTGCACATGGATGAGTGAGTTTGGTGTGGAAGAGCTTGATTGACTTGCACAGTCCTGAACTCAACACGATAGAACAGCTTTGGGATGACCGACCTTCTCATCCAACATCAGTGTCTGACCTCACAAATGTGCTTCTGGAAGAACAGTAAAAAAAAAACCCTATAAACATGCTCCTAAATCTTATGGAAAGTTTTCCCAGAAGAGTTGAAGTCGTCATAGCTGCAAAGGGGGTGGGGCCAACATCATATTAAGCCCTATAGATTAAGAATGGGAAGTTACTCCAGCTCATATGAATGTAAAGGCAAGCAATCCAATACTTTTCGCAACATAGTGTAAATTTAATAGTGAAGGCAAAATCATTTTTAAACATGCACAATGTAATAAGAACTCGTATGATTAGGACTTAACAGTTGTGTGTTCAGAAGAAAAACACTTGAATGACCGAGGGGGGGGGGGGTTACATTTGCTAGTTAAAGGCTAGATTTTAGAGTAATGAAATAAAAACACCCTTCCCAGGAGCTTCTGTAAGTTGTTGTGGATGAGAGAGTCTGCCAAATGGCTAAATGGAAATTGGTCATGTAGTCTGAGTCCAGATTGAACCTGTCCAAGACCGATGGTGAATCTTCTTACCCTGACACATCCAATCGTGCATAGTGCCTTCTGTACAAGCCTCAGATCAGGTCTGGGCTCAGCAAAGTTATGTGGCAATAACGTGAAGTCCACTGACGACCTGGTGATTCAGTACATTCAGGTCATCCCATCTATGGAGTTTTCCTTTCCTGATAGAAGAGGCATATATTTCAGGATTCTAGTTGTGAAAGTGTAGTTCCGGGAGAATGAGGAATCACACATGAACTTACCACCATACCCTGCACCGTAATCAAAGCTAAAGTTAGCCAATAAAATCTTGGAGTGAGATATTTTCTTTCTTTTTGTTTTTGTTTGTTTCTTTTGGCTGGGCAGTGTACTTGACCCTAAAAGTAACAGATATGGAGTAATGTCATTTTTCGCATCAGTCACCAGGTGCCATCAGTACTTAACAAATATGCCTATATTTAGCACAAAATATTCTTCACATATGTGAAACAATTTAAAATGTCATAACATGTTTGTCAGTGGACAGGAATTGTTTAATTTATTTGTGGTTTCTGAGCAAATGTTGATCATTCAAAGCCAGTGTTATTTAATACAGAATGTGGTATGAATGCAGATCGAAAAATGTAATTTTGCACAAGTTTTCAAGTGAATGTTGATGAATTTTGGTGCTAAAATTTTGTACATTTTATAATTGTAAAACAGTCAAGTTGCAGTTAAATTACTTTTTTTTAAATACTTTGCTTAGTACGAAAAGAATTAGGACATGCATTTCTTAGCTTAAGCTTAAAAGTTAATTTTAAAGTAATTCATCTGCAACTTAATGATTTTAAGTAAAATTCCAAATATATGGCTTTGAATAGTATGGTTCATAACACATTGATAAATTAAATTTCCTTATGAATTGCTTCGCTTTAGAAGTTGCTAGCAGGTTTGTGCCCTTTTGTGTACACTCAACAAAGCATGTGCCGATAAATGGATATTAAGGGTACAGCTCAATATTTGGTATTCATATTATTTTTATGAAAATTATCCTATGCTAATTTAAGATGTAATTTTCTGTATGCACGTCTAGTATCGGCCCATGCCTTGAGTTCTGTGTTTTTCCTGGTTCTGTTTTTTGTTTTGCAGCACATGTAGGTTTAGTTGTATTAAGTTCAACAATAAAAAAATAATGTTTTATGCTTTATAGAAATCATATTTTATGTAGGTTTTAATGGTGGAAGGAGCTGACCTATCATTACATTAGGTCTTCTTTTAGGGTTTATTTAATTTATATGTAGCATTTCTCTTCCTGTTACAGGGCTGGACAAATTCAGTATGAACACAAAGGTACACATTCCCCTGTTAAAATTTCAGGTTTTTTAAATGGAAGGAAAAATTGTCATAATTTATCTGACGTAAAAATGCTTAAGATCCATCAGGTAGTGGCTGGAAATCGTATCTAGAGCCATCTTCGATTAATTCCAAATGAATATTCTGGATCTGATTTAGATCTAGGCTTTGATTGGACACCTCCAAAATGCTGATTATATTCTGAAGCTGTTCTTTTGTTGACTTGGATTCATGCTTTTGGCAGTATCTAAGCCAACATAGAAACAGATTGATATTTAGAACTAAATTTTTTTTTCCACTGAAGAGAAGCCACAGTGTGATGCTGATACCACCATGCTTCACAGTGTATAAAATGGTGTTTGGGTAAGCCACCCCACCCCATTGCCCATGCAAGAAGGAACTGATGAGTACTTGCTAGATGTTACTGCAGGTTCCTCCGTGTGGCTGAAGGTCTCAGCAGCTTGATTAATATTAATAATATAAGAGTCCTGTTCTTGGTCAGTTTTCTCCAGTTCCCCGATCCGATCTCTTAGATGAAACCAAGATAAACAAAGCGTTTATAATATCTTCCAATTAAGTTCTGAAGGCATGTTCAATGTCAAGAAATCAGAAAATGCTTCATTGATGATTTTATGATAGTACAGCCTATAGATAAACACCTACTCTACTTGGAATGATTGTGAATTTGATCATTTTTTCTTGGTTTAAATTTTCTACATCAGAAACACTTGATATTTTAACAGGGTGTTTATTGTATACAGACTATTTCTTTAAGAGTATTATCTTAATTCAGTTACTCACATTTTATTCATTGTTGATTGGGCCATGAATCTGCAAAAATCATTGATTTTGACCTTGATGTTTATTTGTCCAGCCCTGGTTTTGTCTTATTCTGCTGACCAAACCTGACTATTTCAATTATTTTATAACTCTCATGCTCACCTGTTACACATTGTCAGTGTTGCACTTTATTTATGAAGATTACAATTAGGACACTTATTATTCTGAAGCTATAAAATTAGTTTCACCTCAGGGTAACTCTGCAGTATTTTATTAAAATGTTCTGGTTGTCAATTTTTTCAGTGTTCTGAATGTTATTTAAGTGGCATAAAGAAGTAAGTGAGACATTTGCAATTTCCTGTTTTTTTTTTTGTTGTTGTTGTATAAATTAGACAAAAATATGAATTTTTTAAACAGCCACATGCAAACAAACTATATCGACTCTCAGCTAATTTCAACTGGAAACAAGTGTTAGAAACCCTGGGGTCCAGTGAATGAAATGAGAAAGGAAGTGTGGTTTAGAGCTAGTTCAGAAGCAGTGTCAATGTGATGTTCACATGGAGCTGAAGGTTTTGAGCCACAGGTCTTAAAAATCAAGCAAGATTTGCCAAAGACCACCTGCATACTCCACAACACGTCTGGTGGACAAAAGAAATGAAGATGGAATTGTTTGGAAAGAACACAGCACTACGTATGGTCTTAAAATAGATCACCATGCCAGTATGAAAACATCACTGCATCTCTGAAGTATGGTGGAGGGATGTGATTTTGGGCTGTATCGCTGCCTCTGGACCTGAACAGTTTGCTGTTAGGGAGGGGAAAATGCAATCCAAGTTCATTGTTGCACCCCACAGGATAAAGTCAGGGTGGATGTCTGTAAGATGAAGCTCAGAAGAAGCTGGGTGATGCAGCAGAAAAATGACCCTCGACAGCAAAGTAAATCTACCATAGATTAGTTTCAGATACTTGAAAATTGAACCCAGAATGCTGTGAAATGACTGCAAGAGCTCTTCTTGCCAGACATGCTAAGAACACAGCTGAGCTGAGGCAGTTCTATAGGGGACAATGGTCCACAATTCCTCCTGAACGTTGTGCAGGTCTAATCCAGTTACAGGAAGCGCTTGACCAGGTTATTGCTGAGGTGTTTCAACCACATTAAAATACTTTTGCTTACTTCCCGACGATCACGTTGTGTTTGGACGGATGCGTTCAATGAAGACATGAAAGCTTGACTGTTTGATCAGCCTAGAAATATTGTTTTTGTTCTGATTTTATGACCATTTCATGCAGAAAACCAGGAGATTGCAAATGGTTTACTTACTTTTTCTTACCACTGTAGTTGTTGGAAGAATTAAATTGTGAAGAATGTTACAGATTGAGTGAATTGATTTTCTCCTAAAACAGCTCAAATCATTTTTGTAATGATTGAATAAATAATTGAATATATATATAATTTAATAAATAAAAATTTGATGGTTAAGCATGACTTGCAATTGAGCTTAGTTGATTGGATCATATAAACTATTACACATTGTGCTTGAATTGCTGACAAAGTAACATTTATTTCCAAATTTTACTGAAAGAAATGTTACAGAAATTTAAACTTTTGTTTAAACGTACATTTCGTAATGTGGCCAGTTCTAATTAAATTCTGCTGATAGTTATTGTGTAATTGGACAATCTTCAGATTTTAAAGTTTTTCTGTAAAGTATTTCTGTAGTAATGCAGATTTAGTCAGAAAGATAAAAGCTGTCTAAAGTGTTTAAATTTGAACATGTTGTAGATAAATTTGTAAATGATGGTTTCTGAACTGAAGCTCGCATGCTTGTGAGAGTATAATGTGTCTTTGTATGGGTTATCAGCCCCCAAACCAAACTGCCACCTTCGTTTCTGACACATTTCAGCTGAATGGAAGAAAACGAGGAGGAGAAGGAGGACACGACCCGAGCACTTCACACTCGTCCATCAGCGCTCTTCCCTCCATCACCAAGACGACAGGACTCTGCCGAACTGAGCTCCAGTACCGATCTCTTTAAAGCGCATTCATATAACTACTTACTCACTCTTAATTCCCAGCAGCTTATTTTTTTATTTTGTACATTTTATTTGATCTGCATAATTGGAAGAAGAAAAGTAAGTTCAGCTTTTTTGGCGTTTAAAGTAACTTTTGCCTGCTCGGTCCTCCATCAGAAACAAAATTTTCGACGCCTGTAATGTGTAAATTGTTAGATGTTGTTTTTATAGGGAACTTTTGTTTTCATTGCCCTTTTCCCCTCATTTTCCTCATGCTGTTTGTCTGCATCTTTGTCTGTGAATGTCTTTACCTCGATTTATTAAATAGACTGTGTTGTAATAAAGTGTTTCTGGGGTTGCCACTTGTTTATACTCTGTATTTCTTGATGCATTTTTCATGTTGTACATGTTTACTCACTGCACTAAAATGCAAACCATGAAAAAGGTGATCTTGTTACGCATGTGCCTAGTTATTTCTAATGATTAGGAATTAAAGAAGGTAATTAAAGAAAGTGCTAGAATTTAGTTTTTTTTTTTTTTTTGGGATGGTCCATAAACTGTTATCAAACTGCACCATGTGACTGGTGATCTTCAATGTATGTAGATTCTAAACTTTGATAATTATGTAATGAGTCATCAGCACATGACTGAATTTGACCTGAAACATTTGAGGTTTTAATACTTCTTACCTCAATACATACGTGAATAGTATCTGTTTTTTTTTGTAAAATTGTATATTTTTGTACCTTTTCCATGTGGCAAATTTTTTTATAATAGCCTGTTTGAGATCAAGTAGCTAGTTTCACAATGTTACATTTGTCATTTTTGATAGCAAATTTTAATTTAAACAACACTGAATCAAGGATTAAAAAATGTTTTTAGTGTGTGGCTCAGTTACAGCAGCAACGCTAAAATTACATCTACATCTAAAATATTTAGCAATTGTAGCTTCATGGTGTGGTGTATGAATAATGCTTTACATTTCTCACTGTTAATCTTGCAGAAAAAATCTCTAGATTTGAAGTTTTAGATGTGAATTTTGTAGAGGTTGTTCTTTGTAATAAGAAGAGTTTATGGCGAAAGTTTAAATGGGAGGTTGAATTTTTTTTTAAACCAACGTTTATACTGTATTTAAACTGTAGCTACAAAATAGTGAAATCATGGATGTGCATTTCAATGAAAATATCAATTGTTTGAATTTAGTGTTACTCAGGTTTTTGATTTGGTAAACCTTTGACTGTGAATGTTTATAGATTTTTGCTACAAGCATCAGATATTTTTAAGGCATTTGTCTTTAAAAAAAACAATAGTTAGTTATAGTCAAATTGTTGAAGTTTAACATGGTATGTCCCATCAGGTAAAAAAAAATAATTGTTTTGTGTATATGCATGGAAGCAAAATCAAGGTAACTGGACACAATTTGTCCTAATTTAAAGCTTTAGTTGTGCACTTTACAAGAGTTTTTTTTTTTTTTTTTTTTACCACATCACTATTTTTTTTTTTGTTGTTCTTAGAGCATAGTGCATTGATGCATCCTGATTGTGTTTTCCTCTGGTACAGGTTCTTATAATGGGAGTAATGGGAATTTGTACAAATTTAAGAATCTTGGCTCATTTTGCGCAAGCTTAGAAAGAACCGGCTGTGGATGGAATTTTCTTTCCTGTTTTTAATAGAAATAGTTTACATTTGGTGTACAAATGTTTTACACTTGTACTATTAAAGCATAGAAACATGGAAAAGTTGCAGGGGTATCTTAAATGAAAACTTGATTCTTAAAAAGTGTTTTTTATTTTAAGTTTTGTTTGTTTGTTTAATTTTGGTTCAAAATTGTTAGTTTTAAATCACTGAAGCTCCTTAAGTCTTGCAGTATATTACGGTTATATTGGAGACAGATGGACAAAACCAATGAACCGCACTTAAAATTTGTGGCAGCCAAGATTTACATGTTTATTAAATTATATTGGACTTTCTTTTGTATTCATCACTGAGGTGAAATTCCCTCATGTTTAATGAATTAGGAATTAAAGTTTCAGAATATATATTTATCTTCATTTGACTCAGAAAGAAGCATTTCCTAGGCATTCAGGTAAGTGTCTAACCATTTGTCCGGACATTTTCTTTTGTTAAAGCTAAACATTTTCTCTCTCTCACACTCGTGTAGCTCTGTGAAAGGTAAGTTGTCCGGTTTGTCTTTACAATGGTTTGTCTTAATCCATGTTGGATGAGAATTTTAAATCACATTAAAGCTATATGTCTAATGCTCTTTAACAAGGACTGTTTTATTTATTTATTTTTAATTAAATTGGTGTTTGTGGTTAATACCACATCTAAATACACATTGCCCCTGTTATGCACCAAGTTCTTTAGCCAAAAGGAAGTACATGCCTGCATGATTTATGTATCCTGCCTAACAGAGACTCTGAAGGTTACACCACAAGTAATGTAATTTTATTCATTTAGAAGCTTAAGTTTAACGAGTCATGTTGCTTCTAATGAATTTTTTATGTGTAATAGATTTCAATATTACCGCAGTAACTTTTAGTGCATATTAATTATTTATATAGAGCAGCATTGTTAACTTGCAGGTTATAAATTAAGAAGTTGGAGTTGTATAGCATGTCTTGTTAAATTGTTTGTGTAATTGCCTGTACATACCGGTTTGTGGTTTTAGAGACCACAGTGTTGGAGAAATGTCCATCTTGGAACCTGTATGTAGTAGAACAAGGATGTTTGTTTTTGGCCGACTGAGGGCAGTATTGTTAACTTTAATGCTGCAACTTCTCTGCTAAAGTAATTTCAGCACAGTTTTCACTGGTCAAAATGTTTTTAATAAAACAGAATATGCTTTGGCTGCTGATAACAGTTGTAACTGGGAATATTTTGAGGTGGAACAAAAGCTATAAATTGCATTTTACACATATATAATTTGTTACAAAAATTAACAATGTATTTACCCAACAAGGATACTAATGAGTCTATAATATTATTAATCATGTACATTAAAAATACAAATTATTGCTCCTTAAATTTTACAACAAAAACATTCTTGAGGGATCAAAAAAAGCCAAGTTGCTCTCCACCTTGCAATGGTATATTAATCTAGAGTTTTTAAATTTACCATAAATTATTCAATGATTCTGCACATAACCTGTGATGTACCTTGAACTCCCTAGTTAGATCAAACCTTACTCTTACCTTAGCCAGGTTGTGTGCACAATAATCTCATGTGCTAATTCCAAGTTAGCATAAACATTAGAATGTTGTACTGATTGGCGCTGCACTGTGCCCTTTTTTTTTTTTTTTTTTTGGGTATAATTATTCCCCCTCTCAATTCGTGGTGATTTGTTCCATCTGACAGTGTTTGCACATACTTGAACTCGAGCACTTTGTGGTCCTAGTTTATTATATAATTTAGTTCTGTGGTCTTGTCGTTTTGTCTTGATTTAATGTTGCACTATGGTCCTTGAAGAACATGGTTTTCTTTCACTATGTACTGTTTCTACTATGTATTTGTAAAATTAACAATAAAAGCTACTTTACTTGACGGAAGCCCTTTTGTATGGCTGCCAGTCACCAATGGCATTGTTAGTAAAACCCTTCTAGACATGGATGGTTCTGTTTTGAGGCTATAAAACCACACTTTAAGGACATGCGTGGATCAACAGTCTATATTTGAAGCCACAAACACTATTGTATAGAGTAATATAAACTACAGTCGCGACCAAAAGTTTTGAGAATTACATAAGCAGCAACTTTTACAATTTCCAATATTTAAGTTTTTATAATAGCAATTTGCATATACTCCAGAATGTTATGAAGAGTGATCAGATGAATTGCATAGTCCTTCTTTGCCATGAAAATTAACTTAATCCCGTAAAAAACCTTCCACTGCATTTCATTGCTGTCATTAAAGGACCTGCTGAGATCATTTCAGTAATCGTCTTGTTAACTCAGGTGAGAATGTTGACGAGCACAAGGCTGGACATCATTATGTCAGGCTGATTGGGTTAGAATGGCAGACTTGACATGTTAAAAGGAGGGTGATGTTTGAAATCATTGTTCTTTCATTGTTAACCATGGTGACCTGCAAAGAAACAGCCATCATTGCGTTGCATAAAAATGGCTTCACAGGCAAGGATATTGTGGCTACTAAGATTGCACCTAAATCAACAATTTATAGGATCATCAAGAACTTCAAGGAAAGAGGTTCAATTCTTGTTAAGAAGGCTTCAGGGCGTCCAAGAAAGTCCAGCAAGCGCCAGGATCGTCTCCTAAAGAGGATTCAGCTGCGGGATCGGAGTGCCACCAGTGCAGAGCTGCTCAGGAATGGCAGCAGGCAGGTGTGAGTGCATCTGCATGCACAGTGAGGCGAAGACTTTTGGAAGATGGCCTGGTGTCAAGAAGGGCAGCAAGGAAGCCTCTTCTCTCCAAAAAAACACATCAGGGACAGATTGATCTTCTGCTAAATATGTGGCGAATAGACTGCTGAGGACTTGGGCAAAGTCATATTCTCGGATGAAGCCTCTTTCTGATTGTTTGGGGCATCTGGGAAAAGGCTTGTCCGGAGAAGAAAAGGTGATCGCTACCATCAGTCCTGTGTCATGTCAACAGTAAAGCATCCTGAGACCATTCATGTGTGGGGTTGCTTCTCATCCAAGGTAGTGGGCTCACTCACAATTTTGCCCAAAAACACAGCCATGAATAAAGAATGGTACCAAAACGCTCTCCAACAGCAACTTCTTCCAACAATCCAACAACAGTTTGGTGAAGAACAATGCATTTTCCAGCACGATGGAGCACCGTGCCATAAGGCAAAAGTGATTAAGTGGCTCGGGGACCAAAACATTGAAATTTTGGGTCCATGGCCTGGAAACTCTCCAGATCTTAATCCCATTGAAAACTTGTGGTCAATCCTCAAGAGGCGGGAGGACAAACAAAAACCCACTAATTCTGACAAACTCCAAGAAGTGATTATGAAAGAATGGGTTGCTATCAGTCAGGATTTGACCCAGAAGTTGATTGAGAGCAGCCCAGTCGAATTGCAGAGGTCCTGAAAAAGAAGCGCCAACACTGCAAATACTGACTCTCTGCATAAATGTCATGTAATTGTCGATAAAAGCCTTCGAAACGTATGAAGTGCTTGTAATTATATTTCAGTACATCACAGAAACAACTGAAACAAAGATAAAAGCAGTTTAGCAGCAAACTTTGTGAAAACTAATATTTGTGTCATTCTCAAAACTTTTGGCCATGACTGTACACTAAGAGTATTGTTCCCTGGCTGATCAGCAATATAATGTGGGTCAACAGGAACCAGGGCAACAAAAAATTAAGCTGGTTCTAAGAGGAAACCAGTGGCCCAAACAAAGATACCACAGTGGCGTCAGCACAAATGTTCAGAATTTATTCAATAAAATATGCACCATGCCTTATTATAATTTACATTATCTGTTCCTTTCAGCTGACTATAGCTCTTTGTGTTTCCTCTCATTTAGTAATATCTGGCCAGGATCTTGCCTTGATTGGCATAGGCCAAAGTATTTCCTAGAATTTCTCCAGGAAACAAATGACTGGAGAGTGTTTAGTATTATGAGGATTTAGTAAAAGAGGATTAAAGAAGATGCCATTCTGGCAAGTTTTTAATAATCAGCATGCAGTGTTTGACTACTCCTCTTTTATATTATGGACCTGTGATTACAAATAAACGATGCGGTTCCTGAACATTTTAAATAGCATGGGGAATGCCCTGAAGACCTTAATAAATTAAACACCTATAGCTGAATAGGTATGAAGGAGGCAAATGAGTTAAAGAGATGTCATCACAACAAACCTAGCGCCAACTTATTTACACACATAAAATGAACCAGCGCTAATTAAAATTCCTGGATCAGTTCAAACAAATTGCCAGTTCTTACTTTTTAATTTTCCCCTAAACATCATCATTTGATTCCACCTTCTCTATTATTCCTGGACTATTTTCTTTTATTATTATTATTATTATTATTATTTTTTTAATCAGCTGCATTTTGTTCACCATGCTTATAGTGCCTGATTCATTACTAAAAATACAATTGGTCATGAAAATGAGCCACCTGTTCCTTTTGGAAGGACAATTACACAGGATATATATTTTTTATCTGTTTTGATAAAAGCTGTGGCCTGAAATGAATCCGCCACAAAAATACTGGTCCACACTAGTTCCTGCTTTCAACACTCCAGATTTTAGAATTTGATGGATCTATTTTGTAGCACATTATATTTTGCATTACCTTTAACTGCTGAGTCTTTAAGAACTGTGATACGGAAGCTATCATGCTGAAGCATACGTTAAATACATCAGGGCCGGTATTTACTGAGCGTCTCAGAGTGGAAATCACTCCCAAGTGGCCAAAAATTCTTAGTTATGCAATTTTCTTCCTACTTTAAAAACAAGAAATCACTCCTAACTCCACCAAAATGTAGGAGAGCTTCTTAGGTGTCCAGACTAGAAGTAGAGAGGAAATGGTGTTTAAGCAGAGATGCACACAGGAGAGATTTTTTAGGATCATTGACTAACATGGAGCTCATAAGAGATGCGTTTGGACAAAATGGAAAACATTGCATGTGGTATATGTGACTGGTTAGAGTAATGAACGTTCTTGACTTCTACTGTACATTTCTTTTAGTATAAATAAAAACTCAAATAATAAATCAAACTTTTCTCTTACAGCACCCCAGATTATACGCAGATTCATACATTTCCAACTACGCAGCGTGAAATCTATGAAAAACAAGATGCATTCATGGAGTCGTGGGCATCATCCATGGCGCACATATTAAAATAATCATAATTATATACATTTTATATACTTATTAAATTATTTGAGTAAACACAACTGTTTATTTAAGATTCTCTATTATAAGCATCACTTCATTAACATGGCATATCCACTCCTTAGGGGTACATGCAGCAAACTGAGGTGGCACCGATGCTTTCACAAATCACCTCCGCTCACTTTTTACCTTTAGAGGTTAAAGTAGGTCAGTATTTTACTTTTTGTATACACTTTACTCCCTCCTCCACAAGCTAAACATTCTCATCTCTCCAGTTTTATTTATTTATTTTCTGATTTTGATCAGACTATGACAGTCATACACAGCTCTATTATAGGGTCTTTAAACTGTTTTAATTGGAGCAGTCAGAATAGGGTGACATCATGCAGCGAGTCACACATCTGTAAGTTTTGTCTGTGTGCATAAAGCTTTCACACAACTGCCTCTGATTCCACCATTTCACTTTTCCACCGTTTAAAACTACAACACCCACTATAAGCCTACTTTAGGCAGCCTACTTTATGGTTCTCAGTATCGTAAAAGTGACATCACACGCTTTCCTTGGAGCAGTCCTACTCCTCACTGAAAAAAGAGTAGTAAACTTCATATCCAACTTGTATGTCCCGCTATGAATATTTTCAGTCTTAAATGATTATTGAGCGTGATATCTATGAGTGATTGAGATGCTTAGTCAATACAGGCCCTGTGCTCAGAATCTTCTAAACAGATTCTAAGCAGTCTTTAAGCTTTATCCTTGGACATTTTGACCATCACACCTACATGCCCATGCCTCCCAACAACAATCCCAGATGCACTGGTACTTTTACACTTGGTTTGAGGTGGAGAGTAAAGTCACAATGAACACAATCTCTTCTGCAAGTAACCAGGTTCTGTGACTTACCACAGCTGATGTGAGGAAAACTCTTACGCGGAGTTAACCCATGTATTAGACACTAGATAACATTCCCGCAGGATTGGGTTATCTGTGCTTACTTTTCACTTGCCCAACTGGGCAAGCAGACTAATGATTTTCATTGATGGATTGGGTATTGGAGCTACTGTAATACTTTGTGCACTGCAGCAAATGACTGCAGTATCTACAAAGTGACCTGATGTACAGCATTTCCAAACATCAATTAAACTATTCATTTTAGTAATACTAAATAGTTAATATAATTTTTTTAACTGTATGAATATGAAATGTTTCAGTTGTTGATTTTAAAGAAACCATATGGGATGCACAAAAGGGATTTGATAGATAGATAGATAGATAGATAGATAGATAGATAGATAGATGTTGCATACTTCTGACATTGGATTTTATGATGGGGATGCAGGTAAGTTTTTCTTATGTTGACTCTTCCATGAAGGTCTTTTTTTCCCCCATGTGTAAAAATGATTCCTCATGCTTTCAGAACTGCTCTCCTGTCATTGAGTCCTAGAAAATGAAAACCTCCATAGATGTAATAACCTGGTGATTCAGTACATTCAGGTGGTCAGCTGACTTCATTTTGCCACATATCATCGCTGAGTCTAGACCCGAGCACTGATGCAACCACAGATCATAACACTGCTTCCAGAGGCGTGTGCAGTGGACACTATGCATGATGCATCATGCGCTTCCCTTCTTACTCTGACACACCCATCGCTCTGTAATAGGGTCAATCTGGACTCTTCAGGTCACATGACCTTTTTTCCAACGCTCAAATGTTCAGTCTTAATGCTTCCTAATAAACTGAAACCTTTTTTTCTGATGAGACTCAGTAACAAGTGGTTTTCTTATGTATACACAGCTGTTCAGGCTCAATCCTGTGAGGTCTTTTCCCATTGTCTCTGTGTAAATGTTTATAAACACAATGTTAATAATAGTTATGTTTAATGCACTATTTAATATAACTATTATTTCTATTATTTTTTTTTTTTACCATGGAACTTCATGAAGGAGTTAGGGTTAAGCTGAAATATTTTATAGATTGAGTTATGATATCACAGTGCTCAAATGACAGTAATTACATTCATATCAACTATGAGGAGAACAAGTCTCAGCAGTTCATGTTTAGATGTAATTCTCAGCAAGAGAAGAAGGTTCGGCTATCACAGTAATGACAAGAACGTCAATTGTCTAAAATTGACCTCAGGAATCCAACTAGGGAAGGTACAACAGAGCTGTCCTCAATGCTTATCAAAACATTCGCAGTGAACAGAATCATAAGACTTTGATAAATAATAAAGGACCATTTACTGTCCTGATGCTGCCTTGAACAAGAGTTTAATTATTATTATTATTAAAAGTGTATTTTACTTCTTTCTCAACATAATAAAGGACGTAAAATAGTTAGTTAGTTAGTTGGTTAATTTAGCACATTTAAAACAACCGATAGTTGACCAAAGTGCTTTACATGAAAAATACAAATAAATTATTGAAAAGTAACAGAAACATCAAAATACCAATAAAAACACTACAACACATGTTTAAAAGCCTCAGTAAACAAATACGGCTTTAGATTCGATTTAAAAATATCAATACTGTGAGCTGAGCGGACATGGAATGGGAGCTTGTTCCAAAGGGTGGGACCGGCCACAGAAAAAGCACGGTCACCCCTCCTTCTTAGTCGACTTTTCGGAATTGTAAGCAGAAGCTGATCAGATGATCTAAGTGCTCTCTGAGGGCACTTAGATCATCTTGAAGTTTACTGTTATAGGCAGTCCCACAAATATGGTGTGTTTGTAATTACATTTGGCAATAGTCTCATTATTCCTCTTTTGTGAAATTAAGGACAAAAAAAAAAAAAAGAATATATTTGTCCCTTTGTCCTGAAAATGTAAAAATTATTTTGCAACTTTACTCTGACTGTTACGAAGCGCCGCCACTGGAGACTCCTTTTATACGTTTCATGCCTCATTCAAAAAAAACAAAAAAAACATGACCATAGAAAGGATTATTTTACAAATCTGAATGTCTGAATGTGAAACAGCATTGTAAAAGAATGAGAACTTGTGACACACAGCTACACTGCAGTCGGACCTGCTGTTATAGACAATAAATCAACACCTTCACCAAAGAAACTTTCCAGAACAATCCAGAATTTGTTTGGAGTTTTATTTAATTTCAGACCAATAAGAAATACACAGTCTGATAAACTGAGACATTGTCACTCTCAATCTCTATTGTCACTCTGTTACTCGGTCTGTTATCTGGGAGAGCATGCTTGCTTTATTAATAGGTGATGACAAGCTTTTTGCATCAGTCATTTGTTTAGACATCCTGGTGTTGATGTAGAACCTCCACACAAGGACAGATCATTTAAAGGATAATTTGCATAAAAACCAGCTCATCAGATACACTAATGTTGGCTGCACTGGTGGGATAAGCTCCAGGCTTCCTGTGACTCTGTACTGGATAAACAGTATAAAGAATGAATGAGTGAATGAATGAAAGCGTCCATCCAAACTGCCAGGTTAAAAAATAATAGCGAGACAAATACCAAAGGTCTTGATCTGGTTTTAAACTTTAATGATTTTAGTGCACTTTGAAGATGATTACTTGTCACACAATACAACATCTGATGGCAATACAGCATTTAGTGGAATTGTATAACAGGCTGTACAGACCAACAATTCAAGAACATTACAATGTTCTGCTCACCTCATCAAGCAGATGATCCTGAAATTTAAACAGGTTCTCATAAATTGTAAAAATCCAAATACAAACTGTATATATATATATATATATATATATATATATATATATATATATATATATATATATATATATACATATACATATACACACACAGTATATTTATTGAATTCTTTTTGCCTGTTTCTTTTAAACACTTTTTTATTTTTGTTGACAATGTTAAAAATTCTCCAAGTTACAGGGAAACATGGGTTAACACGGACAGAGCCTAAATGAATTAATTGTACCACAGAGTCTGAGATTTCAGGAGTCTAACTTCAATGCAAAGCTGCACTCCTTGTGTATGGGTGTGTTTGGGTGTGGATTGTTCTAGAATGGTTGGTATTTGAAAGTAAAAAGACATAACCACCCAGCCTCTGCTCAGCTGTAATTCAGGCGTCATGCTAAGTCATGTTTGCGTAATTTTTTTTCTAAGTATACTTGAGGCAAAAGACTCACAGGTTTTCCGGCTGTTATTCAGTTCTTCTCTGTTTTGTGTCCTTAGGCTGAGTAGCTCATTTTCTTGTGATTAATTTTGCCAGTTTATTGGTTAAACTAAACCACATAGCCACAATCTCATATTTCCTCTTAACAGAAGCTTCAACAAACATGGCTGTTTTAGGTAAAGGAAGCCTACACTTATGTGATTTTGGCATATGCAGATTGGAATAATCATAGTTATATATGGAAATACTGAATGATTTTGTACATAATTATGCAGACATTATAAAAATATATAACAAAATTGGTACAGCATATAGAATGGTGAATTCACTTCATGTTTGTCATTAATATGCGCTGCTTGGAATGTCTCAATTCAAGGGGCTGTGTTTTATATAGTAAATTTATGTCTTACTTAAAACATTACATAGTTGGAGGGATGTATCTCAAACCACGTGCCCTTCACTCTATAGAGTTCACTGAAATACCATCATCAAACCACACGTGCCCTCTTCAGTGCTGTAGTGCATTGTGTGTAATTCTGAAAAAGAAAAAAAAACATGCATTGTGTCTTATAGAGAGTGTCAGTTAGCACTCATAAACATACGTTTTGTCCTTCAGTGCTAGAGCACCATATCTCCAGTCATGTCGGTCAGGTTGACTGTTGTTTGGCGTATGCGATACTGTGAGCAGAAAAGTGTAATGCACTCTTAAAGTCTTAATCTTAATGATAAGGTTATTATCCACTCTATTTCTACAGTACTGTCTGTGTTTGGATTAAACGTTTAAGGTCGTGCTGTTCTGAGCGTCAAACTCTGTGATAAGTTTCACCGCTATGTTTCGTAAGTGTGTGTTCTTGTTAAAAAGTAGTGGAATGATGAAATATTTCTAGAGTGAAACTTTGCCTTTAGTTATTTATTTTATAGAAACAGTTTTCATGTACACTGCACTAGTATCAAGCTAGCTGTTTTGCCATGTGAGGCTCTAAGACTTAAATTTTAACTTAATCTGGCTTTTCTACAGTTACAGTGGTTAATGGATAGTTAGATTTAGGATAACAAAAAATTTAATGTCACTCCTAATGGTGAATAAGAATAGAATAAAATGTATGGAGAATAAAGATAAATATATTAGAGGACGAGTAGTAAAATGTAATCAGATAGCACTGTTCATTTGAGATATTAAAGCAGCTGAGATATTGCACTTAATAATACTGAGCATGCGATGAGTGTGATCTGGCAATCTTATACTCTAGATATTTGTGTGTGTGTGTGTGTGTGTGTGTGTGTGTGTGTAGTGCAAATGGTTCCTCACATCCATTGACACTGTTTGTCAGTGTTCAGCTAGCAAGTCCACTAAAGTGCCTCTTTTGTTAGGTATTTCCATATATTTTTCGCAGTTGCCTAGCAATGATGAACTAATCCTTGTGTTTACTCATCTTAGTTAAAAGCAAAAATGCCTGACTTGCATTCAAACACACAAATGCTGTGGGTGTGTCTCAAACCACACACTAGTCAAGACATTAGAAATGCTGATTCTTCCCTTCACCTCACTTAAACACACACAGCCCACGTTTATGGTTATATGTCTGTGTGAATGTAGTTACCGTCATGCGTCCGTTGGTGCTCTTCCTTATTCACTTCCTCATTTTGCCAGGGTGCAGGTCTGTATTTATGTGTTTAGGAAGAGTTTGTAAAGCTGAAGGTTGTGAAAGCAGTGATTGTTTTAATTAGAGCATGATGCTGAAAGCGACGTGATTTGTAATTCCATGTTAGCTTAATTTTAATCAATACATTTAGCCTAACTGAAGAAAATCATTAAAACACAACTATTCAAATGAACAATATTGTGGGAATTTTCTATGTAGCTATAACATTTAATTTAATTTTCATTTCATAATTAACTGCTAATTATAATGTAATACATCTGGATATGTGAGTAATAATTTTTTGCTCCCACCAGAAAGAGTAAACATTAGTTGTATATAATTGTACTATTAATTTCAACTTGCTACATTTCTGTTTACATTAATTAATTAACATTAATTACACCCTTACATACACATTTATTTAAAAATTGTTAAAATGGCAGCCAATGTGTAATTATATTTAAATGATCACTTTCATTATTATACATAATTACCTAGAGCAATTACAATAAATCATCACTTTTACATTTACATAATTTGTATTTCAATGTGTATTATATGGAGATTAAAGTAAGTTAATGTAAATTTAATGTTGTATTTTTATTTCTCTGTCTCAATCAGTGATTGAATGTTGTTGTATAATAACAGTGGCTTTGGTAATAAATGTGGAGATTCACACTTTTAGAAGAATTTTCGAGGGATTTTATGTAAAAGTCCATTAATCATTGGACTCTCTGTTAATGTGACAGATGAGGTGCAATGTAGTGGGCTTTCCCACAGGTGGGCAGTGGATGGGCCCTCACTAGCACTGTATACTTAATGACAGATGGTTGATGTAATGGTGTAATGGTGGTGAATGGATGGCCCCTCAACGTCTTCATTAACTGTCTGTGATTAAATATATAGTGCTAATCTGAGAGCAGAATGGATTCCCTTCCCTGCTAGCTCCTAGCTCTACTAAAGAAACAAAAGCACCCTTGGTTAAAATTTAAACAAAAATAATTTTAAATAGCATAGATTACAAATTAAAAATTCAAGGGCCTTGCTCAAGGTCCCACCATTGGAAACTTGATGGTTGCATTTGAACCTGTGAGCTCCTTGTCAGGAGTCTAATGCCTTAACCACTAAGCTATTGCTATCATCAGGGGTATTTTATATTTCTCTGTTTCTTTACATTCCCTCTCGCTTTGCCTGTTTGGACTGATGTATCCCCCAAAGATTTCACGTTGTCCTCTGTCCAGGAACAATTCTTCTCCATTTCCATACTGCGGTTAAACCAGCCACTCTTCCCTAAAACTTACTTAATTTAGCCACAGGGAAAAATTCAAGGGAGCTGTGTTTACATACCACCTTAGACCCTCCATCACCACCTAAGGCATATAACAACGTATCTCCATCCTCTTTTCTTATATCACCATGAATCTTTGACTATCAGCCCAAATATGGGTATGGATTTACAAAAATCAGATTTCTATATATATACCATATAATATGCTGTACCAATTTTGTTATATATGTTTATCATGTCTGCATAATTATGTACAAAATTCAGTATTTCAATATACTGTATAACTTAAAACTACATAAATAACATTGCAGGAGAATATATGCATGGCTGAAAAGAAACAATATATAGTACAAGACAGATTTCAGATGTAAAAAATAAACCTAATATACTCTCCTGGGATCTTCATAAAAATAGAAAGGAGCGAGTGTGACAAAGTTACCAGAAAAACTCGTATTCTCTAGCAAGCTCAGTAAAACCTAACAACTACTTTACTTATAGTACTGTGAAGTACATGCATATATTCCCCCGTAATGTTCTTTATTTATCAATTCCTAAGTTATATATGGAAATACTGAATTATTTTGTACATAATTATGCAGACATTATAAAAATATATAACAAAATTGGTACAGCATATAGTATGGTTGCCTAAGACTTTTGCACAGTACTATCTCTCTCTCTCTCTCTCTATCTATATCTATATCTATATATATATATATATATATATATATATATATAGACACACACACGTGGACAAAATTGTTGGTACCCTTCGGTCAATGAAAGAAAAACTCACAATGGTCACAGAAATAACTTTAATCTGACAAAAGTAATAATTTTAAAAAAATTCTATGAATGTTAACCAATGAAAGTCAGACATTGCTTTTCAACCATGCTTCAACAGAATTATTTAAAAAAATAAACTCATGGAACAGGCCTGGACAAAAATGATGATACCCCTAGAAAATACTGACAATAATGTGACCAAAGGGACATGTTAATTCAACGTGTGTCTACTAATTAGCATCATAGGTGTCTACAATCTTGTAATCAGTCAGTGGGCCTATATATAGGGCTCCACGTAGTCACTGTGTTGTTTGGTGACATGGTGTGTACCACACTCAACATGGACCAGAGGAAGCGAAGGAAAGAGTTGTCTCAGGAGATTAGAAAGAAAACTATAGACAAGCATGTTAAAGGTAAAAGCTATAAGACCATTTCCAAGCAGCTAGATGTTCCTGTGACTACAGTTGCACATATTATTCAGAAATTTAAGATCCATGGGACTGTAGCCAACCTCCCTGGATGTGGCCGCAGGAGGAAAATTGATGACAAATCAAAGAGATGGATAATCAGAATGGTAACAAAAGAGCCCCGAAAGACTTCTAAGGAGAAGGGACTTCATGGGAGACGACCAAGGAGGACACCATTGTTGTAAACAAATCATAAAAAAGTCAGACTGGAATATGCCAAACTACATGTTGACACGCCACAAAGCTTCTGGGAGAATGTCCTATGGACAGATGAGACAAAAATGGAACTTTTTGCCAAGGCACATCAGCTCTATGTTCACAGACGGAAAAATGAAGCATATCAAGAAAAGAACACTGTCCCTACTGTGAAACATGGAGGAGGCTCTGTTATGTTCTGGGACTTCTTTGCTGCATCTGGCACAGGATGTCTTGAATCTGTGCAGGGTAACAATGAAATCTCAAGACTATCAAGGGATTCTAGAGAGAAATGTGCTTGCCAGAAAGCTGGGTCTCAGTCGCAGGTCATGGGTCTTGCAACAGGACAAACACAAACACACAGCTAAAAACACCCAAGAATGGCTAAGAGGAAAACATTGGACTATTCTAAAGTGGCCTTCTATGAGCCCTGACCTCAATCCTATTGAGCATCTTTGGAAGGAGCTGAAACATGCTGTCTGGATAAGGCACCCTTCAAACTGGAAACAACTGGAGCAGCTTGCTCATGAGGAGTGGGCCAAAATACCTGCAGAGAGGTGCAGAAGTCTCATTGACAGTTACAGGAATCGTTTGATTGCAGTGATTGCCTCAAAAGGTTGTGCAACAAACTATTAAGTTAGGGGTACCATTTTGTCCAGTTCAATTTTTTTTTATAATTCCGTTGAAGCATGTTTGAAAAGCAATGTCTGACTTTCATTGGTTAACAGTCATAGAATTCTTATTTATTATTACTTTTGTCAGAATAAAGTTATTTCTGTGACCATTGTGAGTTTTTCTTTCATTGACGGAAGGGTACCAACAATTTTGTCCACGTGTGTGTATATATATACACACGTTTGGCAGTCCAAACAAGGTCTTAGTTTTCCTGGGCTTTAAGGAAACAAGGTTTAATGTGCATTTGTATTTGAATTTCTCTGGGCCTGGTCTATTGATGGACACACTCAGGCAGGCAGGTAGGTGCTCACCTTGCAGCATTCTGACATAACCTGTTTGGGATTTGCCATCTAGCTATGCTCGCTATCCTAGCTGTTTCTTCTCATCTGATGGTGGATTTCACTCTCGTTTCTTGAAATATTTAAGAAAGCTCATAACCTGAAATTTAAAAGAACAAAGATTCAATTTTATGCAATGGCTTTACTTCAACAGCCACTCATAATAACATTTATTTTATCTCTATATAGTATATAACAGGCATTTCATTTGGCCTGCCTAAGGTGTTTGGCCAGCGTAGTGGGCCTAATGTAACAGTAGACAACGTCATCATCAATTCTTTTTTACTTGTCATACTGTGAGCGTGTCACAAATGTTCCTCAACAAATGTAACAGTAGTGAAAATGAGTACATTAAGCAGAGCTCAGGGCTACTGAAACCCTAGATCAGACTGCAGACCATCTACAGAATAAGGGTTACTGAAACATTGGAGCAGTGTGAGGTGTGGCAAAAAGTTGACTGCACCCTCCATTCGCAGGTAATAGTAGCATGCAAGTGTCAGGATCTGTAAGGGGGTAGAACCATGGGTAACCTCTAGTTGTCAATAAAACTTGAATAATGTTATCTGTTATCTGTATAATGATAATGATAAAAGTGTGTTTTGACAAGTGGATCGGAAATATTTTATCTTATTATGAGATGTATAAAATATATTTTGGTTCATATTTTTGAAACTAGAACCAGGTGATAATATCCATCATATATTAATCATCATATCAATGTGTCCGTAATGTCTGGGGATTAATAAGGTAATCTGTCTGTCTATCTATCTACACTATATGGAGAAACTTGTTTGCCCAAACCTGCAATGACACCGTATCCAAATACAGGGAGTTGGTACCCCCTTTTGGATCTATAATTCAATTCAATTTTATTTGTATAGCGCTTTTAACAACTGTCATTGTCACAAAGCAGCTTTACACAATCAAAAGATTTATTTAAGTTTGTATAAAATTTGAATATGTATGAATCAAAAATAGTCAGATAGTCCCAGATGAGCAAACTGAGGGCAACAGTGGCAAGGTAAAACTCCCTGAGCTGGCAATAGGAAGAAATCTTGAGAGGAACTGGACGCAACAGGAATCCTCATTTGGATGAAACAGAAAGCAGGACATCTCCTCATACATAACAGGTCATCCACAGGATTTTGATGAGAGGGTCTGGCTCACAATCTCCGTTCCAGTTCATCCCAAAGGTGCTTGATGGGGTTGAGGTCAGGGTGGGGTTGAGGTCAGGGCTCTGTGTTTGGTCCAGTCAAGTTCTTCCACACCAAACTCATCAATCATGTTGGAATAGAAAAGGGCTTTCAACAAACTGTTGCCACAAAGTTGGAGGCAGAGCATTGTCCAAGATGCTATTGTGTGCTGAAGCATTAAGATTGACCTTCACCATAATAAGGGGCCTGATTGAAACACCTGAATTCAATAATTAACAGGTTTGGCCAAATACTTTTGTCTATATGGTGTGTCTATCTGCAGCGGCAGAAAACCCATGGTATAGTTCCCCATGATGCCACTTTGTCAAATCAAAAATTGTTGAAAAAGTTGAAAAAATTTTAAGTGTCTTCTTTATGACACAACACCATAGCATTCACCTCATGAAACAGTGAAACCCACGGGCTACTTGGGGAATTAAATTCTGCCTCATCCACCATACTCCCCGACCTCACACCCAGTTTGCAGAAATCACTTTGTGGCAGGAATTTGATAATGATGAGGTGATTACCATGGTGGAACTTTCCCTCTGGAGCCACAGTCTCCACCAGCTCATTCAAAGTTTTGAGAAGTTTGTCACCATAGGTGGATGAGATGTAGAGAAGGACTAAACTAATGACCAAGATTAGTTTTCATTACAGAATTTTTTTTTCAGCAACATTAACACTTTTATGACCGCGCCTCATATCTGCTTTTACATTACAGTTAAACCTTGGATTGCGATCATAATTCCTTCCAGAAGCATGTTTATATATCAAAGCACTTTTATATCAAAGTGAATTTCCCTCATAAGAATTAAAAGAACTCTGATGCTTCATTCCAAACCACGTAAATATTCATATAAAAATAATTAATACAAAATATGGAGAAAAAATAAATTAACCTGCCAGAATCTCTGCTCTCTGACAGACAATCTCTGTCTGAAAACATCTTTTACAGTGAACCTCTCTAATGTCACATTTGCCCCCTTTTGAGGATTTTGTGGAAATGTGACATTGTCGTTAAACAGATTCATCTACTGTACTACTACTGTCTTTTTAAACTTTTTTTCTTCCTGAGGAATGCTTTATGCACACACATGTGGTCACAATGTTATAATAAACAATACATACGTACATGGTTGTTGACCATATGAATGACGCACACGCACTGCAACCGAGCATGGGAGACTATTGCCCACAATCCCACAGCGCGCGCACGCGAGAGAGAAGAACCATTGGCTCAGTGTTGATCATGTGACGCTCAGCAGACAAAGCGTATGTGTACTACTCATATGTCACGACCTTGTCGTGACATATGAGTAGTCATAAAGAAGACACCTATTACGTTAAAATTTACTACACAATGTTTGCTCATCTTGTAAAATACTTGCAGACCAAGTTCACTCACAATCCAAGGTTCCACTGTATTTCCTGTGGGAAAATCTGTTTTGCAAAATGAAATTTCACCTTAAGAGCTCTCTTCCGGAACGGATTAAATTTGTATGCATTTGTGTGTCAGTCTATCTAAAAAAAGACTGAAACACACAAAAAATATTGTTATTCTTATTAATCATATTCTTTTTCGTATTATTATCATCATTATGTGGGTATAATGGTGTTTCCACGCCCTCTATTTAGCCCGTAAACGCTCATTTAAACCATGTAATAATGTACTGATGCTAATCTACTCGCACTGACAGGATTTTCCCGCCTGTTTTCTGAGGCGATGATGCGCGCGCTCTCTTCCTCATATTTTTAGGCGCGTGACACCGAGCGTGCGCGCGCAGAGAGAGAGAGAGAGAGAGGGAGAGGCTGACTGTGAGAGTCGGCTTAACTCCGGAACAGGCGCAGAGACTGAACACACACACACACACACTCATTCACTCTCTCTCTCTCTCTCTCACACAGCGCAAATATATCGACCCTGGACTAATTCATGCTGAAGGTAATGACAGAACTACATGATTATTTAACAGTGTGTGTGTTTTAAACCTGATTTCTATGGGGATGTTCAGTGTGTGTGTGTGTGTGTGAGACATTCTGAGGTAAAATAATCTCCAGACGCGCTGCTGAAGCATCATCCTCCTCCTCCTGCTGTGTCAGTGTCTGAGGTAAACCCGGTTTAATGCGATTTAATACTGAGAGACACGTCGGAGAATCTGTGTGTGTGTGTGTGTGTAACACTGAGGAGGGTGTGAAATCCTGACACATTCCGAGCGCTAGCCGCTTAGCTAACGTGGCTAGCTAACAGTCTGCGCCGGAACACAGTCGGGTCTGTCTGACTGAGGGACTGAAGGCGGATTAGTGTTTAATTCAGTCAGGGGAACAGGAAGAACCGGGGGAACAGTCCGTGTGTGAGGGAAAAGCCGTGATAGAGACGTTAGCCCGGTCAGCTCGCGCGACATGGATTCCTCGTGCGCTGTTTAAACGCAGGGCGTAGCGCTCATCTAACACACACACACACACACACACGCTGTGGGTGTAGTGCGGAAGTGAGTGTGAGCCCCGGAGCGGTGATGTGACGCTGTTAACACAGATTAAAAAACACGTAATGCAGCAGCAGTGTGGAGCGGTGTAGTGTTCACACACACACACACACACGTCACAGTACACGGTAAGGATGGAAAAGCTTATAGATCTGAGAGAGACATGATGATGATGGAGGACACTTGACTCCGGTTCGTTCTGGTCGGAGTGTGAACACGCTCGTTCCGTGTTCAGTAACTGTTTCTGTACCGCTGGAGGAGATGGTCTCAGGAACGGTCCGGCGTACAGTAACGAGACTAGAGTATCATAACTGATAAAACACACATTAGAGATTGATTTAATTAATTAATAAATTTTTGTTTTTGTGCTGATTCGCGCATCACCAAAATCGATTTGAAAAAATGACTATTATTATTATTATATAATTGAGACGGAGTGGTTGATCGGTCAGTGAGCAGAATCGTCTGGTTTTCAGTTTGATTGGCCATGACTGATGATCAGTCTCAAACACACTCGTTACACACACACGCTTACAAAAGTGTCACAACACCGCCAGTGCTAATTAGTCAAAAATTGCATGTGTTATAAAACGTTGCTGTTTGGTTATAATCCTACACTGACATCCGGTGTGGTAAGAGTAAATTATTTGCACAGTTTGTTTGTAAATAATAATAATGATGGATGATGTAACAGAGATATGCGCTGCTCAGTAGCAATGTACTGTAGGTCACTGTGTAATGTAGCAATGTAAATGCTGCACTTAAATGCCATAAGAAACAGGCTACATCTGATTACTCGTTAAACTTTTAAAGGTTTAAAATTGTAACAAAATCAGGTGAAAAGTTTTCATATCAATTTTTATAGAATTGCAATAGAACCAGCATCGTGCTATTGTGATATTGTATCGAGAGGTGACTGGTGATTCCCTTCACTATTGGCTATTAGCGTCTGTGCCTCTGTTAGCAATATTAGCTATAAACATCACTAAACGGGGTTAGGGAAAGAATGTCACTGTGTGGTTTTATTGTAGCCAATAGAGGTCAATCCAAATGAGGTAACGTTCACATATCTATATAGATACACATACACACAGACAGAGTTAGTAAAAGATTTATTTGGTACTGTACACAAACTCGTCACAGAAGTCTGCTGATGCAATTCAGTGACGATCCTTATCTGTCTCATCTTCCACAGTACTTGGAATGTGTCTATGAGAGGAGGAGCCACCTTGTGGTTGTGTGCGGTAGTGGTTCTGACTGTTACAGTACTCGGGCATGAATCGAATATTAAAGCCAGTCATACCTGAGAACAAGAGTACATCACTGTTTAGACACTGCGTCATCAGTGCCGTCTGAAATCCGTGTGTGTACGTGCAGCATGCTCCAGTTTCACCATACGCGACACAATATGAAGACCTAACGTCTTCATAATCAATGGTTCCTAATGTGAAAACACCCTCAAACGTTACCTTCCATCTCTACAGGCCTCTAGGGCGACCACACTGATACAATACTATGGGACATTTAGAGGGAACAATGTCATTGTGAGACGTCCTCAGTGTATTAACAGTATTATTGTTTATCAATGTTTATTTAGCCATTATTTGAAGTAACAGGTCAGGTTCACACGACTTCGCAGGAGGTGTGGTGCAGATCTCAAAGTTCCTGTGTGAAAATAGATACATCACCACATGTAATCGGGAGACAGATCTCAAATCATTTTATTCCCTCTTTAAAAACAGAAGTTAATGGTTATGTTTTTCTGTCCGTCTCTCTGTCTGTCTATCGGTCTGTCTTCTGACCTTGTTTTTGTTGGTCCATTCTCTCTACTCTTTAGCTCCCTGTCTTTCTTTTTGTCCATCCTTCCTCCTCCCAGGTCTCTCTCTCTCTCTCTCTCTCTCTCTCTCTCTCTCTCTCTCTCTATTTCCTCCTTCCTTTAAATTTAAATATTTAACGTGCATGTGCTGTGTCCTCTTTACTCCGGTGTTGTCAGTCAGTGAGAGTGTGTGTGTGTGTATGTGTGTGTGTGCTCGTGTCAGGCATACAGACAGGCAGGAGCAGGTGGACCAGAGTTCAGCTTACAGTACTGTCTCTAATGTAAGCAGAATGAGGACAGTGTGAGGGACTGACCTCCATGATGTAGCTTCCTGTTCTGCACTGTATGACAGAGGAGAACTGCAGGTCGAGTGTAGTCACAGAGGGGTTAAATCATCCTGAGCACTCCAGTTACATTTATGGCATTTGGGAGACGCCTGTGTCCAGAGTGATTTACACGAGTGCTTTAACGTCTCTCTCTCTCTCTCTCTCTCTCTCTCTCTCTCTCTCTCTCAGTAAATAAACCTTGATTCTGGGGCAATAGGTTACTGACTCAGGGTACTGTATCTGTGTAAAAACTCTGTCGGGGTGAGAGTGCTGAGATACGGAAAACTATTTTAAGTTTAAGGATGGTCTTTAGATGTCGTGAGACTCCTCTAGAGGACGTTCAGTCCAAAATGCCTCAGATGTTGAAGAGCGTGTCAGGTTAGGAATGTGAACGGACAAGAAGGTTGAAGGTTACCCCAAGGTTACATGCAGTAATCAATGGTGGGATTATAGACGTGTCTTGGGAGATCATGAGAACCTGATGGGGAGAAAAATCACCGGAATTAACAGCTTAGTTGTATTGCGATTAATTTTTGCTGCCATTAATGATGAGATCTGACCAGCGTCTGAGGGAGAGAAGATGATTTGAGTGGCATCTGCTTAGCAGTGGTATAAAAACCCAAGTGAGTTCATGACCTCATCAGCAGATCAGTTATAGAAAGAAATAGAAGAGGACCAAGTACTGAGCTGTGTGGGACACCAGTGTAAAGCCTGTATGGTTCAGATGTGGATTCTCTTGATATCTCCTCATATGACCGATCTTCTAATTATGCTGTAAGACAGGCTTAAAGGATGTACAAAAGAGTTCTGTGGATGACTCAGTCAAACACTGAGGTAAGGCTAAGGAGGATGAGGACGGATGGAAGTAGGTCCTCATGATCTGGTTGAGAGCCAGACTGGAGGTTCTATGAGAGACATTTCAGTCTTGATGTTTCTTTGGGGATTTTAGATATCAGAAACAAAAGCAGGACGTGGTCCAGTTGATTGTTGCTGATGTCTGAGCGGGTTCACAGTGGGTTTCTTCAGCATGAGAACAACCCTGGCTCTGGTGAATTCAGTTCCATGATGTGACAGATGTGATGGGGACAGTGTTCACATTTGGGACAGGGCTCAGATGTTCAGCGATGTTTAGAAGTTGAAAACAAACCAAGGTGAGCTGCTGAGGGCCTCACGCAGAGACGGGCCTGATAATGGTCATGTGATGTACTAATACGCAGCAAGTCTCTTGCAGCAAGAGCTAATGATAAAGTGCCTCGCCCATCCGCCTGTGGATCTATCAGAATGTCTTATAAATACACACACTGAAAGGTTGTTATTCTGTGGTGAAGTAACTGTTTAAGTTTGGACCCTCCTCTGTATCTCCTGCTGTGAGCGCGATCTCTCTCTCTCTCTCTCTCTCTGTCTCTCTCTCCAAGTGCCCTACGTCTGATTTGTTACCGCAAGCGTTACTTCAGCGCACTGCGTCTCCTCAGGGGGCTGAGACAAAAACGCGTCCAAGATCGGACACTATTTATATCCTCGACTAATTAGGCTGAATCACACACTTTATTCCCGCTGCGACCTCGTTCTTTTGCTACTGCCCTAAAAATAATGCCTACCGTATACGCTAGCAGGGTTTGGAGCACGGAGACCGAGTGTGGAAGAAGTGTGGAGTGTTTCTTACACGTGCTGTTAAAATGTTAAACTTTTTTTGGAACATAGATGCTCGCTCTGAGACGCCTGAAGCGCCCGTTTAGAAGTGTGTGCTCTGCGCTCCCACATTATACTCGTGCAGAAATATAAATCTGCATCGTTTGTAACGTGATGTGAACGGGCGGAGGTGGTGAAGTCGTTAAACGTGGTATAAATCTAAGTGATTGAGAGTTGAGTGATGATGGAACAGCTGTAAGTAAGCACCCTCGTTACTGTAGGGCTCAGGAAACTGACACTCGATCCTAAACCTCAGTTTGGAACACAGCCGGTCAGACCGAGTGTTAAACAGCAGTGAAGTGGTTTGAGAATCGATGGTAAGTCAATCTGACACTGTTGGGATGATCGAGCTAGTGTTGCACACACACACACACACACACACACACATACACACACACACAGCGGTAGTGGGAAGTGTGTGAATGAAACCACATCCTGTTACTTTAAGGCGTGGTTGCCGGGTGAACAGAGCAGCCCCACACACACACACACACACACACACACACACACACACAGCTTGTTTGTTTGCATGTTCTTATCAGAATGACATTTATTCAGCGCGATGAGGTTGTTACAATTTTATCACTTACTGTTTGTCACTCTGATTCTTGCGCAAGTAAAAACTTCCTGAAATTCATGGCGAAACATTTAAGCTGAACATCAAAGGATTTTCATAACATCCTCGTTCCACAAACCTCATTTGTTTTAAGTTTGTTTTTTGGGAGTCTGCAATATTTCTGGATTTTTGATGTTGTCTTCACTTGAGGAAATTAATAAGTATGAAGTATTAACAGTATGAACTAGATGAACTACAGTATGTTAGATTTATATGTTATACTCAACGAAGAGTATAAAAATGATAAAGAAGTGTAAGTAACTTAACGATAAGGGTTGTTTGTTTTCAGGGGGCGTGGTCAAGGCTTAAATTTACTTAAAACACTTTCTGTACGCATGAACTCACAGAACCGTGTGATTGGCTGAGGATTTAAAACTCACGATGCCCTGAAGATAAAGCCGAACCCTCACCAACCGTTAAATCTGTTTGGTTAAAATCAGACCGTTTGTTAAGATTGGATTGATCTGTGATTTCCTTGCTAACGTGATTATCAGTTTCTTTTAGCTTTTATATGATTATATTGATAAAATTGTTATTTTTACATGTGAAAAGATGAGTGTGGTGTTTCAGCTCTCTAGAGACTGGAATCACCACGGAGCGCTCAGAACCGCATTCTCACCACACAGGGGACAGTTTGTTTCGGACTGAGATTATAAATGTAAAATATAAATTTAATGTGCCATGTACACTAACCCTAGGAAATAAATAAAAAATGTAAAATATTACATAAAAAAAATTTAGATTAATATATCAATCTACACTTTATATATTTACAAGTATAATAGAAATGTAAGTAAAATAAAACATAAAATGTAAACTGTATAAAAATACATGCTCTGATTTGATATTAATTTTGTTACAGTTCTAATTTCGCTCTTATCACACAGGATGTTGTGCCACCTGTCAAGGTGTGAATAGTTTAGAGTGCTCCACCTGTAGGATTATAGAGGAACAGCAATGTATTTACACTCAAATGTAAACATATATAGCACAGGAAGTCCCTGACTTATGAACCAGTTCTGTTCATGGAGGACAGAAGTCCAATTTGTTTCACAAGTCTGACAAAGTGAGTCTTGTATGCCTTTGACACGAATATAAAACATAAACCAGACCAATCCACTTGACTAAATCTCCCCCACTTGACTAAATGTCCCCTTTCCCCCATGCTGCCATCATGTGGACAAAAACCATAAGCAGGCCTAAAGAAATGAATCGCATGCGCTTCTTGTTTTGACACAGAGCGTCACGTGATCACAACTGAGCCAATGATTTTTCTCTCTTTTGCACTGCGGGTAATCGTGGGTAATCGTCTCCCCTGCTGGGTCTTAGTGGTCATCTCTCACTCGTATAATCAACATCTCCCTCTCTGTTTCAGCATGTTTCCTATGTGTGCGCGCGTGCGTAATTTGACTTTGTAAGAGTTTTACTGTGTAAGACGAGGTGAGGGAAGGGGGTAATTCCACACACACACACACACACACACACACACACACACACACACTGCCTGCACGCATAAACGGAAACACTTATCTGTCTGGATTTATTTAAACTTTTTTTTAAAGGTAAAGTGCAGGTTAATTTGTTTTATTTTTATTTTTTACATTATATATTGTATTAATAATTTTTACGTATTTACTTTTTTGAGCTGTGGAACGAATAATTAGAATTTTCATTATTTTTTATGGTAAAATTTGTTTTGGTTTACGAGTGTTTTGGAATACGTGCCCAATTCCCGAACGAATTATGCTTGTAATCCAAGGTTCCACTTTAATACGATTTATTATGGTTTTAAAAAGGAACTCCGATCCTCTCCACTGGAGCCACTTTAGTCTCAGTTTGGTTTTCTTATATATTTGTTTACAAGGACACATGAACCTGTGTGTGTGTGTGTGTGTGTGTGTGTGTGTGTGTGTGTGTGTGTGTGTGTGTGAGAGAGAGAGGGAGAGAGAGAGAACAGGCTTCCCTGAATGACACGCTGTAACAGGAGACATGTCTTTAACCTGATCTTCACATTGAATGTAAACCGTATTAGCAACAGCAGCAGGGCGACGTGTTTATTAATGACCATCAGTTAAAATGGACGGGAGCGGTGCGGGGGACGAGGGGACGTCCTACACACTGCACAATGTCTAATAAGAAGAGTCAGACACTGTGTATGTGTGTGTGTATGTGTGTGTGTGTGTGTGTGTGTGTGTGTGTGGCTGTGATCGTTCCTCAGACTCCGCCTCATCACTCCGTCATGTCTCTCTGTAATCAATTCTAACAGATCTAGTTTTCAAAAAAGGTTTTACATCCTTACTGCACACACACACACACACACACACACACAATGATGAATTGTTGATCTACTTCACACCTCGTATGGACTTGTGGACTCGGAGCTGTCCACCCATTAGGTACCGTCTCTCTGTCTCTTCCACACACTGGTTCCTCCTCCGTCCCCTAACCGCAGGTCCAGTCTGCGCCTGTCCCTCCACCCGACCCTGTCTCCATCACCACATGTCCACTTGCTCTCCCACAGTGCTTTGCATTTATTCCCTGCTGTCAGTATGTTTTTTTTTTTTTTTTTTTTTTGGTTGCAGCCGTATCGATGTCTATTTGGTCCTCAGGACACATTTGCCCCCCCTGGTGTTCCACTCAGCTGTTGGAGCTCTAACGGGTGGAGTCCTGAACAGTTTAGAGACACGTCAAGCTGCAGTGTGCTCCACACCGGGGTGTGACTCGGGCTCATCAGATATTTGGTGTTGACAGGAGGACACACTGAAGGTCCTCTCCACTGGAAGTCCACGCTGCACCACCTGACTTGTTTTGTGGACACGTACAAATTAAATTGCTCTTTCCTGGCCGATGAAATGCGAGAGCTATCCATCACGTGACCAGAGAAATGAGAGGAACCCGTGTGAACTATGGATACTAAACTAAATGGATACGGGTACTAAAAAGGAACTTTTATTAACCTTTTACATGTGATGCCATGACATCATCACTCTGCTACGGTCCTGCCCACTTCTCCACGGTGAAAGGGGCGTTACTTTACCAGCGCCAAATCTGACTGGTGTTGGTTAACGTGACCCGCACATCATCTAGAGCACCGTCTCATTTACAACGGAAGCACTGAATAAGCTAATGCTAACGCTAACACCCGCCACCAAATCCAGATGGAGTCTCACATCTGAGGTAAACGCGTGGAATTGAAGACGAATCAGACTCGCGTGCAGTTAATAACTGTTTATTACTTCATCCATTTTCACACGCTTTGTTTCTCTTCTGAAAATAATCAGCGTCTCAATCAATCCGTCGCTAAGTTTTTTATCTGCGTGGCCAGGCATCGGGTAATCCATTACATCATCTTGTAATCTGTATGATCAACCTCTTTATCTATCTATCTATCTATCTATCTATCTATGTATTTATTTACATTTGTTTTGAAATACACCTAGAATGTAAATGTTAAATAAAATCCACAGTAGTGTGATGTCACTTAAAGGTGCTTCATCCATCCACGGGTGATGATGTGATAGTAGTCTGGAAAAGGTGTGTGTGTGTGTGTGTGTGTGTGTGTTAAACTTGATTCGAATGATTTTCCTACGAAAGCATCATTATTGTTCTGACGTTTTGCATTTTCCTCATTTCCATTCACGCCATGCGGAGGCTCTTATACAGCACGACTCGCATCTGATCTCGTTACACATCCTAGACACAGCAGTGGTGGTGGGGTTTAAACCCGAGACCTTCTGATCAGTAGTCCAAGGTCTTAACCCTTTACAGAAGGGTTCAGGAATCTGAGAGTGAAGTGAGTTTGTGTTTCTTTAACTGAGTATAAACCAGCGTTGAGCGTCAGAATCAACTTGTGACACAAAATGAAAGTGTTGACGGAGCGTAGCCGCGCAGGTCTCTGTCTCTCTGTCTCTCTCTCTCTCTTTGTCTCATGTCCCAGTCCACGTCTACTCTGAGTACAGCTGTGTGACTCAGTCGAGTATGAAATTTAATTCATCTTTTGTTGGTTGATAAATCCTCACTTTTTGCAGGAGTATGGCTCCTTCATGAATGTGTGTGGTTGGTGCAGTACGTCCACCTACTGGACTGAAGTGTGGAGGAGAACACTGGAGGGAAATAACAATATGATTATACAAGTGATAGACCTGATGTCGAATTCAAACAATCAACAAAGGAATACATTTTTCTCCCCCTCGATTTTCTCCCTAATTTATTTGTATCCAATTCCTGCCCATCACTAGGGCACGCCCACACTGAGGCTACCACTGAGTCAGGGAGGGACGAAGACTCTACTAAACGTACCTTAAAACAAACACCAGCCATGCACATGTTTTCAAACTGCTCATTCACTCTCATACACACCGTCTGGGTCAATCAGATCTCTCCAGGCGTCCGGCTGCGGAGACGCTACAGCATCACCCGGGAATCGGACTCAGCACCTGACGTGAAGGGGCGAGTGCTTTAACGCTGCGCCACTCGGGGGCCAACACATGTTTTGTTTTAAGGTTTGTTTAGTATTTTTCAATCCCTCAAAACCTGTGAGGATTAAAACTGTTGTTGAATCACATTTGAATTAAAACTCAGAAAAAGGAATTGACAAAGTCTTCCCATGATGCACAGCTCAACACCGGATCGGATTTTCCTGTAACTCGGGTCTATTGTTCACGCACCGGTCTGTCTACTCAAGACAAGACGGCAGAAATAAAACCAAACCGTCAGGCATTTTAACACTGTAATGTTAACTGTACAGAGTGACGTCACCATGTGACTCCTGAACACACCAACGCATTGAAACACCACCACTGTGTACGATACAATCAGTGTCAAGTCAAGTCAAGTCAATTTTATTTATATAGCGCTTTTAACAATTGACATTGTCGCAAAGCAGCTTTACACAATAAAAAGAAGTAAGTTTTTATGCAATGTATATGAATCAAAATGACAAGATTGTCCCCGATGAGCAAGCCGAGGGCGACGGTGGCAAGGAAAAACTCCCTGAGATGGAATAGGAAGAAACCTTGAGAGGAACCAGACTCAACAGGGAACCCATCCTCATCTGGGTGATAACGGATAGCAGGAATTGCTCAGCATAATAATGTGTAAGACTGGAAGTTCAGTATAACAAGAGATGTTTTAAAATTAAAATGAGTCCAGTTTGTTCCCGGAGGCTCAGGTAGACTGTAGGGGATTCCGGTCCTGAGTTATCGAACAACTGAAGTCACAGATCCCCAGAGCATCACTCGATGACAGGAGAGTCTTCATGGAAACCATCCCCAGCCACCATACGAATCCAGGCAGACCACACGGGGCATCCATGCGACGAGATCTCCAACCAGAAGCAGGACTCCAGGATGGGTTAGACGGCTCCAGAGGGCAGAGGGGTCTGGATCACTGGCAACTCAGGAGCGAAACATGTATAGCTCGACAGAGAGACAGAGAGAGGGAAAGAAGAGGGGGAGAGAGAGAGAGAAGAGAGCAGAAAAGGAGAGAACAGAAAATAAGGAGAGATGGCAGTTAGGTATGGTCACAGTCAACATGTATAGATGAGTGTATATTTAGTGCAAAGTGTAAGCAGAGACTCCGGCAGGACTAACTATAACAGCATAACTAAAAGGGAGAGCCACAAGGAAACACAAACATGAGGGCTCCCTGAGATGTAAAGCAACCAATCACCTCACCGTCAACAAACCTGAGTGAACAATGAGAGTGGGGAGGACAGCATCTAAACATACCAGTTCACCAGAATACTCTACGTCCATGAGTCCCCCAGATCTGCTCCTTTACCTAAGGTTAATCTATTTACAAAAATGCTTGGCTAAATAAATAGGTTTTTAGCCTAGACTTAAACACTGAGACTGTGTCTGAGTCCCGAACATTAATAGGAAGACTATTCCATAACTTTGGGGCTTTGTAAGAAAAAGCTCTGCCCCCTGCTGTAGTTTTAATAATACGTGGTACTGACAGGCAGCCTGCATTCTTTGATGGAAGTAGGCGTGGCGGATCGTAAGACACTAACAGTTCACTCAAATACTGTGGCGCGAGACCATTTAGTGCTTTAAATGTCAAAAGTAGTATCTTTAAATCAAGTCAAGTCAAGTCAATTTTATTTATATAGCGCTTTTAACAATTGACATTGTCGCAAAGCAGCTTTACACAATAAAAAGAAGTAAGTTTTTATGCAATGTATATGAATCAAAATGACAAGATTGTCCCCGATGAGCAAGCCGAGGGCGACGGTGGCAAGGAAAAACTCCCTGAGATGGTAATAGGAAGAAACCTTGAGAGGAACCAGACTCAACAGGGAACCCATCCTCATCTGGGTGATAACGGATAGCAGGAATTGCTCAGCATAATAATGTGTAAGACTGGAAGTTCAGTATAACAGGAGATGTTTTAAAATTAAAAGGAGTCCAGTTTGTTCCCGGAGGCTCAGGTAGACTGTAGGGGATTCCGGTCCTGAGTTATCGAACAAAATCGATGTGAAATTTCACAGGGAGCCAATGCAGTGTAGATAAGATAGGGGTGATGTGCTCGTATCTTCTGGTTTTAGTGAGGACTCTCGCTGCTGCATTCTGTACTAACTGAAGCTTGTTTATACACCTAGTTGAACAACCAGACAGTAAGGCGTTACAATAGTCCAACCTAGACGTGATAAAAGCATGAACTAGTTTTTCTGCATCATTTAGTGACAATATGTTTCTTATCTTGGCAATATTTCTAAGGTGAAAGAAAGCTATCCTGGTGATATTATCTACATGAGCTTCAAACGAAAGGCGAGTGTGACTGTCGTCACGGTAATCAACCACATCCACCTGATGGAAACCCGTGTGTACCGGTTTGGCCTGGTGTTTAAATGGCGTGTGTGTAAGGGGACATCAGGATCTGTGCTGTTTAAAAACACTGAGGCTCTCAAATATTGAATGTTGTAGGTGTCCCTGTACAGGAATTTGTGACCTGAGAGGAATCCCTGTGTGTGTGTGTGTGTGTGTGTGTGTGTGTGTGTGTGTGTGTGTGTGTGTGTGTGTGTGTGTGTGTGTTCCCTCTGAAGCAGGCTAATCCCCTCTCTCACTCTCTCGTCACTCCTGTTCCTTTGGTCTCTCGTGTGTTTGGAGTTTGACATTCTGTCTTTAACACGGGCACGAATGTGTATTTAAGTCTTTCTGTTTAATAGGAAACTGTTTCCGTCACATGTACAGTTACACCAGTCAAAAGTTTGGACTCTTTTTTTTCTACATTTTAGAACAATACTGGATTTTTTTTTTTTTTTTTTTTTTTTCCAAATCTATAAAATGAGGCATTTCGCAACAATCACTGTCAGTTGTTATTTTAAGACATGAAGGTCAGCAGTTCTGGATCAGTTCCTACAAGAACAGTATTGTGTCGAGTGTGTTTGTAAACCCCATCAAATGTCCATGATGAAAGTGTCTCTCATGAAGACCTTCCCAGGAAAGCGAGACCAAAACTTACTGCTGCAGAGGAGAAGTTCATTTAGAGTCACCAGCCTCAGAAATCACCAATTAACCTCAACCAGCACCTCAGATTAGAGCCGTTATGAAGCTTTACAGAGCAGAAGGAGCAGATATACATCTCAATATCAACTGTTCAGAGGAGATTATTGTGTGTTTTGGATGTGTTCAGGAATCAGGCAAAATAACACTTATATAAATATGTCCAGAAAGTTTGTGACCACTGAATTAAGTCCCTCAGAGTCATTTCTCTTTCTAGGTTAAAAGTAAAGTTTTCTTTAACAATAATCTTTATATTAATGTCGAATCAGATTGTCAAAGTGGAAAAAGTATAAAAACAAAAAAAAAGTGAGAACAGAAAATGTAAGAATAGAAAAAAATTAACAAAATAAGAGATGAAACTAAAAATATACTGTATAGTGTACAAATGTTATGTACTAACTTTTATCAAGATTAAGAAAAAAACACAAAAAACACATCAAACGCTTTTATTCTGATATACATCTCAATATCAACTGTTCAGAGGAGATTATTGTGTGTTTTATATAAACGCCTTCAGGATCGTTTTAGAAATAAACAACCATCAGGAACGAGCATGAAGTTAGATGGAAGGGGGTGTACAAACTTTTGACTGGTGGTGTAGATGTACGGTGCAGTGAAATACTTTTGCTCCCATGTCCAAGTCAAGAGTTCAGGATCAGCACATGAGTTGGAGGAGGTGCTGGGACGTGAACTCACTACCTTGTGGATCCTTACACACTCGCATGTCACATGGGGCGGACTAAAGCAGGGGTCGTGACCCGA
>CM059224.1:28527195-28737195 GCA_030347435.1 Clarias fuscus
CAGCCCGGCCTCGCCCTCAGCGACCAGGACGTCCAGATGCTCACGCAGTCCGTCCACATCATCTTCCACTGCGCTGCCACCATCCGCTTCGACGAGCCGCTCAAGTAAGACTCGCCTCGGTCCGGTGTGTGTCGTTTACCATCAGAGGAGCAGAAGATCTGAGGAGCCTCCAGACCTGATGACACATAATCACATGAAATATAAACCACACACACGCGACACGTATACAGAGGACTTCATCTCACTGAACGGAAAATACATCGTCACATCTGATAGACTGGAAAATCCAGGGAAAAAAATCATACACACTATAGTGCCAAAAGTATTCACTCCCCCGTCCAGATCATTGAGTTCAGGTCACTTCCATGGTCACAGGTGTATAACCCTTGACCTTTAGTCATGGAGACCGCTTCTACACACACGTGTGAAAGACTGTGTCGCTCTCAGGAGCTCGGTGAATTCCAGCGTGGTGTCGTGATAGGACGCCACCTGGGCAAGAAGTCCAGTCATGAAATTACCTCTAAATACTAAATGTTCCACAGTCGACTGTTAGTGGTGTTATGACAAAGTGGAAGTGATTGGGAACAACACTATCTCAGGGGCGGGGCGGGGCGGGGTGGGGGGGTTTAGGACATATAAAATCACAGGGCGGGGTCAGAGGAGACTGAGACTCATAGTGCACGAGGTCACCAACTGTCTGCAGGGTCCATAGTTACAGACCTCCAGACTTCATGTGGCCTTCAGATCCGCTCATGAACATTGTGTAGAGAGCTTCGTGGAGTGGAGTGTGTTTCCACGGCCGCTGCATCTCAGCCTTCAGACACATCACAGAGTGCAGAGTGTCAGATACAGTGGTGTAAAGCACACAGACACTGCACTCTAGAGCGGTGGACACGTGTCCCCTGGAGTGACGAATCACGCTTCTCTGTCTCTGGAGTCTGTGTGTGGTGGTTCCCAGGACAGCGGTGCTGGTTTGACTGTACTGTGTTTGTGTGGAGGAGGGATTAGGGTTATGATGTGGGGCTGTTTGTCAGGAGTTGGGCTCGGACCCTGAGTTCCAGTGACAGGAACTCGGAATGCTTCAGACGAGTAAATACTTTTGGAAATATAGTGCATTTGAGATGGTAAAATGTTGCAGTTCCTCTACAGTCCTACAGGTGGTGCACTCTAAACTGTACACGCAGCATCCGAGCAAAGGATTCGTGTAGCGTTATACCAAGATAATAAAAACTTATAAAATGACAATAACAGAATCACATTTCAAATCGACTCAGCACCGAGGTCTCATAATATCATATCCCTGTGAGCCCAGTGTGGGCGGGGTTTAGGTCAAGAAAAACTGACAAAACTTCATTCTCCACTGGTAGAGGAAACACCTTGTGCTCTATACAGTCGTGCGCGTGGATTTAACGTTGTCTAAAAAGGGGCGTGACATCACGGTGCACCATCACCCATCAAACATCTACAGGTTTATTACGAATCAAGAGGAAAATACGACTTCTGGTCTCATAGAATCAAATTAAACTCGGTTAAAACTGCCACTGATTCTTCGTCCCGTGTTGTCCATGTCCTGTCCCAGCACCGTACGCTCCCTCACTGAGGGCAGGGCTTTAAGTGACGTCATGACTATCGGTGCTGAGATGATGTTCTTCACAAACTTTGTGGAGTTGTGGAGCGGTAACCAGCTCGTCCTGTTGTCCAGAGATCGCACGTTTGAATCCCGGGAGCCCAGAGAGTGAGAGCTGATTGGTGAGAGCTGATTGGCTGAGCTCTCACAAAGGGACTGATAGGGAAAATCCCCCCACAAGGAGGAGAGGGAATAAAAGCTAGATAAAAGTTTAATAAAATGAATAAACAGCCAATAGAAATGAACTCTGTCCTGCTTTGGCTGTGTAAATAAAGCTACTCTTGGTGGGAATTTTTTTTGTTTTAATTTTTTTGTAAACATGTTGTCCGGTGGATCTCTGTTCAAAGTTTGATTAGAGAAGGTGTTTGGCTCAGTAATACAGAATCTCACTCCAGAATCTGATGAAAGGCTTCATGTATACCGAGAAGCCCAGTCTTTATGATTACCCTGATAACCGTGTATGTGTGTGTGTGTGTGTGTGTGTGTGTGTGTGTGTGTGTGTGGTAGACATGCCTTGCAGCTGAACGTGATTGCGACGCAGCAGCTCTTGTCTCTGGCGCACCAGATGCAGCAGCTGCAGGCGTTTATTCACATCTCCACCGCGTACGCCAACTGTAACCGCCGCCATATTGATGAGGTCATCTACTCCCCGCCCGTGGAGCCCGCCAAGCTCATCCACTCACTCGAGTGAGCACTCACACACACACACACACACACACCTCATTATACGGTACTGTGTGTTGCTTTATAAAATCTGTCATGTGCTGCCCCCCTGTGTTCTGCACTGGTACTGCAGTGGAACACATGACTTGTATAAATCGCTTTCTGATTGTGTTTCACACATGAATGTTAATTATTTCAGTATAATTGTAATCAGATGTTTAGGGCCCATATATTTAGGAAATAATAAATTGATTATTTAAGTAGAGACACACTTCAGGGTAAATGTTTTCATATGTCAAAGATACGACAGTTGATCTCTGATGATGGATCGTGTGTGTTCTTAAGGTGGATGGATGATGCGATTGTCCGTGACATCACACCGAGGCTGATCGGCGATTGGCCGAACACGTACACCTACACCAAAGCGCTGGCGGAGTCCGTGGTGCAGCAGGAGAGCGGCAAACTGAACGTGGGGATCATCAGACCCTCCATCGTCGGGGCCAGCTGGCAGGAACCGTTCCCTGTGAGATCACACACCTCACACACACACACACACACACACACACACACAGTGTACACATTTGTCTTACTCCTCTGTCTCTCTCTCTCTCCAGGGTTGGATTGACAACTTCAACGGTCCGAGCGGTGTTTTCATCGCGGTAACTACATCCGTGTTATCACTTGTGTACTCATGACTCCACACACACGTGTACTGTGGTACCTCGGCATATTTTTACAAATTTTTACCTTAAGAACTGGAATTTTGACTCTTGTCTCGACAAACAAAGCATTTTCAGCATACGAGTGAACAGATCAAACCAAACGCCGGCTTAGTCCCGCGTACGTCCAGGAGACGCTCAGAACTTGTTTACGTCACTGTAAAGCCAAGCGAGGCGACTTTTTATGGATTTTTTTATGGAGAGTTTTTGTGTTTTGTGTAAGATTTAGTGAAGACGTAGCACGTAAGATCTTAGTGAGTCCTAAGAATATTATCAAAGACGATAGCAAGAAGGAAAGGGAGACGCTTTCAGTTTGGTTTTAAAGCAGTCGGTGTCAAGAGGAATCATAAATTAGGATTAAGTGAGGTTTAATGTCTTTCTTATTTTATATTTCCTTCATTTACATGCCTTTTCTAAATGTTTTTAATGTGTTTATATTTAAAAATATAATTATAGTGTTAAATTGGTAATATTTCTGGGTGTCTGGAACGGATTATCTACATTTACATTATTTCCTATGAGACAAAGAGTTTCACAATACAAAATTCCACCTTAGGAACTCGCCTCTGGAACGTATGCTGAGAAACTGCTGTGTGTGTGTGTGTGTGTGTGTGTGTGTGTGTGTGTGTGTGTGTGTGTGTGTGTGTGTGAGGTGTGTGATCTCACGTGAGTGACTGCTTTACCTGATTTTTCTTTTCCTTATTGAACTATTTGATGTGTTCAGGCCGGAAAGGGAATACTGAGGACAATGAGAGCCAGTAACGATGCAGTAGCAGATCTGATTCCAGTGGACGTGGTGATCAACCTCACGCTCTCCGCGGGGTGGTACACTGCAGTGCACAGGTACACACAGGCATTATGGGTAATACTGCATTAACACATGGAGCATCGAGCACAAACCCGTCAGCGGATAAAGATGAGACGTTACAGAGATCCTGATTACAAAACCTCATTCGTTATTTTGAAGCAGGACGGTTGCGCAAGAAACGACACGTTGATGTTTACTGAACTTCCTCAAGTTTCTCCACACTAGAAAACCTCCACATTTCATCACAACCTGCACCAGATTGAGACGGTTGGAGCGGCAAACTGCAGAGAAAAAAAACAGACCGCACATGTTGATTATTTATTTATTTATTTATCTTTTGGGTGTGTTGCTGCAATAAACCACTGGCCGTGTGTTAGAGATTTTATCACGAGTGTGCGTTAGGTGTGATGTGAAGACATTTATACTGACGCAGCTAAGACAAGCTTTGTTCTTCTAAAAAAGTGTCTCTTATGTCTCTATCGTACACTGATTAAAACATCCATCATTACAGACGTTCAGAACTGAACCGTCATCATCCCTGCACATCTCTTACAGGTTTATATTAAGGATGTGTTTTGCTTTCTGTGTTCTGCTTTGATGCTAAATCTTTGTGTTGGAAACAAGTTTACTGTGTGTGTGTGTGCGCAATTTTCTAACTTGCCATGACTCGATCTGGGCGTGTCTAAAACACAGAGGACTTCAATAATGTATATAATATATTCAATAAAGGATATAATTTGCTGTAATATTTGCAGCAGAAGCCACACAATGTATTTTGTTAACAGAAGGTTTAACTGAAAGATCAAGTTAAATGTACAGGCAGAACTTCGGGTTATTTTAATATAACGTTTATTAATTTCCAAACTGGTGCATTAATACAGAACTTAGATATTGTAATAAAAACTAGAACTCTGAGGTCCTTCTGTCTCCTGTATGATTTTTAGGCCGAAGTCTGCTCTGGTTTATAACTGTACTACAGGAGGCATTAACCCTTTCCACTGGGGAGAGATTGGTACGTATACACATAATAAATACAGTTATAGACCTCGATTACTCGTCTGTTTCCCCTTTTCCCCCGAGACGGATCCGGAGCTAGTGCAGAGTCTGTGCTGATTTTGATTTTGTTTTCAGACCGGCCAGTCATTGGAGTGGGGGCGGGGTTATCTAAAAGTGTGTGACAGCTATCTTTAAAAAATGGACATAATATGCAACGTGCAGCTCAAACGCTTTCTAATAATGATAAAGTCAGCAGAACTGCTTGAACTGCTAAAGTTTACATTTTTTATTGGTTGCTAGCATAGCTGGGAATGTAGAGACGTAGGGATGCTAGCAGTGGTGTGACACACTAATACATGGAAAACCAAAGTCAGTTACTTAGGATACTCGCTTTTAAACCGGCACTAACACCAGCTGGTTCAATTTGGTGGAAATGGGGCTCATGATGAGTGTATGTTCACTAATGATCAGCAGAAACTGTTACATTCGACTGGCTTTCATGATGCCGTAGAACTTCTGATGAAGTGTTAAACAGCTCCCTTGTCCATTCACAACGTATTGTTTTTGCCGTCAGAGCATCACGTTATGTCGACGTTTAAGCGAAACCCTCTGGAGCAGGCGTTTCGTCGGCCCAACGCCAACATCACCTCCAACTACCTGATCAATCAGTACTGGATCCTGGTGAGCCACAAGTTCCCTGCGCTCCTCTACGACCTGTTCCTGAGACTGTCTGGACAAAAGCCTCAGTAAGAGACTACTACAGTTGGTACACACCTGGGCAACACACCGGACCTTAAGAACTGTAGAACACAGTGGCATCAGGGGGCGGGTCGTAACTGTAGTTTTAGTTCTATATTTAGTTTGGGTCTGGATTTAACTTTCTTGTTCTGGTCTTCTAGTTATGGGTTTATTGCCACTATAGTTCTTGTTAAAGTTCTCGCCTTATTTACGACTCTATCACTGGTTCAGCCTTTTAGTTGTAGCTCTGAGTCTTGTTAGTTTTGTTTCATGCTTCATGTGTTCCGTCTCCGTACCCGTGTGTGTGTGTGTGTGTGTGTGTGTGTGCAGAATGATGCGGATCTTCAACAGGCTGCACAAGGCCATCGGGCTGCTGGAGTACTTCAGCAGTCAGGAGTGGGAGTGGAATTCTGACAACATGAACATGCTGATGAACCAACTGAACACTGAGGACCGCAAGGTACACACACTGCGCACACACACAATACACCTGAAACAACACGTTTATATTCAGTTTTATTGAGACGCTGGTTTATACTCTCCCTTTCTCAGACATTTAACTTTGATGTGCGTCAGTTGAATTGGCCCGAGTACATCGAGAACTACTGCATCGGTACCAAGAAGTACGTACTGAACGAGGACATGGCCGACATCCCGGCCGCCAGACAGCACCTGCGCAAGTACGACACACACTCTTTACACTCGGTCCAGAGTGACTTTGTGCTCATCGTGCCATTTAAACAGTAACTTTGACTGTGTCTCTATTTGTCTTTCAGGCTGAGGAACATCCGCTACACGTTTAACACGGTCCTGCTGGTCTTCATCTGGCGTGTGTTTATTGCTCGCTCTCAGATGGCCAGAAACATCTGGTACTTTGTCGTCAGTTTGTGCTTCAAGTTCCTGTCCTACTTCAGAGCCTCGAGTACCCTCACCAGTTAAAAAAACACATTCTACTGACCCAGTATCTTCCAGCGCAGCCCATCCTTTCCCACGTCTGTCTCCAGAGTCTCTCAGTTTACCACAGTAAACTGTGTCTGTGCTCATGAGCAAAAACTAATTTGCACACCCGCGGTTCACTGCAGTAACATCCAGTTTGACCCCAGTTCACTCAAATATACCCTGGTCTGCCCACTGTCCTCTCAACTATACCCTGGTCTCCCCACTGTCTTCTCAATTATACCCTGGTCTCCCCACCGTCCTCTCAACTATTCCCTGGTCTCCCCACCGTCCTCTCAACTATTCCCTGGTCTCCCCACTGTACTCTCAACTATACCCTGGTCTCCCCACCGTCTTCTCAACTATACCCTGGTCTTCCCACCGTCCTCTCAACTATACCCTGGTCTCCCCACCGTCCTCTCAACTATTCCCTGGTCTCCCCACTGTCCTCTCAACTATACCCTGGTCTCCCCACCGTCTTCTCAACTATACCCTGGTCTCCCCACCGTCCTCTCAACTATACCCTGGTCTCCCCACCGTCCTCTCAACTATACCCTGGTCTCCCCACCGTCCTCTCAACTATACCCTGGTCTCCCCACCGTCCTCTCAACTATACCTTGGTCTCCCCACTGTCCTCTCAACTATACCCTGGTCTCCCCACTGTCCTCTCAACTATACCCTGATCTCCCCACCGTCCTCTCAACTATACCTTGGTCTCCCCACTGTCCTCTCAACTATACCCTGGTCTCCCCACCGTCCTCTCAACTATACCTTGGTCTCCCCACTGTCCTCTCAACTATACCCTGGTCTGCCCTTGCTCCTTTGAATGTACCCTTGTCTTCCCCTTGTTCATTAGTTTCCGCCTTGTCTGCTTGAAAGTACCCTGGTCTGCTCCTTATCCACTCGAATATACCCCTGATCTGCCCTGTACCACTTGAAAGTACCCTGATCTGCACCAATTCATCTGAAGTGTACCTGGTCTGACTGTAGTCTAGGGCTGCACGATTTTCACTAAAATGTAAATAAATTATTTTTCTCTGTGGGAATTAAGATAACAATTCAAATTTTCGTCGCTTTCTTTTTTATTTTAGAAACCTTAAAGTGAATAACTTAAAGGCTGTTGAACATAAATAGAATGTGCCTTTTGGACACTCGGCCAGCTACAGCGTATCATCACATGTTAAATTATATAATTATTATTTTTATCAGCATATGGTAAATATGTTAGGGAGGGGTTGGAATTCAATGCATAGCTTATGGTATAGAATTTATTGTTGTTGAAGTTTTTATTGCCCAATCTGAAAAAACTTCTAGTATAAGTGTCTGTAGCTTTCGCTCTGTCCTCAGTCTCCCTGTAACAGATAGAATCAACACCTCAGGTTTAATAGTGTTTTGTGTAGCATCTGGGATTGTTGTTAAGTAAGTGGACATGTGAATGCAGCGTGATCAGAATGCAGTAAAAACATGCAAGTGAATCACTGTCATTCAGAAATGAGATCACATGTACTATATGTATGAATCAAGATTGTGATTTTAATTTTTTATTTTTTTATCAATCGTGCAGCTCTACTGCAGGCCATTAGTATGTACCCTCCCATCCACTTGAGCTTACTTTGATCTGCCCCCAGGTCAGTTGTACATCCTGCTCCCGACCCATATGCACTTGATTGTACCCTGGTCTACCCCTGTTACTCGCAGTATACCCGGGTCTGCCGGGAGGCCACTATTAAATATACCCTGGGCTAACCCTATTCCACTGCAGTGTATCCTGGTTTGCCGCAAGTCCAGTTGAGTGTACCATATTTTGCGCTGGTTCTCCTAGTCTAAACACATGCACTCCTTAAAGGCCAATTTAATCATAACTTATCAAACAGACCGGACTTTGTACCAATATTAGTCTTCCCCAGTCTACGAAAATATTACCACCAAACCCCGACCCCCCGAGTCTACTCCACCCTGTGTCTGTCTGTGACTTTACCTAGGTCTACTCTCTATTCGAAAATGTTTGTCTCCACACTCTTTCCCAGTTTGTCTGCAGTATTCCCATCTGACTTCACTACATGTCCCCAGATCTTCCCATCCTGCCCCACTGGGATTCAGTATACCTTCCTAATCTTTGACTTTTAGCCTTTAGAGACCCTTCAAAGGTCACCCGATTCTTCCTCCAATCAAGACCCAGAAAGAAGCTGGAGTATTCTTACACCGCAGCATTCTACTGCCCATGACTAAGTCCGCCCCCTGCTAATCTGCCTCCAGCAACCCAGCCTCTCACAGTGTCACTTTATATCATGACCAATCTGCTAACGGTTCTCCAGTGTGTCAGGCTGAGTCCTGCCGAGTTACTCGAGGTGTCCTGAGGGGGGTGAGCGGTGCGATCTCATCATCGACACATCCGCTGTTTTTAGAGCTTCGTCTCCTTTTATAGAAAAAGTTTTCTTTAAAGTAAAAAAAAAATAAATAACTGCTATATATGCAACAGCCACTCTTACGTTACCTTGCTTATATATTTGTCATTGTTTAATTATTTTTATTATTATTATTATTATTATTAATGCCTATAAAAAGTCCTGACCTTTTATTTTTTAAACATTTAAATCATGATGGTGTTTGAAAGAAGATAGAGCTGTTGAAAAAGCTTTTGTGTGTGTGTGTGTGTGTGTGCACATACAGTCGGATTCCAAAGTCTGTGTTGTTCACTATCTGGGAACTACTTTTATTTCATCAGTTATCGAGCACTAATAAACATTTTTAGCACACACACACACACACACACCATGTAAACTCACAATCCTGCTCATCATCTCTTTATGACTAACACTTTGATCTTGATCAGGTTTTTACAGAAAAAGGTTTTAAAAAACTGTGTTGGCGAAATAATTAAAATGTTAAAACTTTCTTGATAACTGATGAATGAAAACTGTTCTTTATTTCTGATTTAATGACTGGTTTATGATGCGTTAAAGGTGCAGGCTTTATAGCAGTAATCACTTACCCTCATTAAATACCGGCATGTTTCATACGCAGTTCTGCAGTATTAGCACTAAACGCTGAAGGACGCATGTTTGAGGCTTGATCTGTATTTTAGCAACTTGGCATTTATTTATATTTACAGTTTTTCTTTCATTTTCCAGATTTACCTTTTGGCTTGCTTAAGTTAATTTTGCACTGAACAGTTGCACTTAGCATGTTAGCAAAGTTCACATTTGATCTAGAAATTTTGCAGAAACATGAATTCCTAGTGCCTTCTGTTTTTTTTTTTGTTTGTTTTTTTTTTACATTTTTATTCAACTTATTCATCTTGCATCTTGCTAGCATAGCTACCTTATCAACTAGTTACTATAAAATATGACTGTCCCAAGGCGTGAATGGCTCATTTACAAGCAAGCCAGGTTGACATTTTAGAGAGTGTATTTTTTTAATCAGAAAATTGACATACAATCTACTGAGCTAACAAGTAATAACTGGTTGCTAACTGAGATTGCAAGTTAAGTTGATCATTTGATTAACCACAATGTGAGCATCTCTCTTAAGTTTAGCAAATTTACATGTTAGCTAGTCCTTACCTAAGGTCTTATTTTATAAGTTACAATTTACCATGAGTACAGTGTTCCACAGCGTGTTAGCATAAACCGGTCATTTTCACTTGCTAACTTACTGCAGTAACGTGGAGAGAAGGCTGAAGTAGTGTTTGAGCCGATTGTAATGTTTACTGATGCACAGACTGCCCTCTGTTGATACGATGCCAAACAAAATGCATTTTTACATTTTTAATAAGAACAAAGTGTGTGTTTACTGTTCTCGAGTGTTTCATGTACTGTTCGTAACTGATCGAGGATATTTACACAGATGCCATATTACAGTACGGAGCTCGTCTTCCTCCATCCTGTCTCATGTTTTAATGACAAGTTTGAATACAAACCCAATGGAAAAAAAAAGGAAAGTGATTAATCGTATTTATTCTCCTTTAATCCTTTTGTGTGTTTTGAACATTTTAACTGAATTACAATCAAAGTCACATATTTCTCCCTTTCTCACACTTTGTTATAAGAATAAAACTTCCTGAGCACTTCATCTCTCTACACCTCATGATCACCTTGATGTCTTAATAAATGCGTGCAATCAGAAATCTGAGATTATCATTAGTCTTTCTTCTCCCTCTTTTAGAACAGGTCTATATTTTACCATCAATCTTATAAAATTTAAATATTTAGTTTTTGTATATTTTATAAAACATGTAAAACTTTGCCCCAAGTCACCACTAAAGCAGTTTAGCTTAGTAGAGAAATGCATATAATTTTATTTAGCAGGTCTTCATCCCTTATGTGCAAGACGGGGGCAAGAAAAAGTCCCCTGAGAAACGAGAAGGGGGGAGGGGAGGCGGCGTTTGAGAACTCTTAGGTTCTCAAACTAACTCGAACGAACGCTGATGTGATTGTTCTGGTCTGCTAATGTGACCCTCCAAGCGAACCAAGACTGCTTAAAAAGGTCCACTTCCACGTGAACTGTGGTGCGATTCAATTGAAATATGAGCACACCATGGACCGGAAACGTTAATGAACCAAGTCTGCTTGGCTAGCATTATCTGATATTGATGACTGAACCTGAGAACTTGCTCCAGGCAATGACATCCAATGTAGAGACGGCCACGTTTAGACGTGCAGTGAATAAAGAAAAAGTCCTAGCTGCATTCTGAGCGTTAGTTAGCGACTGAATGAGTTTCAAAAAGCTGCCGAGATTGAAAAAGGAACAATATAATAATTAAATTTAATGAGCATCCAAGAGCATTCACTATGGACAACACATGAGCACACAGGATAGCACTACTAGACTGCATTCTTCTTCTCTCACAGTTGCCACTGTGACATGTGGTCCTGTGATTTCATCAGCCCACATTTCTTTGGACTAGGACATGCACTCAGACCTGAGATGAGATTTGTACCTCCAGTAATGCCGGAGCGACTCAACAACACTAACCTTGAGGTTTAGTAATAAAGAGAAGAAGAGTGGAGAGAGTACTGAACCCTGAGGAACTCCAGCATGACAATTGTGAGGATAGTCATTCTTTATATACAACTATCATTAATTGATTTATTTGTAATTTCAAATAAATCAATTAATGATAAGTAAGTTCAGGTCCATAATATTAAACATATTCAGGATAAATCTGTTGCTTCACTGATTACTGCAATGTCCTGTATTTTGGGGTTTCTCAAGCAGCATTACATCGGCTACAGCTGATCCAAAATTCTGCTGGAAAAGAGAAGATATCTCTCCAGTTCTGGCTTCTCTTCATTGGCTCCCGGTACAGTACCCAATAACTTTTTTTATTATTTTGGTCACACTTAAATGTTTACATGGCCTTGCCCCGCTCTTCCTCTCGGATCTGCTTAAGCCATATGCTCCATCCCGGACTCTCAGATCATCATTTTGCTGACGGTACCAAAGACCAAGTGCAAGCTCAGGGGTGATCAGGCGTTATCTGTGGTGGCACCCAAACTGTGGAGTGACCTACCCTTGACCATTCGTGAGGCCACATCACTGAGGGTGTTCAAGTCCCATCTCAAAACTCACATGTTTTCTCTGGCATTTAAACCAACATGAGATGTTGATTTTACATGTTGTTTGATTAGATTGTGTGTGATGTGATTTTATTTATGTTCCTTTTTAATATTATTATTATTATTATTATTATTATTATTATTAATTTAATTCACTTATTTTATTTTTATTATATTACTATATTATTTTATTATTTATGTGAAGCAATTTGGGGCATTCTTGTTGTTAAAGTGCTATACAAATAAAGATGAGTTGAGTACAAGTGGACATTTGGGTTGGTTCACTCTCCCATGTTGATTTCTTTATTTCCTCTGTAGATTCACCAAGATTTGGTGTTTGAGGTCATGTGATACAAGTGGTTGTCTGATTTTAAATTAACAATGCCTTTAAATCTATCTGCATTTAAAAACTAAGTTCATTAACTTTTCTGCTATTATTATTATAACAGCAAAGCTAATTTGATTATACAGCTGTGAAGACATATCAGGTGTTGGTGCAGGACAAAAAGTCTGAGCACCCTAAAGATCAGGGATTACAATCACCCAAGTTCATTTACACAATAAGACCAGATGCCATCTATTCATGCGTATACTTTAAAGAACAGACATTTGCCCGCTTCTCCATTTTTAACAGGATGTGAGTGATAAACTGCATCATGATTTACAGAAATACACAAGTTTTTAAAGTTGATGCCATGACAAAGGAGCACCACTGAGGCAGAGTAAAGCAGTTACTTGCACAAAAACAACACTGACTTAGACTGGTTGGGACAGCGGTAGCTCAGTGTGTTTTGTCTCTGAGTTACTGATCAGTAGATTCAAGCCTCAGCTCCACTAAGATCACACCGTTGGGTCCTTTAGCAAGCCCCTTAACTCTGGTCTGTATCCTGGCACAGACTGCTATCCGTCTAAGATATGCAAAGAAAAGATTTTAAATTTGCAGTAATGTATTTGTAAGAAATAAATATTTAACAGTTGTTCTTGGTTGGGATCCTGGAACCTTGAGAAAACACCCACACCCACTTTAATTCCGAAAAGGCCGTTAATTACGTGGTGAGTTACGCTGGACGTTCACCTGAGGAAAGTCTAAAATGTCCAAGGCAGGGGGCCACAGACTGACATGCCTACAGACCTGCTAGCCAAGGCGGATGAGATACTTGTTTAAGACTCTTAAACAGATACGTGCCAGCAACTCAGCATAGTTCAATGACAATTTAAAAAATATATTTATGTGCTTATATAAAAGCCTTTCTGATGTATGTTAAACTGTCTTCAAACTGTGTATTTGGATTTTTGGACAAAAGTCATAATTATTTTTATATAAGGTACATTTTACCACTACCAAAATGTTTTTAAAGTTGCAAAAATGTAGAACTCTCAAAATGAGCATATCATTATTTTTTGGTCATATAAACACATGATTGTGTGGATTTGTGCTATTCATTTGCCTTTGTGACCCAGTTTCTATTTTTTTATTTTATTTGCGTATCTTTTTACATTGAGGCGGCTTGTTGTTTTTTACTGTGTAACAGTCACAGGTTAAATAAATAAAGAATTTAAGGTGTACTGTTTGAGTTGTGAGTCTTGAATGAATGCTATCGTTTGGTCATTTCTCGTTTAACATTTCACATTAAAGACTCAGCGCAAAGAGTCGACTTATTAAGGGCTAATGAAACTGCCACAATCCTGTATGTTTCAGCCTGTAGGGTCTAAACAATGATCATGACCTAATGATAATCACAATTAATGACTACTTTATAGATATATTATGCATTCTTAAATTGTTCTATATATGAACATTGGTTAGGGAAAAAATAGAAATACACAACTTCCTATTAAAAACAGAGGAAGTTGTGGTGTGTGTTTGTGTGTGTCTGTGAAAGAGAGATAGAGAGAGAGAGAGAGAGATCAGTATGTTGTAATGGATTACACTTCATTTTGAGAGCTGAACATTTGAAAACCTTCAGGTAAAAAACCTGCTCAATTTACTTTTATATAATAATTTCTTTTGTGAGAATGTTATCTGATGTACAGTAAACATTTACATCATACATTGTGTTGTGTATTATATCCTTATATCCTTTATCATATTATAATGGGTGATCAACTTAAACGTTTTCCAAGTGAGTTTGTTGAATAAAATTCTCTCATTATATTCTGTTTGCTTGTTTGTTTGTTTGGTCACTCATCAGTAGTCTGCGACAGTAGCCTCACCTAAACTACAAAAAAATTAAAATAAACGAAAAAATATTTATGGTTTTATCAGACATAAAAGTTTTGTTGTCCTGACTGTATTTCTGTATAAGCAACAGCAATTATTTAATTCATATGGTTGTGTGCTGTTCAGAGAACTGAAAGGCAAATAGGGAGAACACGAGACACCAGGGGTGCTTCTACAGAAGCCTCGCAAACACCTCAGAAAAACAGAGAAAGTAAAGATGTGGTAACCAGAAAAGAGAGAGGTTTTTTTAAATGAGAAAGCTTCCCTAAGCCTGCTTTATCTCTTCCCCATACTTCTCTTAGCGCTGCTACACTCCACAGCACCTACATCATAACACAAAAAGCCCTCAGTATAGACCATGTCCATTTCTAATTTAAATGGTTACAGGGAACAGATATAATTATTTTGAGGATTAAATTAATGCAAATAAAGATACGACCATTGCATTGCAGCACTATGTCCTGTTTGATGACATAACATGTTAGATCCATCACCCTTTTGGGATCAGCAAGGTCAGGAAAGATGTAGCCTTATGTTTATATTAAATATTAGCATGAAGAGAAAGAGAGATAGAGAGAGAGAAATAGAGAGAGACCTTTTTTTAATGCAAAATGGTCTCTCCGGAAACCATCACCTTATTGCGGTGGAGAGGTTTGCGTGCCCTCATGAACCTGGGAACAGTGTTGTCTGGAGCCTTGTGCTCCTGGTAGGGTCTCCCAAGGCAAATTGGTCTCAGTCGAGGGGCCAGACTAAGTGTGGTTTAAAAACCTGTACGGCACGCAAAAACTCTCACTGTTATCTGTGCTTATACACCAAACAGCAGTTCAGAGTATTCTTCCTTCTTGGAAACTCTGAATGGAGTATTGCATCGGGTCCCAGTAGGGCATTCCAATTTTGACTGGTCTTGCTGGGGGACTTCAACGCACATGTGAGAATTGATGGAGATATTTGGAGGGGCATGATTGGGAGGAACGGCCTCCCTGGTCTAAACCCGAGCAGTGTGTCATGGCGTGCGCCTGTGATGGGCGTGCACCCAAATCTATTAACGCTCCTCACTCACTCCGAAGGTCACTAGCTAGGTGGCGTCCCCTTCTACAGGTGCGCGAAGAAACAGGGCTGCGGAGTTAGGCACAGCTGGTGAACTATCTATGTTCATGATCCCGGACTTCTCCCCACGCTATAAAACACAGTGGGGAGAGTAGCTTGGGGTCTGTTGGGTTATCTGTGATGGAGATTTGTAGCATGGACGCGCTAAACCGCGGAAGAGTGGCAAGCAAGCGGGGCTATGCGATGAGGCCGAAGGTCACTGATCAGTTTTGTGATCATATCATCTGACCTAAGGTCATATGTCTTGGACACTCGGGTAAAGAGAGGGGCAGAGCTGTCAACTGATCACCATCTGGTGATGAGTTGGAACAGGTGGTAGGGGTGGCCACTGGACAGACCTGGTAAGCCCAAACATGTAGTACGGAAGAATTGGGAACATCTAGGGGAGGCCCCTGTCCAAAAGGTCTTCAATTCCCACCTCCAGCTGAGCTTTTCTAGCATCCCTGTAGGAGCTGAGAACATTGAATCAGAGTGTTCAATGTTCAAAGCTTCTATTGCTGAAGCTGCAGCTGTGAGCTGTGGTCTTAAGGTTCTGGAAGCCTCAAGGGATATGTTATCCTAGGGGACTCCAGAGGCAGTTGCAAGGTACCGGCTGGCTCAACGGACAGCAGCTGCAGGGGGAGCAAAGCAGCAGATGTGGGAGGAACTTTCGGGCGGCACCAAGGTGCTTCTGGAAAACCATCTGGCACCTCAGGGGGAGGAAATGGGGAACCACCCAAGCTGTGTACAGTAAGGATGTGACACTGCTGACCTCGACTGAGGAGGTAATCGGGCGGTGAAAAGAGCACTTTGAGGAACTCCTGACCCCAACTAATCCACCCTCTGTTGCAGAGACAGAGCTGGAGGATGACGGGGGGGTCGGCGTTGATTTCCCTGTGTGAGGTCACTGAGGTAATCAAACAACTCCAAGGTGGCAAAGCCCCAGAAATTGACGAGATATGTCCAGAAATGCTGAAGGCTCTGGGTGTTGAGGGACTGTCTTGGTTGACATGCCTCTTAAACATTGCGTGGAAGTCTGGGACAGTGCCTAAGGAGTGGCAGACTGGGTTGGTGGTTCCCCTTTTTAAAAGGGGGACCAGAAGGTGTATGCCAACTACAGGGGCATTATACTACTCAGCCTCCCTGGGAAAGTGTACTCTAAGGTGCTGAAAAGGAGGGTTCGGCCGATTGTCAAACCACAGATTGAAGAGGAACAATGTGTCTATTCCTGTGACTACAGTTGCACATATTATTCAGAAATTTAAGATCCATGGGACTGTAGCCAACCTCCCTGGACGTGACCGCAGGAGGAAAATTGATGACAAATCAAAGAGGCAGATAATCCGAATGGTAACAAAAGAGCCCAGAAAGACTTCTAAAGAGATCCAAGGTGAACTTCATGCTCAAGGAACATCAGTGTCGGATTGCACCATCCGTCGTTGTTTGAGCCAAAGTGGACTACATGGGAGACAACCAAGGAGGACACCATTGTTGAAAACAAATCATAAAAAAGCCAGACTGGAATATGCCAAACTACATGTTGACAAGCCACAAAGCTTCTGGGAGAATGTCCTATGGACAGATGAGACAAAAATGGAACTTTTTGCCAAGGCACATCAGCTCTTTAAATACCAGCTGAGACGTGCAGAAGTCTCATTGACAGTTACAGGAATCGTTTGATTGCAGTGATTGCATCAAAAGGTTGTGCAACAAACTATTAAGTTACCATCATTTTTGTCCAGGCCTGTTCCATGAGTTTTTGAGTTAAAATTTTTTTTTTATAATTCCGTTGAAGCATGGTTGAAAAGCAATGTCTGACTTTCATTGGTTAACATTCATAGAATTCTTATTTATTATTACTTTTGTCAGATTAAAGTTATTTATGTGACCATTGTGAGTTTTTCTTTCATTGACTGAAGGGTACCAACAATTTTGTCCACGTGTGTGTGTAATATATATATATATATATATATATATATATATATATATATATATATATATATATATATATATATATATATATATATATATATATAATGACTGAAGTTCATCAAGTCATGTGGCTGGAAAAACAACCCAAATCTTCATAAATCAAAAATATATAAACATTATTCATTCTGTCCATTTGTCTGATTGTGTTCTTTCTTTTTTTTTTTTTATAGAGAGAGATGAATGCAGCAGGAAAACTCACCATTATCTTTTGTCTGTTTCAAGGTTGGTACATTGCTTATTTTTGAACAAAAAAAAAAAGGAAGAAAAAATAATTCAGGTTAGGGTATAATAGTAATAGCAGAAAAGAGAGATCAGTGTTTTTTTTTTTTAAGAAAAGGGGAAATCTTTTCAAAAGGTTCATTCTACTCTTTTTACAGATGTTAATTTATTTAAAGTAGCATGTTTTGATTATAAAAGTAATAAATAATAATAATAATAATAATAATAATAATAATAATAATAATAATAATATTAATAATACACTCTAAAAACTGCTGCACAGCTGCTGGGTCACTATTGAACAGAACACGCGCTGGGTAGGTTTGACCCAAGTGTTGGGTTTTACCATTTAACCCAGAATTCTGGGTGGTTCATTTGAACCAACCAGTGGGTAAAATTAACACTCTACCTGGATTGACATATTCCATTTGATTCAGAACCATTTTCTTTACAAAAAAAGTCCCAAAATATACACAACTTCACATAATGTAAATAGATTGTCACAGAATAAGAAAATGTGAATAACTCAGTTTTGACAAAAATGTCAAGACACCATATAATCCCAAGGTGACAATTTGTTAAATATAAAGTAAATGTAAGATAAACACTCTCTGTAAACAATAAAACTGAGAGGACCCTGTAAATCTGATTTGAATTATTATGTTATTTTTTTTCTTTTTGCTTTTAATACAACGTTTAAATACTTTCAAATAATAATAATAATAATAATAATAATAATAATAATAATAATAATAATTTTGCACATATCATTCCCATCATGTTAGGACACTTGTAATATAACTAACATTTAAGTCATTATATTTTTGTAAAGGATCTACAGCTACATCAGGATTTAATCTGAAACGTGTTTCCTTGTAAATACATAAAAATGCCTAATGTACTGTACATGATGTGAACATGAATGTAGTATATTTCTGACTAATTTATCTTACGGTTTAACATGTGATGAATAACAGGATATGGCGTTCTGTCTGGATTTAATACAAAACATTCACCCCATTTCAAATTCTCAACAAACCCCAGATGAATACGATAATTTAAGCCATGAATTTACAACTTATACAGAATATTTCAAAAGGACGCAGATATAGCTCGTTTTCAACTACGACTTACCAGTGATGCATATTTCTCATCTTTTTGAATGATAAAAAACAGAATGATAAAAAAAACATTAACCCCACACCCCCATATCAAAGCATTTAATTTGAACAATAAAATATGCTTGCTCCTACCACAACTTACAAAAAAAGAAAGTTACATTTCACATTAACTTTCCATAAAATACTGAGTGCTTTGAGCATGATCCAGTCAGAAGTGAAGAATCCAGAAAGTTCTCCAAAGAATAAAACAACTGCTGGGTCAAAATAACACAACTATTTATTTATTTATTTTTATTTTTTTTATGATCCTGGATCAGACAGAAATAGAAGACATATTAAGACATAGACATTAATACACCCCAATTGCTTTAAAAAACTTTAAAATATTATAAAATATGCCAACAGACTTTCCACACAACTTTAATCAAGATTACTTAGAATTACATTTAAGATTACATTTAGTAAATGTAGGATTTTATTTATGTGTTAACGAAACACACCGTTTCTCATAGCATACTGACTATTGGCACAGAATATAAAAATTCCCCACAACGCAGTAAAGTTGGTTTTATATTGGATATTCGAGATTCTCTCTTCTGTTTATTGAGAAATAAACACATAAATATAACAATTCGCATATTTTCTTAATCTGGAGTGGACAGAGAATCGATTACAAATGAATCTGTTTTTAGATCTTCTCCTGTTACAGCCTGCTGGAGCTAAATCTTTCAGAAACGCTAGAGAGGCGCTAAGGGACCGTCTAAAAAGTGCATGATCATGACAACCATTTTTGTTACAGAAGAATACAGAAGGTTACAGAGGAATACCTCGCAGCATATCCAACATATTGTAGTGTTGGTGTACAGTATGGATTATTTGTTTATTTATTTGTTTGCTCAATTGATTCATGAATATTTTATTATACATTTTTAATTAACTGATTATGCGGACAATTATGTCAATAAAACAGCTAATTTTCTTAACACATTACAGTTGTACTACACACATGGACAAAATTGTTGGTACCCTTCGGTCAATGAAAGAAAAACTCATAATGGTCACAGAAATAACTTTAATCTGACAAAAGTAATAATAAATAAAAATTCTATGAATGTTAACCAATGATAGACAGACATTGCTTTTCAACCATGCTTTAAACTCATGGAACAGGCCTGGACAAAAATGATGTGACCAAAGGGACATGTTAATTCAAGGTGTGTCCACTAATTAGCATCACAGGTGTCTACAATCTTGTAATCAGTCAGTGGGCCTATATATAGGGCTCCAGGTAGTCACTGTGTTGTTTGGTGACATGGTATGTACCACACTCAACATGGACCAGAGGAAGCAAAGGAAAGAGTTGTCTCAGGAGATTCGAAAGAAAATTATAGATAAGCATGTTAAAGGTAAAGGCTAGAAGACCATTTCCAAGCAGCTAGATGTTCCTGGGACTACAGTTGCACATATTATTCAGAAATTTAAGATCCATGGGACTGTAGCCGACCTCCCTGGACGTGGCCGCAGGAGGAAAATTGATGACAAATCAAAGAGACGGATAATCCGAATGGTAACAAAAGAGCCCAGAAAGACTTCTAAAGAGATCCAAGGTGAACTTCATGCTCAAGGAACATCAGTGTCAGATCGCACCATCCGTCGTTGTTTGAGCCAAAGTGGACTACATGGGAGACGACCAAGGAGGACACCATTGTTGAAAACAATTCATAAAAAAGCCACACTGGAATATGCCAAACTACATGTTGACAAGCCACAAAGCTTCTGGGAGAATGTCCTATGGACAGATGAGACAAAAATGGAACTTTTTGCCAAGGCACATCAGCTCTATGTTCACAGATGGAAAAATGAAGCATATGAAGAAAAGAACACTGTCCCTACTGTGAAACATGAAGGAGGCTCTGTTATGTTCTGGGGCTGCTTTGCTGCATCTGGCACAGGGTGTCTTGAATCTGTGCAGGGTACAATGAAATCTCAAGACTATCAAGGGATTCTAGAGAGAAATGTGCTGGCCAGTGTCAGAAAGCTGGGTCTCAGTCGCAGGTCATGGGTCTTGCAACAGGACAATGACCCAAAACACACAGCTAAAAACACCCAAGAATGGCTAAGAGGAAAACATTGGACTATTCTAAAGTGGCCTTCTATGAGCCCTGACCTCAATCCTATTGAGCATCTTTGGAAGGAGCTGAAACATGCTGTCTGGAAAAGGCACCCTTCAAACCGGAAACAACTGGAGCAGCTTGCTCATGAGGAGTGGGCCAAAATACCTGCAGAGAGGTGCAGAAGTCTCATTGACAGTTACAGGAATCGTTTGATTGCAGTGATTGCCTCAAAAGGTTGTGCAACAAACTATTAAGTTAGGGGTACCATCATTTTTGTCCAGGCCTGTTCCATGAGTTCATTTTTTTTATAATTCCGTTGAAGCATGGTTGAAAAGCAATGTCTGACTTTCATTGGTTAACATTCATAGAATTCTTATTTATTATTACTTTTGTCAGATTCAAGTTATTTCTGTGACCATTGTGAGTTTTTCTTTCATTGACTGAAGGGTACCAACAATTTTGTCCACGTGTGTATATTTAGTCTATTATTGCTACTAACTACAAACATTCGCTTTTTAAAATTCAATTTGATAATTTTTTTATTAATTAAAAAAATACATATATCATTTAGTTTCAATAGCTTTATGTTCAGGCAGCGCTGTCGCCTTGCACCTCCAGGGTCCGGGTTCAATTCCCGGTCAGGTTCGATTCCTCTATCTGTGTGCATGGAGTTTGAATGTTCTCCCCGTGCTTGTCCAAAGACATGTAGGTTAGGATAAGTGGCATTCCCAAACTGGCCGGAGTGTGTGAGTCTGTGTGTGTGTGTATGGAAGTATAATAGTGCCAAAATTCCTCAAAGCAAAATAGCAGGTTGAATTACATGAACTGAAAAAAACGTATTTACACAATTTATTGTGGTTGTACATATCAAATGAAAATGTAATTCAAGCATTTAAAATTCAAAGCAAAAATATTCAAGTTAATAAATTGGAGTTAATTTTTTTTTTTCAAGTGTTAAAAATACAATCTTCATTATTTTGCAGTCTTACAAATTCAGGTCGCTAAAATTCAGGTCTTCACATCCGGGATATCACAGGAAGAGCAGTGGAGCGCCGATTGCTGTGTCCATGCCGCAGTGTACTTTAAAGTCTGCTTCCTGCTCCCTGTGCAGTGCACTTCTCACAAACTACTTACCGATCGGAACGCAGCGCTCTTAACTAACATGCTGGGTTGCCAGTTGCACAATAAACGGTTAGAAAATATCCCTCAGCCGTAAACACTATATTCAAAGCGAAGCCCGCGCTCTTTCATTCACACGCGAGAGAGCGATGTGTTTCCCGCCACAGCGCTCAGTAATGTACAGTCTGTGGAAAACTTCTGTACAGCAGCAGAAACAAATTTAGGAAGCAGTCAAACAGCAGCCGGGGTCAGCGAGTGACACCAAAGTATCAGAGTCCTGCAGACATCAGAGTCTGTCCTCCGACTGGACAAATAAACTGATAGAGACAATTCATGACAAAGAATAAAGACAGACAGATAGACAGACAGACAGATAGACAGATGGATACTTTATTGATCCCGAAGGTAATTCCAGATATTCTGCAGCGATAGAGACAGTATCAGTAAGACAGCTTATAGACTGCACACTGTATGTCTTACACACAGTCAGTATACACAGTAATGTGAGAACTGACCAGAGTTACTAGTGCAATGATGGACAAAATCTACAAGATATATAAAAAGCATATAAATAAAGAATATAAATTGGTTCAGTGTGTTAAGGTTCTGAGTTACAGATCGGAAGGTCGTCGGTTTGAGGCCCAGCTCCGCCAGGTTGCCGCTGTTAAATTTAAATATTGTAAAGTAATTGCGTTGCATAAAATACTTATGTACAAAAAAAAAGTTACAAAAAAATTTTGTTTTTAATTTAATCAGACTGACATTAAAACATACTATCCACACTTTACGTTTTTCTTACTTAAAAAGTTTTCATGGTTATCTTTATTTATAATCAATAAAAATGAAAATGTAAACAGCATGTATGTTGCTGCTGCTGAGGAAATGAATCCCATCTTGTTACTGAATGTGACTGTACATTACTAAGCGCTGTGGCGGGAAACACATCGCTCTCTCGCGCGTGAATGAAAGAGCGCGGGCTTCGCTTTGAATATAGCGTTTACGGCTGAGGGGTATTTTAACCGTTTATTGTGCAACTGGCAACCCGGCCAGTTAGTTAAGAGCGCTGCATTCCGATCGGTCAGTAGTTTGAGAGAAGTGCACTGCACAGGGAGCAGGAAGCACACTTTAAAGTACACTGCGGCATGGACACAGCAATCGACACGCCACTGCTCTTCCTGTGATATCCCGGATGTGAAGACCTGAATTTTAGCGACCTGAATTTTATTATCTGAATTTTGTCGACCTGAATTTGTAAGACTGCAAAATAATGAAGATTGTATTTTTAACACTTGAAAAAATTGAATATTTAATATTTTAAATGCTTGAATTACATTTTCATTTGATATATGCAACCACAATAAATTGTAGTGGCAAAAATTTCAAACATTGTAAATGCTCTAAGGATTTTTTTCAATTCAGATCAAATTGCAATGCAAAAAATTTTAAAATTTTTTATTGCAACAAGTTTTTTTCAGTTCATGTAATTCAACCTGCTATTTTGCTTTGAGCAATTTTGACACTATTATACTTCCATATGTGTGTGCCCTGCGATGGTTTGGTCCAGGGTGTACCCCGCCTTGTGCCCTAAGTCTCCTGGGATAGGCTCCAGGCCCCCATCACCATGAATACAGGATTAAGTTGTATAGATGGTGAGCGAGTGAGTGAGAGCTTTATCTTCATGTGAGTTATACATTTAACATCTAGTGTACCATAATCGAGTTTATGACTGCTAATAATGCCAATCAATCACTTTGCAATATTTTTTCTTTCTTTCTTTCTTTTCTTTTTCTTTTTTTTTTTTTACAATTTAAAAAAAAATAATTTTCAATAGCTTTTTTTGGTGGGTTACACATGTAAAACCAACTGTACTATAATCCAGTCTATTATTGCTACTAACTCCCACCATTCCCTTTTTTCAAATTCTGTTTAATATTTTTTTTGTTATCATTATAATTTTTTTTATATATCATAACTTATGAACAGCTTTTTCATTATGTGGGTTACACATGTAAAACCAAGTGTACTATAATTCCAGTCTATTATTGCTTATAAATACAACCATTCACTTTTTCAAATTCAGTTAACTAATGTTTTTTTGTTATGTGGGTTACACAGGTAAAACGAAATGTACTATAATACACTCTCTTATTGCCACTAACTACAACCTTTACCTTTTTCAATTCCATTTAACCAATTAAACCAATTATACTATAATCACATCTATAATTGCTACAAACTACAACCATCCCCTTTTTAATATTCAGTTTGATAGATTTTATAATTTTTTTATAAAAAATTTTTATAAACTCAATTGTACTATAATTCACTCTATCATTGCTAATAACTACAACAATTCATTTTGCAATATTCAGTTTGATACATTTTTTATTCATAAAAAAAATCTTTTAGTTTCAATTGTTTTTATGTGGAGTACAAATGTAAAAATATAATAAAATATAGTGGATAAAATAGTATAATAATAAAAAAATTAAAAGTAAAAATTACAACCAATTGCTTTAAATAAATAAATATATATATATTATTATTTATTTTATTTTATTTTATTTAACTTTACTTTGCTTTTTTTGCAGAAATATATATGATTAATTTTTAACAACTTTTTCGTTCTGTGGGTTATACATGAAACCAATTGTACTATAATTCAGTCTATTGCCACTAACTATAACCATTCCCTTTTTCAAATTCCATTTAATATGCATGCAACAGTCTGGGTGGTACACTTCTTTGGGGCTTCTCCACACTCTCCACGATGTGGAAAGGACAGTGAAGGTGGACTCACAATACATGTTCTCTGAGTGCTTACAATACGACATTAGGTAGTGACCTGGCCACTTTTCTGCAAGAAGAAAGGCTCAAGATCCCTCTGGCCACTGTGCAGGACTTGTATCTGTCATTCCCAATGACATCGGCCGCAAAAGGAGGCCCTACACCATACTAATGAATTATTGTGGTCTAAAACCAGGTGTTTCAGTTTTATTGCCTAATAGACCACCATGATTTATATGCTGTTCTATGCTGGTTAATACTGGTTAGTGCTGGTCTGATGCTGGTTTAGCTGGTGAACCAGCATAACTGATGGACGACTAGCATGCCTGCTGAAAAATCCAGCATAGGCCAGCATGATTTATATGCTGGGCCACCAGCAAGGTTTTGGTAGTTAAAATTAGCTTTATTTTAGCTCATTATCTTGTTTTTTAATAGCTAGTACTGAAAATAATGTGTGATGTAAATACATGGACCGTGTAGTGTTATTTTTAAATGCATTTACATGCAAGAGACAAAAATAATCCATTTACCAAAAACATGTAAATACATTATTTTACATTTATTAAATATCTGTAGTTTGTCTAAAAACACAACACAAACCTTTTATATAAATGCACTTTTTAAAAATAGTAATCAATGGAAACCACTTAAAAAAAATAAATAAAAAAAAACAGCATAGACTATCATAGCTGGTCACCAGCTTGACCAGCAATTATACCAGCAGGGTTGCCAGCAGACCAGCACCGGCACCATGGGGTCAGCTGTTTTGGCGTTGGGATCACTTGCATTTTTTATGGTAACCGTCAAAATAACTTAAAATGTTCCATCATTTTTAACTATAAACATACGTGTAATGCATCGATGTATGTCTTTATTTGTTAATGTACACTCACATATCAATAAAACATTGTGCTTTTGTAAAATAAAGAAAATAAACAGGGTGCGCTTTCTGCTGTCTCAGTCTCCACGAAAATATTTTTGAAACGTGTCACTAAAATGAACTAAAATGAACACACACATATCCATATATCTATATATCTACTGTATACATATATATCTATATAAAGCTTAACTTGTCTACCTTTAAATGTAGCAAGCTTAATCAAAAATAAATGTTGTCAGTTTATGTAATCCATATGAATCTAAGGAAAGATACAGTCTTTCTGCCACACGTCATTCACTGATAATGACCTGAGACAGGACACGCCCACACGCTGTTCACAGGGAAACAGTCAGGGTAATCTACATACAAGGCCACGCCCCCAAACACACACAGACACACACACAGTAGACCCGATCATTTTCCTGCGGTGTGTAGGATGTAGTTATACGCTGTACAGGTTTCTGGAGCTCTACAGAATGTTCTGGACAGTGGGAGGAGTTTAGATTTACCCCAGAACAACACTGAGACTCAGACAGAGAAAGAAGGAGGATAATCCAGCAAGCTGTTAGCATGGGTAAGTTTTTAAATCTTATATAATCCTTATTCTGATAATATAAAACTAACGTTAATTTATTTTTCCTCATTTTCTCACAAGCTTTTGCCAGTTTATGTGAAACATTGTCATTTAATGTCACTTACATGGTTTGGTTAGCATGTAGATAACACTGCTAAATCATGCTAACATACTGCCTTATGTAGCTTAGCACAAACAGGTTAGCTCACAGGTGGCTAAGCTAATGCCTTACAGTATGTAGATTACAGACGGTTGTCAGTATCAGCTGTGGTGTAAATGTTTATATATAGTGTATTATATATAATATATTCACCCCGTTTTGGATAACTTCATGTTATGGTAGCTATTTGGTTCAGTTTTTGATTAGCTTATGACATGCTATCTATAATGTTATTTAGCACAAACACTTTAGCTCCTGTTGCCTAAAATACTGCCTTATGTAGCTTACAGATGTTTGTATAATTAGCGTGTAAATCTTAATGCAAAAAGTATAAATCGTGTATAACATTGCAAAAGTTTATGTTGTCTTTATGGTCAATAGTTATTGATGATTATTGACAGTAATTTTATTATCATCATGCTTATGTTTCTTTTTCCTTTTTTATAGACCGTTGTGACCATGAAAATGATCAGCCACCTGTTTTATAGAGACCAAATGCAAAGAAGCAGGCAAGATACAGACGGACCATCACTGTGTCATGGGAACCTCGACCACGACTGGGGTCTGGATTCGGGACGGATCTCTTGTACTTTTTAAGTGGTTGACCCAGTGGCGGTTTTAGGCATGGGCGAACTGGGCAGCCACCCATGGCGTCATTTTTTCACGACTCCAGGGGATGCGCAGGCGTACCGCTAAAAAGTTTTTAAAAAATATATATATGACTTTTGTTTTGTTCTGGGTTATTTACAGGGAGTTGGGTACTTTTTGTTTAACCTAGCTTGCTGGGTTGGAGTTGGGTTAACAAGTAACAGCTAACATCACTTCGCCCCTCCCCTGAAGTTCACCGGTGTATTCAGTGGCTGTGTCAGTTTCGTGTCTTTTTTTTCTTCCTCCTCACGCATTTAACCCTGTAAAGCCCACTGTTGCAGAATTACAACATCACTTTTAACACTTCTAAAAAATGGTCAGCAATTTTTTTTTCTCAAAACCACATTTACATATGTAATGGGTCCTATTGTTGGTCCTCACGATGCTGTTGGATAGAAAAAGTTTTTATAGGTCTGGTCATCTTGCCATGAACTTACTCTACGTGCAAACTTCGCATTGAGCTGATCATCTTTTTTTGCATGACTGGATTTGTCAAGATTTAAGTAAGTAAAATTCCTTAAATATTTTTTTTGTGTGTTTATTACAATGTTTATAGCACATACATATATAGTTACTTTAGAAAACATTAACCAAATTTGACTTAGAGCTTATTATTTTTATGTTGTAATTCTACAACTTTGGGTCAGAGTGGTAGCCTGTTGCATTGTTCAGGGACAGGTGTGAATGGTCTTGAATGTGAACCTGTTAGTGCTCTTGGGGGATGCATATGTCCCTTTTAGTATGATAAGTAGAGAACATAACAGGCCACTCAGACAGTATTGTTTGAATGTAGTTGAATTTTGATTAGCATTTGCATTGAAATTGTAATACTATATGTGTTATTCACATATTTAATAAATTTTTTCTAAACTTTTTCAGTTTCAGAATGCCACCAGTACAGAAAGGTCATCTATTCAGTGTGCTGGATGTGATTGCTGCAGTCCAAAATGGAGAGAGCGATTTTGAAATGGACATTATACTGATGCAAGTGACTCAGAGAATGAAGATGCAGGTGAAATGGACAAAGAAAACCACCAACCCATTGACTGCCCAGCCAGTGATGATGTGGACATCAAGCCCCAACCAAAAAAACACATTGTGACAGGTTTCACTGGTTGAAAAAAAGAGTTTATCAGTCCCAATACTGATTTTTCTGGTTCAGAAATCACCAATGATGCCACCTCCCTCCCCACCCCATTGGAGTACTTCCAAAAGTTTGTGACAGAAGATATGATTGAGGCTCTGACAAGAAACACAAATGAGTACAGCTTGCAAAAAAATGGAACATCTGTAAACACCAATAATAAGGAAATTGAGAAGATGCTTGTCATGTACCTGAAGGTGAGCCCAATGCAAATGTCTGGAGTCCGTATGTATTGGGAGACAGACACATGGTACACCCCTGTTTCTGATGTGATGTCCCGCAATGGATTCCAATCTCTGTTGACTTCATTACACTTTATAAACAACTTAACTGTGTCAGAGATGGAAAAGAAGGACAAACTCTGGAAACTCAGACCATGGCTAAATTCATTTATGGAGAGATGCCTGGATGTACGCAAAGATATTATTACACATTTCCCAGTACAGACGAAGAGAGGACGCTGCAGATACTGCAATAATGGATACACAAAGGCACTGTGTAGCAAGTGCAATGTTCGCCTTTGCTTCTCAGATGAAAAGAACTGTCTTAGGGACCATCACTGCAAGTAAACAGAGACTTCATTCAAACCACACTGAATGTGACCTAATATTTTTTTCCAAATATTTTTATTAATAAATGCTTATTAAAAAAAATATGATTGTTGTGTAATTATTACTTATGATATATACTGCTATGGAGCTGAGTAAGTGAACAACCCTGCAAATAAATGCTTAAATGTTCTGTATACCTGTTCAGACAAAGTGAGAACAAATACAGACATTCTGCTCACAACTAGGCCCAAGGTTGCAATATTACAACATTTCCCTAAAAACCTACTAAAATAAAAAAATAAAAAATCTTTAATTTCTACATCAGAAGCCTCCTAAAACAATATCTGAGAGGTCAAAAAAATTTTTTTGCTTATTTTTTCTATATTTGGGTCTTACAGGGTTAAGGGGAAATGTAAACGTTCAATATAAGGTCTGTATACACACTTTCACTCACCTATGACTGAATTTGTTCACTGTATGTAACATTTATTACTGTTACCATGTTACACTCAAACTTTCAGCCTGGTCTGTGCTATAGCATGCTAGTTTATCTGACAATGGCTGCTAACTAGCCAAACCAAAGAACCTCACCTGTGTATGAAAGAAACTGCAAACATGTCTGATCTTTTTAGCTTTCTTTTTAGAATGCTTGCAGGGTGTATGAAGGTGGTGAAGTGATGAATGAAATCTAAACTGTTAACTGTAGTGACAGCATGACGCTAGCATTTAGCTAGGTTGCTAGCGTTAGCAAACACATATAAATAGCTGAGGTGTTACAAAACACTAATCTTCTTACAAATATGCATACTAGCCAACCCTCTCGAATTTTTCCATAAACTTTTACTTTCTTTCTTTCTAAGGTTGGAACCAACACCGTGGAATATCTGTCAGTCGAGGCCGAACACCTACATCCTGATGTTGGGAGATGATGACCAGCGCTGCTCTCAGGCATTAGTGCTTCTCAGTAACAGTATCGTAATGATGTCGCTGTTGAACGTGTTTTGTATTATCTGATCTTGTGCTTTTGAAAAATAAATATTTTTCTGTTTTGTACAATGAATTGGGTGTTTATTGCATATATGTATGGTTTCCAAAACTTAGTGTTTTCTTTTGTAATAGACCAGTATATCAAAGTAATGAAAATGTTTTACCCATAGACATGTAAAACATAAAAATAATAATAACCTATTTGTGAGGTAGAATTAACTCAGCAGTATAGTTAAATATGACCTAGAATTTGGATTGAATATTTTACCCATCTTGCTGGGTTAAATAAGTAACCCATTTTGCTGGGTTAAATTAACCCAGCATGTAGTTGGTCCAATATTTATCCAGCAGCTGGGGTTAAAAACAACCCAGTTTGGGTTGCCCAAACCCCAGTGATATGGTGCCGGGTTCAAGCCAGAATAAAATGTGAGGGGCAATTTCGTGTACAAAATGTTGCAAGTTGTGTGGAAACGAGGGACTAAATTCATAACAAGAAATGAGTCACATTGACATTACTTAACTTCCAGAGGTTATGCTAGTAATGATTGTGTTATGTGTTTGCAGCTGTTTTGTGTAGAGATTTCTCCATCAGTCTACCAGAGAGTGTAGAAGCTCTGAGAGGACTCTGTGTTCTCATACCCTGCAGATTTGAGATTAATGAACAATTTGATGCAGATCTCCAGAGAGATCCTACAGTGATCTGGTTAAAAGGTGGCACTCATGGTGACAATAACAGAGTCTTTACCTCTAAAGGAACTGAAAAGAACAAGATTAAAGGTGAAATGATAGGAGACCTCCGCATGAAGAACTGCACCACCATCTTCTACGACATCAGTGAGAATGACAGTGGAGTTTATTACTTTAGAATAGAAACTTCAGGACGCCTGAAATACACTTATACTTCTCCATCAGGATCTGTAAGAGTGCGAGGTGAGAGCTGCAGCAGTGTGTGTGTGTACAGTGTAACTGTAATTACACTAATGATGCACTGGAACACATTTAAAACTCATCTCTAATGTGATACTGTGTGTTTATCTCAGACTCTCCAATCAGCCCCTCAATAAGACTATATAAGGAGGATCAGGGGGGAGTGGAGGACCAAAATGAGGTGGTAGAGGGAACTTCAGTGAGGATCATCTGCTCTGCTCCATCTCCTCCATGTCTCTTAAAGCCTCCCACTTTTACATGGAACTTCCTGCCTGAGGAGAGAAGACAGGAGCAGAACCTCATCAGCTTCAACTCCTCTCAACTGAACTTCAATGTTACTCACCTGCATCATGGACAGGATTTCACCTGCACTGCCACGTACCAGCTCCAGAACAAGAACATATCAGTACAGAGCTCTCTTACACTCCATGTTCTGTGTAAGTGCTGATTAATCAGTTCACATTCACTACACTTTTAATGATTCATGGAGTCTCCTAAATCCTGTTCTTCCTCCTTCAGATGGTCCTAGAAACACATCAGTATCAGCATCTCCATCTGCTTCAGTGGTTTTGGGCAGTTCAGTGTCTCTGAGTTGCAGCAGTGATGCAAACCCAGCAGTGCTGAACTACACCTGGTACAGAGAGAACAGAGAGCAGATAGGAACCGGAAACCATCTCACCATCAACACCACTGATTCTACACAGAGTGGTTTATACTACTGTAGAGCTCAAAACCAGCACGGAGATCACAACTCATCTGTCTACCTGGATGTTCAGTGTGAGTACAGAACTACTTAAGTAAAATAGAGATTTTTCCCCTAGGAAATAAAAATATATAATTTTCCCCTAAAATTATATATCCTTAATTTTAATTTCTGCTTGAGTAAAATTAATTGCATACACTCGCCAAAGTCTTTAAGTCTTTACGTCATCAAAGTCTGTCTGGAGTGCTGTTTGGTCATTGTTCACAACCATCTTTCCTTCTAATTATCAACAATTTTACATGATTGAGGATGTTACAGAGGAAATTTTTATATTTGGAATTTCCACAATTACAAATAATAGTCTGTGGGTGGTGATATTGCTGCTACAATTATATTCAATTCAATTCAGTTCAATTCAATTCAGTTTTATTTGTATAGTGCTTTTAACAAATGTCATGGTCACAAAGCAGCTTTACACAATCAAAAAAATTATTAAACAAAAATAATTATTAAACACTGAGACTGTGTCTGAGTCCCGAACATTAATAGGAAGACTATTTCATAACTTTGGGGCTTTGTAAGAAAAAGCTCCGCCCCCTGCTGTAGTTTTAATAATACGTGGTACTGACAGGCAGCCTGCATCCTTTGATGGAAGTAGGCGTGGCGGATCGTAAGACACTAACAGTTCACTCAAATACTGTGGCGCGAGACCATTTAGTGCTTTAAATGTCAAAAGTAGTATCTTAAAATCGATGCGAAATTTCACAGGGAGCCAATGCAGTGTAGATAAGATAGGGGTGATGTGCTCGTATCTTCTGGTTCTAGTGAGGACTCTCGCTGCTGCATTCTGTACTAACTGAAGCTTGTTTATACACCTAGTTGAACAACCAGACAGTAAGGCGTTACAATAGTCCAACCTAGAGGTGATAAAAGCATGAACTAGTTTTTCTGCATCATTTAGTGACAATATGTTTCTTATCTTGGCAATATTTCTAAGGTGAAAGAAAGCTATCCTGGTGATATTATCTACATGAGCTTCAAACGAAAGGCTGGAATCTATAATCACACTGAGGTCTTTTACTGTTGCACTTGATACAGTAGAACAGAAAGGCATCTAAAATTACAATGTGATCTAAAATCTTGCTTCTAGCTACTTGTGGTCCTATGACTAGACCTTCTGTCTTATCAGGATTAAGCAGAAGGAAGTTAATTAGCATCCAGTCTCTTATGTCCTTCACGCATTGCTCAACCTTAGCATGCTGGTTTTTCTCATCTGGTTTTGCTGAGACGTATAACTGTGTGTCATCAGCATAACAATGAAAACTAATATTTCTATTCTATTTCTATGTAGATATGAGCATAGCTGCTCCGCTACTATCTTTTGCAGAACCTTTGAGGAGGTTTGATATCGGCCTGTAATTGGACAGATTTTGGAACATACCCAATGCTGAGTGAAGAATTAATTACTTTCAACAGGGGTTCTATTATTGCTGGTACTATCTGTTTGAGAAAATGTGTCGGTATAGGATCTAATATACAGGTTGACGATTTTGCAGAAGAGATGAGTGAAATTAATTCATTCTCTTCAAGGGGAGTAAAGTGTTCTAAGTTCTGATGTGATGTGGTTAGTTTAACATCTGTATCAATTACATATTCCGGTTTCAAAGCCTCACTTTTATGCCTAATGTTCACAATTTTATTATTAAAGAAGTTCATGAAATCCTCACTACTGCATGATGTTGTTGTGGAGATTTCTGCAGTGGTCGTCTTGTTTTTAGTTAATTTAGCTACGGTATTAAATAAAAATCTCGGGTTGTTTTTGTTATTTTCTATAAGAGTGGAGAGATACGTTGATCTAGCATCACTGAGAGCTTTTTTATAGTTCAGGATGCTCTCCTTCCAAGCTATTTTGAATACTATCAATTTAGTTTGACGCCATTTATGTTCTAAATTTCGGGCGGTTTGTTTTAAAGCACGTGTGTGGTCATTATACCAAGGAGCGAGTTTCTTATCTCTAATCATTTTCCTTTTAACTGGAGCTACATTATCTAAGCTATAACGAAGTGCTGACTCTAGATATTCATTCGCCTGTTCGAGTTCTGTGAAGTCAGATGGCGATCCAATCAAAGTTGATAATTCTGGAAGATTATTGATAAAGCTCTGTGCGGTATTTGATGTAAATGTACGTTTAAGGTGGAAGCGCGGTGCTGTGCTGCATACATTATTACTATAACACGCTTTAATCGAGACGAGGTAGTGATCTGAGATAACTTCAGACTGTGGAATTGTGGTTATATTTCCTATACTTAATCCGAAGGATAATATTAAATCTAAAGTGTGACCTGCTTTATGAGTGGGTCCTACTACACACTGATTTACTCCTACTGAGTCCAGAACTTCAAATGCATTAGATTTAAAACTGTGTTTTTGTACGAGAGACAGATTATGGTTATAAATAACTGCGACTCCTCCTCCTCTACCAGTTAGCCGAGGCTGGTGTATGTAGCTGTATCCAGGAGGACTAGCTGCATTTAGAGCTACATACTCGTCCTGTTTAATCCAGGTTTCTGTTAAACATAAGATATCAAACTCCTGATCTGTGATAGTTTCATTAACAATAACTGCTTTAGATGCGAGAGATCTAATATTTAACAGTCCTAGCTTCAGATCAGAGGTGCATTTAAAGCATTTGTTTTATTTTAAAGGCATGATTTTTTTATAGTCAGGTAAGTGCTATTTTCAGGAATGTAACATCCATAACAGTTCATATTCCTTATGAATGGGCAATCGAATATTAAAATAAAGAGACTGTTTTAGGTTCTGTGAAGAGGCATCCCTTCATTATTTGAGTATAGCCGATTAATGCTTCTGGTTGTGCATTTTAATTTAAAGAAATTCTAAAAAATATTCTGTCGAGTCCATAACACATGTTTATTTTGCCTTTTGTAAAATATAAAACTAGTGCATATGCTTTTTAAAAAAGTCTTTTTTGAAACTCTGTCAGCAAGGGTTTAGTAAAATATAAACTGATGGCTCAGTATATTGGTAACAAATACCTTCTCTGAGAGTTTATATGTTACATTCATAATAGATAATGTCATGGATAGAAAGTTAAAGACAGAAATTTATGTTGCACTTTGGATTTTTATCGGACTGTCTTATATTGTGTCATGTACAACTAGCAACTTTCTTGTTTATTCATACAAGTCTAGATCTGACCCCAGGTATCTTTTACACTTGCTGCTCTTCTGCTTCAATCTACTGGTAAGACCACCAACTACATTAAATCTGAGTGTTCTGCTGCTAAATCCTGTTCTTCCTCCTTCAGATGGTCCTAGAAACACATCAGTTTCAGCATCTCCATCTGCTTCAGTGGTTTTGGGCAGTTCAGTGTCTCTGAGTTGCAGCAGTGATGCAAACCCAGCAGTGCTGAACTACACCTGGTACAGAGAGAACGGAGAGCAGATAGGAACCGGAAACCATCTCACCATCAACACCACTGATTCTACACAGAGTGGTTTATACTACTGTAGAGCTCAAAACCAGCACGGAGATCACAACTCATCTGCCTACCTGGATGTGCAGTGTGAGTACAGTGCTGGGGCTTTGGTATATGACATTATTTTAATTAAGTATTAAAATGGGCTGAGCCCTAAAAAGAAAGTCAGCTATTTTGCTTGCCATTTTTCATAGTCTTAGCTATAGTGTTGTTGAACCGAGGCATTATTTTGGGATTAAAGTTATATAAAATATTGCTAATACACTAGCAAACCACACAATAGCTACATTCTTTTGTGAAGGCAATGCAACTGTTTGGTCATAACATCAAAAGCTTAAATAATTGACACCCATTATAATTAATGCCACAAAATATAATTTTGGGGTGCCGCTGTAGTTATAAAAACTGCTAAGAAATTGTTAGAATATTGAACTAATTCTGAAAAAGAAATTAAGAAATATTTTGGGAATGGGTTAAAAAAGGTCAGATTATGCTGAAATTGTTTTACCCTCAAATTTCTGTTTCATAGCCTCCTGTTCTTCCTCCTTCAGATGGTCCTAGAAACACATTAGTATCAGCATCTCCATCTGCTTCAGTGGTTTTGGGCAGTTCAGTGTCTCTGAGTTGCAGCAGTGATGCAAACCCAGCAGTGCTGAACTACACCTGGTACAGAGAGAACAGAGAGCAGATAGGAACCGGAAACCATCTCACCATCAACACCACTGATTCTACACAGAGTGGTTTATACTACTGTAGAGCTCAAAACCAGCACGGAGATCACAACTCATCTGTCTACCTGGATGTGCAGTGTGAGTATGTGCCTTATATTACATGTTATTTGTAAGAATTTTCACAATCTACGTACCTAGGTTTCCTGGCATTAATAAAAAAATAACCAGTCAAAGTTTAGAACATGAATTAAAATTATTAGGTTTATAAAGAGCAGTATTTCACTGCATGTGATACATTCCCTAATCATTCCCTAATCAGGAAACATATATCTGCAAAAGGCAAACCATTACCGGTATCAAATTCTGTAAAGATCAGTGCAAGACTCCCCTTAGAAAGTGTCAGGATCATCTTTCCCAAACTCAAAGAGCTCACTGCTGCTGCACAGTACTGGGGGTATTAAACTTGCAATGGGACGCAGACCTTTTATTGTTTTATATTGCAATCACTTATAACTCCAGCAAACTAAAGCAATATATGGAAGAATAACTAACGGTTATGTGTCTCATGTTCAACAGCATAACCCAACTAAGCAGTTAGCAGGTTCTAACCTTATAAGGTGAACACCGATGAGCTGAATAATACATTATCAAAATAGAAGATTGTCTTGTGTCTTACAAACTGTCGCACAATTTCTAAGTGCGGTGACAGCTGACACTGCACATTACAGAACATGTTAGGTGTGAAGAACATCTTTGATACATCAGCGTCACTGTCTCTTTCCACAGACATTTCAGCAATCTCAGGAAGCTGAGCCTTTTCAGCATTTCCTCTCTCCAGCACTCTGCACAGTTTCCTACAAACATCCTTTCTTTACGCAAATATACAGCACTGCTACATGACGCCAACACACAACGTGGCTAATACTAAAGCTTAAGAAAAATTGCCAATTAATTAACTTTAACCACAATAGTTCACATTTATAATAAATATAATAAACATTATTGTAAATCAAGAAAACTTACAAGCGATACTGTTGCAGTGTTAAAGATTACATAGATGCATGGAGATTAAGAGAGCCATAGTTATTGCTGCCGGCATGTAGCACTTTCTATTTTTTATTTATTTTTTTTATCACGTGAACACCTGAAAGTACGGTTTAAAGTAACAATAAACTTGCCACTAGGTGGAACTTTAAATCATTAATAAGTTAATAGGAAAATGACTGTCGTTAATAAATTATACTTAATAAACAAATTAAACACTGAACATGAAATCAGTTCAAATTAAACTTGTTCCATCACAATGTAGACTGGTGATTGAGCACACACCGGAAGAACACTGACTCAGTTGATTAATGAACAAGGGAATTTTGGGTATATTAACGGAGGGATTGCCCATGTCTTCTAGCTGGTCCTTGCAGAGACTGCATATCTTCTTTTTACCATTGGGTTCACAGTTGTGGCTCAAGATTTTACTCCCAGATGCTCCATACACATCATCGGAACAGACACCAAGTCTCCTGTAAAACATCACTGTATTTAGTAAACTAACTAATGCCTCTCTTCTCTATCTTTTTCTCTTTTTCTCTCTTTCAGATGCTCCTCAGATCTTTCCCTCCTCCAGCTGTAACATCAGTCAGGATTTGATCATGTGTTCCTGTGAAGTTCATGGAAATCCATCTCCCAAACTGGAATGGCATCTCTCTAGTCAACTTTCTTCAACAACTAGGGATGAGTCTGTGAACAACACAACATCAAGAAGCTTCATCTCCATCCATCAATCATTAATGAACATGCTCACTGTGCAGTGTGTTGGCTCCAATAAACTGGGAATTGACACACAGCATTTCTACTTCAAGGAAGTTACTCATCACTCTTCTAAAGGTTTGAAAAAAAAAGTCACAATTAAAACCTTGATTACTGATTTGGTTTGAATTTTTTAATGGGTGGTTAACCCAAATGTTGAAGGAACAGATCAGGTCTTTAGTCGTTGTTTAAAGATTGAGTGCTAGAACAGAAAACAGTCTAGATGCATGTCTTCCTCGATCTCTAAAAGATGGTGGGACTAGCCAAGCAGGGCTGCAGGATCGGAGAGAACATGTTGTGGTGCAGGTGTGATTAGAGCTGCAAGGTAAGTGGGTGCTGGGCCATTTTTAGCTTTGTAGTGTTTTAAATTTGATGCAAACAGCTACAGGAAGCCAGTGCAGAGGGAGGAGAAGTGGTGTGGTGTGTGAGAACTCGGGAAGGTTGAAAATAGACATGCAGCTGCTGGATCAGCTTCAGAGGACGAATGGTGGACAGAGGCAGACCTGCCAGGAGTGAGTTGCAGTGGTCCAGTCTTTAAATAACAAAGGAATGAACAAGCACCTGACTGGCCTGTGTGGAGAGAAATGGGCAAATTTCTCTGATGTTGAATTACCCCAAGGTTGCATGCAGTGACTGAAGGAGTGATCTGAGTGTTGTCCAGGGAGATCACAAGATATTGACAGGGGGATAAATCTCCTGGGATGAACAGGTCCGGTTTTTACTGAGATTGATGAGATGTCTGCCAAACATACTGAGATCCAGATGGAAACCTGGGTGTCTGAGGGAGTAAAGGAGACAATAATTATTCAATGCTGGACACAAACAGCAAAAAAGTATAATTATTATTATTTAAATAATAATTTAAAAAAATCCCCAAAGAGCATCTTGAGTGTGTCCCTTATCTCGGGACAAGATTCTCACATCAAAATTAAAGATTTTATTTAGTTTCTTTATTCAAGCCCTGTTGTTCCGTTGGGCAAGGACATGCACCCCCCTCTCTCCCCCTCCCCCCCCAAAAAAAACACAGCAATTAGCATTTACTTACATGTAAATACGGCCACTGACATAAATTGTGGATGTAAATAGAGTGCTAAGTGTGGGGGGTGGGTCTCCTACGCATATGGAGATGAGAACCATTTACCGAACCGAACTCTATCTAAAACCAAGTCTGTGACTGAACACTTTACAGTAATGTGTGCTGCTATATGTTTTCCAGAGGCTGTACCCCTACACAGAATCACCATTCCTATTTTTTTGCCTAAGGTTGTTCAGACAGTGTGGGAGATTTTTCTCTCCCACTTGTTACTATTGCCTTAATTACAAATATTATACAAATACTTTATCTATAGTAGAAAAAGCAAAGAAAAACTCTGGACTAGGTGCAGATCTGGATGAAGTAAAACAGGATTTATTGCTGCAATAAAACCCAAGTGAGCCAGCCTTTGCAATGCCTAGGTTGTTAATCCAAGCACTATCAAGAGCAGACTGATTTGACTGTGACATACGTGCTCATTTTATATAGTTTGCAAATAATGAAAAATAGAATATTTATAAAAATGTGATACTTATAGAATTGCAATACAAATCGAATCGCCACATAGGTATCATGATAATATGAAATTGTCTGGTCCCTGGTGATTTCCATCCCTAACAGATAGCTGGTTGCTTCAATGTCAAGGCCTGAATTCCTTTACATATGGAGAGGCTGACAGGTCTTGAACATGTAGAGCAGCACGAGTAGAGCATAACTATCTTCTTTTGCATGTGGCATAAAAACAGGTGCTCGCCTTCCTCCTACCTCAGCACCTTTTCATTCTCTCTGGTCTTCCTGATGAGTATGGTTCCATGATAAGTGGTGCACCAGCTGTGCTTCATTCCTCCTCCTTGTGTCCATAGGATTTCTTTTGGTCAACAACTAGTGATGTCTATTCAGCACCAGATCGACAGTTGTGTGAGGAGCATGCAGCATGATCTGAAGGTCCACTGCCACAATATGAATGAAAACATTTAAGTGTATAAAAACCCATAGGAGTATAGATAACAAATTTAATTGTATGTTTAAATTGAATAGAAATAACATTATTAGAATGCAAAATTGAATTGAGACACACACACATACACACACACACTAAGAACTACAACTCCCAACACCGATGCCACGGTTCACCTGAATACTAACACCTGAAACTAATTACGGAACTAATAAAAGAGACTCACACACTTTCGGTGGTTGCGAAGTATACGCTCCGTGTGATTAGCTTCAGAGTCGTTACCAAGCCGTTTGTGAATACCTGCCTTTTGATATTGACCCTGTTTGTGTTTTCGTTTCCGAGTTTAGCCTAATCCCGTTTATGCCCGACGCACATCGCCTGACCCTTGCCTGTTTAAACGACTATCGATTTTGGATTATCTTAACTGGTGTGTTTGACTTGTTCAAAGATAATAAATATCTTAACTGCACCTGCGTTCTCTGAATCTGTAACTCTGACACACAAGAAAAAGCCCTAAACTCAGCAGTGGAACAATAGTGCTCTATGTTAATTATTTTACCAGTGATGCAGTTATTTAATAAATAACACACCTGTATACACTATTTAAAAAATGTGGAATGCAAACTGCTGTTGAAATGGTCAGTAATATTTAGTAATTAAAAAGCTTTTAAGTCTCAGATTTCAACTCTTTTTTTATTTTCAGGTGTGAGTATCTCCTCCGTGCTGATCGGTGCTGCTGCTGGAGCTTCAGTAACGATGATGCTGTGTGGGCTATTCCTGTATGTAAGGTGTGTTTAACTTGACATTTTAAATGCATTTAATGTAATATTATAGAACATCATTTTTAAATGTTTTATTCCATTACCGATTCAGAAAAGTGACCCCTTCCCAGTCTGGACAAGGAGACACAGCAGGGCTCGTTTTAAATGACAGGGTTAGTGTAAAACTTCATGCACATGTATTGTTAAGTATTGTAAAATAAATTTTGATTATATTTCAGAAAATTTAAATGTAATTTTCTTCTTTCCTACAGAGTGTTCGACAGGTAGAAGAAGAAGAAGAGTCTGTGTATGCAAACAAACCGGTTTCATCAGAGTCGCTTCATTACTCCACTGTTATATTTCCAAGCAGTTCAGGAAGGGACATCAAAGGCACTTCCTCCCTCACTGCAGACTATGCTACTGTGCATCACGGCTACAAAAAACAAAATGAGGGAGGAATTACAGAATCTAAGACTAAAGACAGTGCTACAGAGCATCCCGAACACTCTGATGGAGCTGAAGTCGTTTATGCCCAAGTTAAAGCTCATAAACAGAAGCTTTGAATGCATAGTTATACAGTACAAGCTGTGTGAGGCGTGAGAGCTAGAGATGCACATTTACAGACATTTTCTTTTCAAATAAATATGTTTTATATCTAAAATGTTGTACAAGTGCTTTGGAAAAAGAAACAGAAAGCTGTTTTATATAAGTTATGTCATGAAGCTATAAGCTTGTTTATTACCTTGGGGAAAGAAGTTGCTTTTATTTCCACATACGTAAAACAAGCGTATAACAATTAAAACATCATCTAGTCATTAGTGTTATATAAGTGCTGTAATATGTTACCCTGTCCTAAGTTTTGTTAAAACTGTGTTGCATGATTCCTTTCCTCACTGTGGCAAAATATACTGTATATTTTGATGGCCTTAGTAACTATAATGTAAAAAAGGGGTAATTCCTCCTGTTATACACTCACCGTCTACTTAAAGAGGAACACCTGTACATCTGCATGTGCTGCAGTGGCAAGATTATTAGTTCCAGATTAACAGGCTTGAGTATTCTAGAACCTTCCTCTCTCCTCGGAATTTCACACAAAACAGGCTCTAGATTTTACACAGAATGCAAAAAAATAAAAAATGAAAACAGAGGAGAATAACCATAATTAGTGTCTTAGTATACACATAACATCTAACCTTGACATGGCTTGAGTGCAACAGTAAAAGTCCAATTAAGTTGTTTTAGGACTTTGGACACTAAATGAAGACATTCTGTCTTTGTTTTGCTTGTTTATCTTCTTACATTTTCTTTTGTTTCGAAGTACTTTTACCTTTTGACTTTTTCGAGGCATCTTACTTATTTATACATTTTTGCTGCTGTGCATTGTGATTTTTCTTTTAGCAAATTTGGATTTTTTGTATGTTTTGCCTACTAACTATATTCATAATACACCTACTATTTCTCTGCTGCATGGCAGTATAGTGGTCTTAATCTCTGTTTGCTTGTTTATTAAAACTCTGTGAAGTAAGGACTTTTTCGATTTCATTTTTGTCGATTGCAATTGAGTCCAACCTATTCTTTAGAGCAATGATTGCATTGATTGCTGTAGCTCAACCACAGCTCTGCCTGGTCACTTTCATTTACATGTCCTGTACAAACAGCTCAGTGTAGTGGAGGAGACATAGAACTTAAGGAAACTTAAGGTCTAAATGGAATATGCAACAAACTTCATCACACAACATATACAGTATAAATACAGCATATACCAGTCAGAGAGGATGGGAAACGCTTGCTGCTCCTTTCAATCCACATATTTTCCAATTACTGCTCAGACAGCATCACAAGCCAGTGTAACACAACTGGAGAAAAGTACTATCTGCTTCTGGTCTTTATTTATGGGATCAGAGCATGAGAAGATAACAGCACACAGCACTGCTATAAGTGACCTTTTATTAGTTGTTCAGCCACAAATGTGTACTTCCTTTTTCTTAGTGATACTAACTTAATAAATGTTGGAGGATGAGTGCGTGTGTTTATGTAGGGGGGTGGAGAGGGGGGTGTGGGGATGCAGAGGGTTGGTCCGTGTTGTGATGGGATTCTGAAGTGTGTTTACCACTATAAGTTTGAACTGTCGACAACAAACATTCTGGTAAGAACCATTCTATCTATCTATCTATCTATCTATCTACAGTGCTAATAATATCATTTAGTTTATAAGACTCAGCTGTAAAACATTTTGATGTTTAACTACAATTATGCATTAGATCATGCTTACATGCAGGACTCACCCTGCATTCATCACTTTTGTCTGACAATCAGCAGTAGGTCATTAAATTAGAAATTAGAAATTAAATTAGAAAGGCCCTGTAAATTAGAAAAACTTCTTAATTAATTTATACATTTGCTTGAACTTCCTTCTTTAGTTGCACTTTATCGTCCTTGTTGCGTTAACATCATACACCACTTGTCCTTGCAGATACACAGCACACTTACAGTATTCGCACTGAACATTGTAATACTATAGTCTGTCACACAAGAACATCATCAGTTTTATTATGAACAACCCGCATTTCAGTTAAATGATACCCAGTCATTACTGAATTTATATCTGGTGATACACACACACACAGGCAAAAAAGTAGTGTCGTTACATTTTATCAAAGCACAACTGAGTAATTGTTTCAGATGTTGTGTTTGTGATATTGTAGTGGTTCTCCCCCTGTATGCACACGAGGAGACAGGAAATAAGATCACTTCTTCAAACTCCTGTAACAATTAATGATTTAATACTTACTTAAATCATGTGTGTGTGTGTGTGTGTGTGTGTGTGTGTGTGTTAGTCTCTTCTCCAGGTGATGAAAGATGAAATCAGCAGGGAAACTCATCATCGTTTGTTTTCTGTTTGAAGGTTTGTATAGAATTTATATTTAATGTGTGACCTGATAACGTAAGTGTGTTAAACTCAGGCAGTAACAGCAGTTTGGTGTGATTCTGTAACACAACTGCAGTCTGGAGGAGATATTTACACACTTTACATTAATGCTGTGTGTGTGTGTGTGTGTGTGTGTGTGTGTTACTGTGGAAGTTACCATAATAATGATCATGTGTGATTTATTGTGATAATGATTTTGTTTCATGTGTTACAGTAGGATTTCTAAATGTTTGTTACTGTTTCTTTTTCTGTAAAAGAAGAAATGTCAAACATGCAGACACTTTTTAAAGACACTTTACAGACAGCCAGAGCACAGCAGGCTTTAAGGTTTGAGATGTAATAGTAAAAATAAAGAGTGTCAGATTAACATCTTTATCTTCCCACTCACTTAATAGAACCAGTAAAAACTGGTTTATACTGACTGATTTAGCTCTTGTGGTTAAGAGATATGGAGTCTAGGTGTCCAAGTTAAACTTATTTTCATGCACAGTACATTTTTTATTTTTCTATTAACCATAAATAGTAATGGGTGCAGCTCTCACACCATCAATGAAGAAATCAGACAGAGAGGAGAGAAGTGTCAATAGTGTATTAGTGTGTGTGTGTATGTGTGTCTCCATACGGCACTGTGTCTTTATAGTGTAGTGTGCTTCTCTATAGAGCCATGTGTCTCTTTAGTGTACTCTGTGTCTCTGTAGTGCCCTGTGTCTCTATAGGGAATTGTGTCTCTTTAGGGCATTGTGTCTCTGTAGTGTAGTGTGTCTCTCTACAGGGCACTGTGTCTCTATAGTGCAGTGTGTGTCTCCATAAGGCACTGAGTCTTTATAGTGTAGTATGTGACTGTGTAGTATCCTGTGTCTCTATAGGGCCTCTTTAGGTGTTTCCATAGGGTCCTGTGTGTCTCTATAGAGCACTGCGTAGCTATGGGGTATTGTGTCTCTATAGGACATTGTGTCTCTCCATAGGGCACTGTGTCTGCTTTGTAATTTCATTTTCATTGCTGTCACTGCAGGTAACCCACTTTACAAAGACACCCTGCTAGAAATGGAAGCAGGGTTTTCAATGCTTTGTGGAACTGTGGAAATATCTCCCATACTTCGAATACGCTTTGATTTTAATCCAGAACTTTGGGAATTAGAAACCTATTTTTAAAGCTACTACATATCTGCTTGAAGCTTGTGATTCACCTGTTGTGATAAACCTGTACTTTAGGTAGGACTCTCAGTATTTTGTTTTAAATGCAGATTTTTTGTGCATTTTTTTTTTTAGAATTTCCTCTGCTGACACATCGTTGGGTATTTTCCCTTTTTGAAAGAAGTTCTCCGGAGATGTGTTTTTTACTCATTTTGAGCCAGTATTAGCTTGTAATGGATACAGATAGAAGTATGGGGAAAAGGTACAGACATGAGCGAATGGGAGATGATCTGATCTCCTTTCAAAATGGAACACCCTGCAGACTCCAATAGCCAATGGAAATACAATTTGTGAAAATATATTTAAAATTCTTTGTGTGACCAAATCATCCACAGCCTGGTGACTGAGGACAACTGGTGTAGTGTGTGTCTCTGTGGTGAATTGTGTCTGCAGTATGTATTGTTTCTATAGTTTACAGGGTGTCTCTGCAGTAAGACACATTATACTATAGAGTGTGTGTGAATCCGTTATTTGATGACATCAGTCAGTAAAGACATTTTCTGTTTTTGCTGAATGTTTTCTGCACTGCTGGACTGGTCACTGTTTTTTCTTTATTCATATTTTAGCAATGAAATGCTAGAATACTTTTACTTGTGATAGCAACTGGAATCTGCTATGAAGGGTTGCTTCATTTACACTTAGGCATCTGGTAGATATCCAATGACATGGCTCTAGCCAGGTCACAGCAAAAATTCACTCAAGACTGTTACTGTTGGGAAAATGCTGGAACTTCCCCAGGACATTGTCCTCTGCTATGTCCTATAGACTTTTGGTTGTTTTACTCATTAATAATTTTGTGTTGTGCGTTAATTAAGAAATAGTTTTTTTTTGTGCTATTCTAATGGTTGTTTGTGTGTGTGTGTGTGTGTGTGTTTCCAGTTGTTTTGTGTAGAGATTTCTCCATCAGTCTACCAGAGAGTGTAGAAGCTCTGAGAGGACTCTGTGTTCTCATACCCTGCAGATTTGAGATTAATGAACAATATGATGCAGATCTCCAGAGAGATCCTACAGGAATCTGGTTCAAAGATGGCACTAGGCATGACTGTAACACAGTCTTTAACTCTACAGTAACCGAAGAGAACAAGATTAAAGGTGAAATGATAGGAGACCTCCGCATGAAGAACTGCACCACCGTCTTCTACATCAGTGAGAATGACAGTGGAGTTTATTATTTTAGAATAGAAACTTCAGGACGCCTGAAATACACTTATACTTCTCCATCAGTATCTGTAAGAGTGCGAGGTGAGAGCTGCAGCAGTGTGTGTGTGTGTACAGTGTAACTGTAATTACACTAATGATGCACTGGAACACATTTAAAACTCATCTCTAATGTGATACTGTGTGTTTATCTCAGACTCTCCAATCAGCCCCTCAATAAGACTATATAAGGAGGATCAGGGGGGGGTGGAGGACCAAAATGAGGTGGTGGAGGGAACTTCAGTGAGGATCATCTGCTCTGCTCCATCTCCTCCATGTCTCTTAAAGCCTCCCACTTTTACATGGAACTTCCTGCCTGAGGAGAGAAGACAGGAGCAGAACCACAACATCAGCTTCAACTCCTCTCAGCTGAACTTCAATGCTACTCACTTGCATCATGGACAGGATTTCACCTGCACTGCCACCTACTGGCTCCAGAACAAGAACATATCAGTACAGAGCTCTCTTACACTCCATGTTCTGTGTAAGTGCTGATTAATCAGTTCACATTCACTACACTTTTAATGATTCATGGAGTCTCCTAAATCCTGTTCTTCCTCATTCAGATGGTCCTAGAAACACATCAGTATCAGCATCTCCATCTGCTTCAGTGGTTTTGGGCAGTTCAGTGTCTCTGAGTTGCAGCAGTGATGCAAACCCAGCAGTGCTGAACTACACCTGGTACAGAGAGAACAGAGAGCAGATAGGAACCGGAAACCATCTCACCATCAACACCACTGATTCTACACAGAGTGGTTTATACTACTGTAGAGCTCAAAACCAGCACGGAGATCACAACTCATCTGTCTACCTGCATGTAGAGTGTGAGTACAGTGCTGAAATATTCTTAATAAGTCACATGGTTTATAAAAAAATAAAAAATAAATCAGGGTTGTGTAGCTGTAAAAAAATGCAAGTAGAATCTCCTCTGCCAAGTTCTATGGCCTTTATCAGCAATGCTGACAGATTCAAGTATTCTTATTGTAACTACTTTAAGAATTAGCACTTTAAAGAAACTGATTATAAATTAATAGTAAGTACACAAAAGCTATGGTTTGATAAGTTCGTCAGATTTTAATGATGATTCAAACAAACAAATAATTATTTTAATTGTGTAAAGCTGCTTTTGCGACAATGTCAATAGTTAAAAACGATATACAAATAAAACTGAATTGAATACAATTCACACAGTTCAATATATGGGGTCCTCAGTGACATGGTGCTTTAGTTGTGCATGTATAGTTTATGATGATTTCATAAAGTGCAGGGTTTAGGAGCGTTTTATCAGGTTAAACTGCTAATGATTTAATTTGTATAGCTTTAAGGTTTTGCAGCATTTTTAGATGCTGTACTTAAAAATTTTAAACATGCATATAGTATATTAATATTTACACTCTTGATTTGAAAACCAATTTACCAAATCAAAGTATGTTAGAAAATGAATTAAACCAATTAATAGAGAAAATCAACCAGCATTAGTTAAAGCTAGACTGTATTAATTTATATCACAACACTTATCAAACGGAATGCCCTGTGTACAGTGTTTAACTGTATTTACATTAATGATGCACTGGAACACCTTGAAAACCCATCTCTTATGTGATACCGTATGTTTATCTCAGACTCTCCTATCAGATCCCCAGTAAGACTGCATGAGAATCAGGGGAAGGACCAAAGTGAGGTGGTGAAGGGAACTCCAAAGAAGCTCATCTGCTCTAATCCAGCTCCTCCATGTCTCTTAAAATCTCCCACTTTTACATGGAACTCCTCATCTGAGGAGAGAGGACCGGAGCAAAACCACAACACCAGCTTCAACTTCTCTCAACTGAACTTCAATGCTAGTCACCTGCATCATGGACAAAATTTCACCTGCACTGCCACCTACCGGGTCCAGAACAAGAACATATCAGTACAGAGTTCTGTTACACTCCATGTTCTGTGTAAGTGCTGATTAACCAGTTTACATTCACTACACTTTTAATGATTCATGGAGTCTCCTAAATCCTGTTCTTCCTCCTTCAGATGGTCCTAGAAACACATCAGTTTCAGCATCTCCATCTGCTTCAGTGGTTTTGGGCAGTTCAGTGTCTTTGAATTGCAGCAGTGATGCAAACCCAGCAGTGCTGAACTACACCTGGTACAGAGAGAACGGAGAGCAGATAGGAACCGGAAACCATCTCACCATCAACACCACTGATTCTACACAGAGTGGTTTATACTACTGTAGAGCTCAAAACCAGCACGGAGATCACAACTCATCTGTCTACCTGGATGTGCAGTGTGAGTACAGTCCTGGAATATTCCTAATGCTAAGTAACATGGTTAAACGCAGGGTTATGTAGTCATAAGAAAATTAAGGAGTATTTCCTGGGCCATGCCCTGTGGTTTTTATTAACAGTGCTGAACGATTCAAGTCTTCTAACGGTAATTACTTTAAGGCTCATCACTTTAAAAAAAGCTGATTATAGATGAATAGTTTGCGTGTGACTTTATGTTAAAGTCATGGTTTGATATGTACCACTGATTTGATGTGATGATTCAGAGTTACCCCCCCACCAAGCCTGTTGCTAACACAACCTGAACATAAAGCCATTCAGTTTCTCACTACTCATCAGTTGAACATAAAACTCATACCCTAATAAGTAGCCAAGTTCAATCTGTGTGACAATCAACCTGCTCACTTATTTACAGAAAACAATATATTCATTTTTGTTTAGAAAGGCCATATGCAAGGAGGTTTGAATGATCATGAATAATGCTGTAATTCTATTCAAGTTTATTTATATAGCGCTTTTAACAACTGACATTGTCGCAAAGCAGCTTTACACAATCAAAAGAATTAAGTTTGTATGAAATGTGAATGTGTATGAATCAAAATGATAAGATTGTCCCTGAAGAGCAAGCGAAAGGGCGACGGTGGCAAGGAAAAACTCCTTGAGATGGTAATAGGAAGAAACCTTGAGAGGAACAAGCCTTAACAGGGAACCCATCCTCATCTGGGTGATAACGGAGAGCAGGGATTGATCAGCACTCACACTGTGTAAGACTGGAAGTTCAGTATAACAGATGTGTTTAAATTAAATGGAGTCCAGTTTGTTCCTGGAGGCTCAGGTAGACTGGAAGAAATTCCAGTCCTGAACTATCAAGCGACTGAAGTCACAGGTCCCCAGAGAAGAGCTGTCTGCATCAGTCGAGGACAGGACAGTCTTCGTGGAAAGTGGAACCAATCCCAGCCACCACACGCATCCCAGGCAGACCACACGGGGCATCCATGCAACCAGAAGCAGGACTCCAGGACGAGTTAGACAGGTCCAGAGGGCAGAGGGGTCTGGATCACTGGGAGCTCAGGAGTGACATGTATAGTTCGACAGAGAGACAGAGAGAGGGAAAAGGAGAGAGGAAGAGAAGAGGAGAGAGCAGAAGAGAAGGAGAAATGGCAGTTGGGTATGGTCACAGTCAAACAATGTATAAGGTGAATGTGCAGTCGTGGACAAAAGTTTTGAGAATTACATAAATATTGGAAATGGGAAAAGTTGCTGCTTAAGTTTTTATAATAGCAATTTGCATATACTCCAGAATGTTCCGAAGAGTGATCAGATGAATTGCATAGTCCTTCTTTGCCATGAAAATTAACTTAATCCCGAAAAAAAAACTTTCCACTGCATTTCATTGCTGTTATTAAAGGACCTGCTGAGATCATTTCAGTAATCGTCTTGTTAACTCAGGTGAGAATGTTGACGAGCACAAGGCTGGAGATCATTATGTCAGACTGATTGGGTTAGAATGGCAGACTTGACATGTTAAAAGGAGGGTGATGTTTGAAATCATTGTTCTTTCATTGTTAACCATGGTGACCTGCAAAAAAACACGTGCAGCCATCATTGTGTTGCATAAAAATGACTTCACAGGCAAGGATATTGTGGCTACTAAGATTGCACGTAAATCAACAATTTATAGGATCATCAAGAACTTCAAGGAAAGAGGTTCAATTCTTGTTAAGAAGGCTTCAGGGCGTCCAAGAAAGTCCAGCAAGCGCCAGGATCGTCTCCTAAAGAGGATTCAGCTGCGGGATCGGAGTGCCACCAGTGCAGAGCTGCTCAGGAATGGCAGCAGGCAGGTGTGAGCGCATCTGCACACACAGTGAGGCGAAGACTTTTGGAAGATGGCCTGGTGTCAAGAAGGGCTGCAAAGAAGCCACTTCTCTCCAAAAAAAAAAAAAAAACATCAGGGACAGATTGATCTTCTGCACAAAGTATGGCGAATGGACTGCTGAGGACTGGGGCAAAGTCATATTCTCAGATGAAGCCCCTTTCCGATTGTTTGGGGCATCTGGGAAAAGGCTTGTCCGGAGAAGAAAAGGTGAGCGCTACCATCAGTCCTGTGTCATGCCAACAGTAAAGCATCCTGAGACCATTCATGTGTGGGGTTGCTTCTCATCCAAGGGAGTGGGCTCACTCACAATTTTGCCCAAAAAACACAGCCATGAATAAAGAATGGTACCAAACAGCAACTTCTTCCAACAATCCAACAACAGTTTGGTGAAGAACAATGTATTTTCTAGCACAATGGAGCACCGGGCTATAAGGCAAAAGTGATAACTAAGTGGCTCTGGACCAAAACGTTGAAATTTTGGGTCCATGGCCTGGAAACTCCCTGTTAAGCCCAGTGTTTCATTACCTTTTCTCCCCTCTAGAGGGTGCTGTTTCACATATTAGGACTTAGTTTGACAAAACTTTATTTGTTGTGTCCGCTAACAAAAGGACCATTTTGCAACAGAGAGCTCGTGTGCTTCTCTCATCTTTTTTCAGTTGTGTAAAACCCTCAATGAAGCGTTGCTTGTAAGTCGTAATTTGTGTTTATTGTTTATATACCTTGTGTTTGCATCTTGTTTAGGCATATTTTGGAGACATTCTAGCATTTTCACATGTACAGTATTGTGTTCTCAAAGAGCGCTATAACTAGCATTGTTGTGTTTCATGGATATTAATGTAAAAGTTGTATAATGAACCATTGTATTTTGTTTACCTGTAAGTAAGCATTTTTGTATTGATTTGCAGTTTCACAAAAAATAAGAGAAAGAAAAAAAGGAAAAGACCGTAACAAAGTTAAGTAAAGAGAATACTCACCTGATTTTACCTGAGTGGTCATTGAAGTCAACCCATCATCTCCTCTCAGTGTTTAGCTATCTGTATATGCATGTCAGACACACATGCAGAGGACAGAATACTCCCAGATCTTAGTCCCATTGAAAACTTGTGGTCAATCCTCAAGAGGTGGGTGGAAAAACAAAAACCCACTAATTCTGAACTCCAAGAAGTGATTATGAAAGAATGGGTTGCTATCAGTCAGGATTTGGCCCAGAAGTTGATTGAGAGCAGCCCAGTCGAATTGCAGAGGTCCTGAAAAAGAAGCGCCAACACTGCAAATACTGACTCTTTGCATAAATGCCATGTAATTGTCGATAAAAGCCTTTGAAACGTATGAAGTGCTTGTAATTATATTTTAGTACATCACAGAAACAACTGAAACAAAGATAAAAGCAGTTTAGCAGCAAACATTGTGAAACCTAATATTTGTGTCATTCTCAAAACTTTTGGCCACGACTGTATATTTAGTGTAGAGTGCAAGCAGGGACTCCGGCAGGACTAACTATAACAGCATAACTAAAAGAGAGAGCCAGAAGGAAACAGACATGAGGGCTCCCTGAGATGTCAAACAACCAATCACCTCACCTGAGTGATCAATGAGAGTGGGGAGGACAGCATCTAAACATAACAGTTCACCATAATACTCTACGTCCATGAGTCCAGCAGATTCGCTCCTTTATCCAAGGCTATTCCATTTACAAAAATGCTTGGCTAAATAAATAGTTTTTAATACTACTGCTGTAGTTTTAATAATACATGGTACTGACAAGCAGCCTGCATTCTTTGATGGAAGTAGGCGTGGCGGATCGTAAGACATTAGAAATTCACTCAGATACTGCGGCGCAAGACCATTTAATGCTTTATACGTCAAAAGTAATATCTTAAAATCAATCAAATCTATTTATTTCCTTATTTCTTGTCAATTCTTTTTAAGGTCTCAAACTTCCTATTATTTTTTAATTTTATTTCACTATTTATTTCCTTTTTTCTTGTAACTTTTTTAAGGTCACGGGCGGTCATATAAGCATTTCACTGCATATTGTACTGTGTATGTGACATATAAAATTTTCATTTATTGGCACAATAATCAATTAAACAACAAATCTATTAGGGGTGCTCCGATTGATCGGTCGGCAATCATAATCGGCCTATAATTGATTTGGGAAGTTTGACCGGCAGTCTCTAATGGGCGATATAGAAAAGCCGATCCGATGACGCAAAACTCGCGGGACAATTTTTTTCTGCACGCTGCTAAAATGGTTTCACTGGTCTGGCAATTCTACTTTTTGTGTGAAAAAGACAATACATTAGCAATCGGCAACCTGTGAAACAAGCCAATTAATTCCACGAGGCGGGAAGCACCCAAAGCATTTTAACACCACGAACCTCATCAGACATTTGAAGGTTAGTCACGTGAAGGAGCACGAGCAGTTTTCAAGGTTGACTTGCGCTAAAAGAGCGGGAGAGCTCAGCAACTCGCACACCGCCACTCACTCAGCTGTCGATAATTCTACTCGGTAGCCGCAAGTACGGTTCATGATGATTTACCACGGGTTTTGACGCTGTGATTACGTTTCAATCTTTCCGCGCGAACATGTTTTTAAACATGAAAAATAAAATTTTATTAATTAAACATGTTTAATTAATAAAATTTAATTTGTTTAATTTTTGGCCAGTCCTCGCGGATGCTTGCGGAACTTCTCGCGAATCACGTCCTACTTGTCTGTCATTTTATTTTATACAATCTACAGGAAAGTTGTATTTGTCAAGCTCTAAGCTGTTCCCAATTACTAACCAAGCACAGGCTGCTATGTTTTAAGTTGACGTGTTGCACATGATGCTTGCCAATAAATACAGTTGTCAATTCATGATATTCCTCTTCTTGTAATTGCTATACTTAATTTACATTGTTGTTGGATATAGTTTAATAAATAATGCTACATAATACAGATTCTAGTGATCGGCCCCAAAAATCCTGATCGGAGGGCCCTTAAAATCTATTGCACTTTTACCCACAATTCCTCTCGTGATATGCCACTCCCTATCCCAGCTGCATGTCACAAGAGCTTTTACCCCAATTAAACCCCTCTATTGTTATGCATTTATTGGAATGTAACTAATTTTTTGGCAAAATAATCAATTAAACAACAAGTCCTTTGCACTTTTCCCCAGAATTCCTCTTGTGATATGCCTCATGCTATCCCAGCAATACATCACAAGAGCTCATTTTCCAGTTAAACGTCCCTATTTATAAATATATTAATTTAGTGTCACTTTAATCAATTATTGGCACAATAATCAATAAACCAACAAATCTGTTGCACTTTTACCCATGATTCCTTTTGTGATACGTCTCTCTCTAGCAGCATGTCACAAGAGCATTTTTCTTAGTTTAAACTCTTAAACAACAGTTTAATTGTTGTTTAATTTATTATTGTGCCAATAATGACAGTAAATGAATATAACTCCAAATAGAGGGGTTTAAATAGGAAAAAGCTCTTGTGACATGCAGCTGGGATAGGGAGAGGCACATCCCCCCCCCCCGGCGAGTTATGATTATTGTGCCAATAATTGATTAAAGTGACAATAAATTAATATATTTAGAAATAGGGGGTTTAACTGGAAAATGAGCTCTTGTGATATACTGCTGGGATAGCATGAGGCATATCACAAGAGAAATTCTGGGGAAAAGTGCAAAGGATTTGTTGTTTAATTGATTTTTGTTCCAAAAATTGATTGAAATTCCAATTAATTAATATAACTGTAAATAGAGGGGTTTAAGTGGGGAAAAAAGCTCTTGTGACATGCAGCTGGGATAGGGAGAGGCATATCACAAGAGGAATTGTGGGTAAAAGTGCAATTGATTTATTGTTTAATTGATTATTGTGCCAATAATGGATACAAGATGGCGCCGGTGAGGTCGGCTGCCGTCGCGACTGCTCCGACCTACTTTAACTTGTTTTTGCTTTTTAAGTTAATTTTCGATAACTTTAAACTGGGTAATTCATCACAATTGAGTGCATTAGGTATGATAGAGATACTCTTATTTCTATTGGTCTACAATGTACTCACAATTCGACGTTTTTAACTCCGGATCCGAGCTAGCCGAGTGAGATCCTGAGGGAGAATGTACATGGACATGTACAAGACTGCGGCATATAACGTCCGGAAAGCGGTGAAAGAGGCGAAGCAGCGCTACGGGAGGAAACTAGAGTCACAACTCCAACAGAGTGATTCTAGGAGCCTGTGGCAGGGACTAAGGACAATAACGGACTATAAAGCTCCAACATCCGGTATGACGAACACGGACATGACTCTGGCAGACGAGCTGAACACCTTTTATGCTCGCTTCGAGGCTGCAGCTAAAGACGCTAGCGATGCTAATGCTAGCGGTGCTAATGGCTGCAGACAGGAAGTCACTGCCAGCACCGGAAACGCGTTCATCATCTCCGAGCATGACGTGAGGAGACCCTTCAGGAGAGTGAACACCAGGAAAGCAGCTGGACCAGACGGCATCTCAGGTCGAGTCCTCAGAGCCTGCGCAGACCAGCTAGCAACTGTGTTCACAGAGATATTCAACATCTCAGTCGGTGATCCCTACATGCTTCAAAGAGTCCATCATTGTTCCTGTTCCGAAGAAACCCAATCCAGCTTCCCTCAATGATTATCGACCTGTAGCCCTCACATCAGTGGTGATGAAGTGCTTTGAACGGCTGGTCAGAGACTTCATCATCTCTTCATTACCAGACACACTAGATCCACTTCAGTTTGCCTACCGTTCAAACCGCTCTACAGATGATGCTATCGCTCATCATCTTTATACATCTCTCACACACCTGGACAATAGAAGGGGGAATTATGTTAAAATGCTCTTCATCGACTACAGCTCAGCATTTAATACCATAATTCCCTCCACACTCACCACCAAGCTGGAGCACCTGGGACTCAGCTCATCTCTGTGTCAGTGGATCTCCAACTTCCTAACTGACAGACCACAGGCTGGAAGGATGGGTGGACATGTCTCAGCCTCCCTCACGCTCAGCACTGGAGCACCACAGGGTTGTGTTCCGAGCCCTCTACTGTACTCTCTGTACACACACGACTGCGTAGCCTCTATTAACTCCACCACCATCATCAAGTTTGCTGATGACACCGTCGTGGTGGGCTTGATCACTGACAATGATGAGACGGCCTACCTGGAGGAGATTGGAAATCTGGAGCACTGGTGCCAGAGGAACAATCTCCTTCTAAACGTCAGCAAGACGAAGGAGTTGGTAGTAGACTTTAGCACAAAGCAGGAGAGGAACTACCAGACCCCTGTCATCAACAACAGCCCAGTGGAGAGAGTAGACAGTTTCAGATACCTTGGTGTCCACATCAAGCAGGACCTGTCATGGTCCTGTCACATCAACACCGTGGTGAAGAAGGCCCGACAGCGTCTCTACCACCTCAGGCGCTTGAGAGACTTTAGACTGCCTTCCAAGGTGCTCAGGAATTTTTACTCCTGCACCATAGAGAGCATCCTGACGGGAAACATCACGACCTAGTTCAGGAACAGCACGATGCAGGACAGACGAGCTCTACAGAGGGTTGTGCGATCAGCTGAGCGCATCATCCACACCGAGCTCCCTGACCTGCACTCAATCTACAACAAGCGGTGCTGGACCAAGGCGAGGAAGATTGTCAAGGACCTCAGCCACCCCAGCAATGGACTGTTCTCTCTGTTGAGGTCAGGAAAGTCCAATACAGAGAGACTGAAGAGGAGCCGCAGGCCATACGGTCTCTCAACCAGCACACCATACAGTACTGACTGACCCACTTTACACTCATGCTTCTTGCACTCTCTCTGGACTCATGGGACAATCATTGCGCACCCTTCACACTACATTACTATTTACTCTATAGCACACGTCACAAAACACTTACAGCATACTTGCACACCCCCTGGACATCTCTATTTATATTCCATATTTTTCCATACTGTACACCTAGGTACACCTAGGCTTTCTTATATTTATTATATCAGATATATATTTTTCTACATTTGCACCCAAGTTTTCTTTTTCTCTTATATTTTTTATTTTCTTATATTTTTCTTATTGTATATTTTTACTGTACATATATATTATTATTTTATTCTTAGTTAAATCTATTTCTACGTTCTTTGTTATATTCATTTCGTGTAAATAGTCTTAAATAGTCATTTATTCTAAGGTCACAGGCAGTCGCCTAAGCATTTCACTGCATATCGTACTGTGTATGACTGTGTATGTGACAAATAAAATTTGAATTTGAATAATGACAATAAATGAATTGGTTTAAGTGGGGAAAAAAGCTCTTGTGACATGGAGCTGGGATAGGGACAGGCATATCACAAGAGGAAAAGTGCAAAGGATTTGTTGTTTAATTAATTATTGTGAAAATAATTTATCTTACATTTACTTCAACTGTAGTAGAGCTGTGTAAGCAGCATCTGCCAATATCCCTGAATCAATGACTGCACTTGCTGTTTTCTTCGTTTTCTCAAAGTGCATGTAATTTTTACACGGCCCCTAAGACGAGCACGGCGCAGCTCCGCTTTTAACGGGATTATGCACCTCTCAGAACAAATATTTTCGTTTATATCGACTTATAACATGTCGAAATATGACAGTTACAACTTGAAGTACATTTAAGACAAATAGGTGAACATATCACAAGACTCAATATTCGTTCAAAACCTTTGTGGTGTATGTAGAGGGGCGGCAAAAGCTGAATATTACACTGCGTTCACACCGAACGCGGCGAGATCGTCAAAGACGCCGGAAGTCATTCTTTTTCAATGGGAGCCGGCGGCGAAGGGAGTTGAAATCAGCTCAACTTTATGGTAATGAGCTATGACGCGGTTGAGCGGCAACCAATTAAAAGGGAGGTCCTCCGCTTGAGAGGATTCCGCGGGATGCAGTCCTGTAAACTTTTGTTCCGGCGACATTAGTTCCCAAGCAAAATGGTGGAGAGGTTGATTATTGCGATAGCGGGTGTTTATTAATTATTAATGTTATTTTAATTAAAGACAAAGTCTAGTAAGTGATTCTAATACTATAATAATAAGAAAAATAATATAATGAAAAATATATATATTAAATTAGACAAGCAATTCACAATGAACAGAAGCCACACCATACGAATGCCTTATAATTTGTTTATTTCTACAATACAGTTCTTTCTATCAATCAATTTCTTGTTATCTTCCACATTTTAGTCTCCATAAGCTCAACAAGCTTGATTGCTTTGCAGAAAGGCATTCGGTCTACGTCAGAGTGGCCAACAGCGGCGACAGGCGTCGGCGGCAGGGCGGCGAGAGCGAACTGTGACGCTCTCGCCTCGTTCGGTGTGAACGCAGGGTCAAACAACCATCGAACGGCAAACGAACTTTACCGCATTTGTAATTTGTACGCGGTCCCTAACCCTGCGTTCACACCGAACACCCTGCCGCCGACGCCTGTCGCCGCGCTTCGCCGATCTGACGTAGACCGAATGCCTTTCTTGTATTTAAAGGAGCCGCAAAGCAATCAAGTTTGTTGATCTTATGGAGACCAAAATCTGGAAGAAAACAAGAAATTGACTGATAGAAAGAACTGTATTGTAGAAATAAACAAATTATAAGGCATTTGTATAGTGTGGCTTCTGTTCATTGTGAATTGCTAGTCTAATTTAATATTTTTTTATTATTATATTATATTTCATATTATATTTAAACACCAACAATTTCAGACACCTTTGTCCACGCATCATTTTTTTAAAATTAATGTCCCTGTACACAAACAGGGACATGTCATAAATAACTGGGAAACCCGCTACCGCAATAGTTAACTTCTCCTCCATTTTGCTTGGGAACTAATGTCGCCGGAACAAAAGTTTACTGGGCTGCGTTCTGCGGAATCCTCTCAAGCGAAGGACCTCTACTTTTTAATGGTTGCCGCTCAACCGCGTCATAGCTCATTACCATAAAGTTGAGCTGATTTCAACTCCCTTCGCCGCTCTCACCGCCGGCTCCCATTGAAAATGAATGACTTCCGGTGTTCTATCAGTTTTTCCTACTTGTCAGAATTTCCTACTGGTAGAAAAAACAGATAGTTATACCGGTCTGTCCTACATTCTCCCAGTGGACATAAGACTGCAAATACTCAGTTTTAAGATGGCCAGCAGATTCTGACACATGACGGTACTTCATCAGAATGTAATTCCTATAGTTTTAAAATGGCTACAAACGATTAAAAAAAAGAATCACTCCTAACCTTCAATTCACAGGTCAACTGTTATATGTACGCATGTGAATCAAATAAAAATGTAATTAAAAGCACAAAACTACGAAATACCTCAGTAAATTCGCATATGAATTAATTTAAACGTGACGGTTTTTCAATGCGCATGCGCAGAAAGGCTGGGTAGGAAATAAAGATGAGTAGGATGAATTGATAGAACACCGGCCGTTTTGACGCTCTCGCCGCGTTCGGTGTGAACGCAGGGTAAGCCGCACACGGCGCAGCTCCGGTTTTAACGGGGTTATGCGCCTCTCAGAATAAATATTTTTAGTTTATATCGACTTAAAACATGTCGAAATATGACAGTTACAACTTGAAGTACATTTAAGGCAAATAGGTGAACAGATCACAAGACTTAATATTCGTGTTGTATGTAGAGGGGCAGCAAAAGCTGAATATCAAACGAACATGGAACAGCAATCGAAATTTACCGCAGTGCATTAGCTTAGCCACCGGCTTTTGTGCTAAGCTACATAAGGCAGCATGATAGCCTGATTCACCTAAACTATGTAAGTGGCATTGAAAGACTGGCAAAAGCTAACCGAAGTGAGGAAAATATATACTAATATTATTTATTATGATCAGAATAAGAGTTATATAAGAGTTAATAACTTACCCATTGTCATAACAGCTTGTGTGAAAATCCTCTGCTGGATCTGTTCTCTCTTCAAAATGCTCCCATTCGTCGTCGGAGTCGTAAAATCTTCTTCTGAGGAAAAGGTAAACTCCTCCCAGTGTCCAGAACATTCTGAAGAGCTTCCTCGGCTGTGTAGCGCGTGCCGTCTTCCACACGCGCAGTAAACTCACTGAATCTGTGTGGAAACTCCGTGTGTTCAAGCCGGTGTCCGGGGGGCGTGGCCTCGCCTGTAGATTACCCGGACTGTTCTCCGTGTGAATAGCGTGTGGGCGTGGCCTCGCCTGTAGATTACCCGGACTGTTCTCCGTGTGAATAGCGTGTGGGCGTGGCCTCGCCTGTAGATTACCCGGACTGTTCTCCGTGTGAATAGCGTGTGGGCGTGGCCTCGCCTGTAGATTACCCGGACTGTTCTCCGTGTGAATAGCGTGTGGGCGTGGCCTGCCTCAGGTCATTATCGGATAATAAAGTGTGAGAGAAATTCTGTGCCTCTCCTTGGTTTCACACTGATTACATAAACTGAGAATGTTTGTTGAGAATGTAACGTGCATCATTTAACAGTAGACCCTTTAAGCTTTCTATAGATATATTTCACATGTCTGTGTGTGTAGTATTCACAGAGTTTCAGTTCAGTTTAGTGACGTGTTACAATAATGTTTTGCGGAGACTGAGACGGCTGGGGTGTATTCCAGAAAGCTGGGTTAACTTACCATTTGGTAAAACTTAACCTCCGGGTTGATTTACCCCAAACCCGCATACCATGAGTATGTCGGTTCCAAACCCCTGAGAAGAGTAAGTTTAATCAACCTCCTACTGGTTACCCAGAGTTAATGCGCGTGCACGGTGCTACATAAAGACATTTTCAACGGATCGCCGATTTCACGAGTCAAAATGGAAAATCAAAGTGAAAATAGAGCGACATACTTCACAGAGGCGGAGTTGGAGGTTTAAATGCAGCATATGAAGACTTTAAGCCTTGAAGACTTGGCAAAAAATAACGGACAGAGTAAATGCGTGAGAGAATTAAATAGCACATTTGACATCGGCTTCCCTTTTATTATACACTGTAAACCCTAATGCTCAAAGTAATTAAACACATTGAGTACTGTTAACGTAAATAATTGCAATTAGGTAAAATTAATAAACCTTTTTGAGTATTCAAAACCTTTTGATCTGAATTTGCCTGCTGTGCAAAAGACCCGGGTTCGATTCCCAACAACTGCAACAATAATTTATTTTTTTTAAATTATAGTTTACTTGAACTGATTACCTCAAGTTTTTTGAGTTTTGACAACTTAATCGGGTTTACGGTGTGTGTAAAAAGCGTTTAAGTGCCAGACATACTGTGTGAACGGCTCTACACACAGTTGCCTTTCCCACATGCTCTGCGTCACCCACATTGTATAAAAAATGCCATGACGCAAAAAAAAAACCCCAAAGTGCTATTATGTACACTGTAATAACTTGCATCAATTTTTTAAGTGATGATGTTTCCAATTTTAAGTAAACAGAACCAGAAATTTTGTTGAACTTGTTGCAAATCAAATAAATTGTTGGTGCTTTCACCACATCAGACAAGCCGGCCTGGGAATCGAACCCGGGCCGTTCACATGGCAGACGAAACACTTACCACTGAGCCACCAGCGCTCTATAGAGTTTTACTTGGTGTAATTTTAAGGTGACGGTTACTGTTACTTACGTACTCACGATTACTTAAAATATCAAAACGTTCTGAATACTCAAAAAGGTTTATTAATTTGACCTAATTGCAATTATTTATGTTAACAGTACTCAATGTGTTTAATTACTTTGAGCATTAGCAATATGCGGTTTCTAGAGATGTGTTACGTAAATTAATGATTTCTTTGAAAACCGATAACACACTTTCAAATAATCATTAGGAAATTAAGACATCAATACGCGGTCTTATAACTCTCTCCCGGCGAAAAAAAACCTCGTATAATTTGTGCCTCCACATCCACAGGATCATCATTAAAAGCGTACGTCATGCTCAATAAACCTCTGAAACAAACTTACCCTGGAACATAACCTGCTACCGAGCAGGTTATCTTCAGAGAGCAAGTTGCTATGGTTACATACATACTCAGAAAGTTAAGTTGAGGTTATCCACAAACTTACTCTTAAACTTACCCGGGTATGTCACATAACCTGCTTTCTGGAATACCCCTCTGAAAGCGCACCCTGTTTATTTTCTTTATTTTACAAAAGCACACTGATGGGCATTGTGATTGTACATGAATAAAAGTAAACCCTTTACTGATTCAAATGATGTAATACACTTATGTGTAGGATCAATGATAGAAACATTTTAAATTATTTTCATGGTTACCAGATAAAAATGCAAGTGGACCCGCCGGCGGCTCCGTCGACTCCTGAGTGTTAAAAATCCAAGAATGTCTGGCTCTTTGAAAGCAAGTTATGATTAAGACATTTTCGCAGTACTGTATATTGAAACTGCTCCAGCATCTCACTTTTGTTTAAAAGCCTCCTGTTCTTCCTCCTTCAGATGGTCCTAGAAACACATCAGTTTCAGCATCTCCATCTGCTTCAGTGGTTTTGGGCAGTTCAGTGTCTCTGAGTTGCAGCAGTGATGCAAACCCAGCAGTGCTGAACTACACCTGGTACAGAGAGAACAGAGAGCAGATAGGAACCGGAAACCATCTCACCATCAACACCACTGATTCTACACAGAGTGGTTTATACTACTGTAGAGCTCAAAACCAGCACGGAGATCACAACTCATCTGTCTACCTGGATGTTCAGTGTGAGTACGTGCCTTGAAAAGTTTGGAAAAGTAGTTGAAAGAATAATTAATAATTTGTATGTTTTCAAAAGTTAATAAAGCAATTATTTGTTCTTAAAAGGTGTTTGGGGGACATTATAGCATGGGCCTGGGTTCTTTTAGGGAGCACACATAATTATATCAGGGCAGACTCTGGTTTACATTTTTTATGCTTTGTGTGTGTATAGATCTATAATGCTATAGTATATGATAGAATATTTAATGTGAGGAACAGGTATTGATGATGTAATGGAAGAAGATTGGCCTGGTGAATTAGTGTACTACAGTATATTGCTATATTAGGGCATATTTGGCCGAAGTGAGGAATTGCATCTCCATCTGGCCCCTTGCTGATACTGTATCTTTTTAATCATGCACAGCATTGATTTTTTCCTCAATCTGTACTACATTATCTGTTCTGTGGGTTCGACCTAGCTGATGTTTGGTCCCCAAAGGCATACATAATTTGTGTATTATAACATGAATGTGAATTAATTTAAATAATAGAGAAAATCATTCAGCACTAGTTTAAGCTAGACTGTATTCATTCATATCACAATCCTCACCAAATCAAATGTTCTGTGTCCGCAATCACCGGCCTGATCACCTTTCATCATTTGTACCCATTTCTCACTTAAGATGCCTTTTATGTTTAAATAATTTATTGGACACTGTCAGGTAGAGAGACTTGAAAAAATGGGAGCCAAAAACCTGGAAGTCTGCAGAATTATTTATCAGGACTTTATTAAAAATACAAGAATGCCTGGCTTTTTGAAAGCAACGTATGATGAAATGAGGGCTGGATTAAGACATTTTCACAGTACTGTATATTGAAATGGCTCCAGCATCTCACCTCTGTTTCATAGCCTCCTGTTCTTCCTCCTTCAGATGGTCCTAGAAACACATCAGTTTCAGCATCTCCATCTGCTTCAGTGGTTTTGGGCAGTTCAGTGTCTCTGAGTTGCAGCAGTGATGCAAACCCAGCAGTGCTGAACTACACCTGGTACAGAGAGAACAGAGAGCAGATAGGAACCGGAAACCATCTCACCATCAACACCACTGATTCTACACACAGTGGTTTATACTACTGTAGAGCTCAAAACCAGCACGGAGATCACAACTCATCTGTCTACCTGGATGTGCAGTGTGAGTACAGGCATTAAAATAAAAAATGTTTGTAAAAGTAGTTGGGAGAATAATTAATAATTTGTATGGTTTCTAAAGAGTAGATAAAGGAATTATCTGTTTTTAAAAGGTGTGTGGGAGACATTATAGCCTGGGCCTGGCTTCTTTTAGGGAGCACACATGTAATTATATCAGGGTAGACTCTGGTATACCTTTTTCATGCTTTTTGCGTGTAAACAGCTTTATCTATAATGCCATAGTATATGATGGGATATTTAATGTTAGGAACTGGTTATTGAGGACATATTGGAAAAACATTGGCCTGGTGAACAAGTGGACTAGGGTATTTTGGTATATTAGGGCATATTTGGCCGAAGTGAGGGATTGCATCTCCAACTGTCCCCTTACTTAATACCTTTTTATCATGGACAGCATTGACTTTTTTCCTCACTCTATACTACATTATATTTTCTGTGGATTTGGGCAATTGCCAGCCTGATCTTCTTCCATCATTTGCACCCTGTTTCTCACTCTTTCATGATATTAGATAGAAATGTTTTATGCTTGAATGATTCTTTGGACACTGTGCAGGCACAGGGACTAGAGAAAAATAGGAGCCAAAACTTGGAAGTCTGCAGAATTATTCGTCAGGATTATATAAAAAAATCCAAGAATGCCTGGCTCTTTGAAAGCAGGCAATGAAGAAATGAGGGCTGGATTAAGACATTTTTACAGTACTGTATATTGAAACTGCTCCAGCATCTCTACTTCTGTTTCAAAGCCTCTTGTTCTTCCTCCTTCAGATGGTCCTAGAAACACATCAGTATCAGCATCTCCATCTGCTTCAGTGGTTTTGGGCAGTTCAGTGTCTCTGAGTTGCAGCAGTGATGCAAACCCAGCAGTGCTGAACTACACCTGGTACAGAGAGAACGGAGAGCAGATAGGAACCGGAAACCATCTCACCATCAACACCACTGATTCTACACAGAGTGGTTTATACTACTGTAGAGCTCAAAACCAGCACGGAGATCACAACTCATCTGTCTACCTGGATGTGCAGTGTGAGTACTTGCCTTGAAATGTTTGTAAAAATTGTTGGGAGAGTAAAACAATAATTTATATATTTCTAGAAAGTAGAAAAAGCAATTATTTGTTTTTAAAAGGTGTTTGGGGGACATTATAGCCTGGGCCTGGCTTCTTTTAGGGAGCACACATAATTATATCAGAGCAGACTCTGGTATACCTTTTTCACGCTTTGTGTGTGTAAACAGCTTGATCTATAATGCTATAGTATATGATAGAATATTTAATGTGAGGAACTGGTTATTGAGGACATTTTGGAAGAACATTCGCCTGGTGAATTAGTGGACTAGGGTATTTTGGTATATTAGGGCATATTTCGCCAAAATGAGGTATTGCATTCCTTTCTGTCCCCTTGCTGATGCATTTCTTTCATGGACAGTATTGATTTTTTTCTCAATTTGTGCTACACTATATGTTCTGTGGGTTTGGACTGGCTGGCCTTTGGTCCCCACAGGCATACATGAGTCTTTGGTGCGCATAAGGCTGTCCATTTTACTGGTATACAATTGATCGTTGTTAATCAGTTCACCTGGGGTCCGTTCTTCGTACGTCGCTTGAAACATCTGAGATGAATTGACACATCTAAGATTAGATCATCGTGCTAATTAGTATAGCTGGATTGAGTTGTCTAGGATTATTGCGCGTTCGTGCATTTGTTTAAAAGGCGATATGCATCGACAGTAGAAACACTGATCACAACCCCTGCGATCGGTTGACGAAATGGCAAAAGAGCAGCTCTTTTTTTTTTTTTCTCAAGCGGAGCAAGAGCTTTTATTAGAGGGTTATGGAGAATTTCAAACTTTAATAAAGATAATTTAAAATAAAATTATTAAATACGCAAGTGCTGCCCGTCTTACATGTTATCTGTGTATACACTCTCAAATCCTATTTGTATTAATTTAAAGTTAGCTGAACAAATTTGATAATTTAAGTAATCATAAGTACTTAAGTAACAGTAAGTGTCGCCTTAAAGTTCCAGCAGTTTAAATCTAAAGAGCTCTGGTGGCTCAGTGGGAGGTGCTGCGCCTGCCATGCGAAAGACCCGGGTTCGGTTCCCGCGCTGGATTGAATTTACTTTATTTGCAACAAATTCAAATATTGATAGTTCTGTTTACTTAAAATTTATTTAAAAAATGATGTAACTGATTACCTTAAATATTTTGAGTTTTGCCAACTTCATTGGGTTTACAGTGTAAAAGTGAAGTAGAAGAAGAAGTATAGTAAGAAGTATATTGTCATGCTGTGCTAAAGGATCCTGTCTATCACGCAATACACGAGGAATTTGAGAAACTCTGCGTATAATCCTCACACCTTCAGTAACCGGTTGCTCTCATAAACGGACAAGACATGACTGAGACAGATTTGAGAACCTCCACTTATATAGACTCAATCGGGGGATATTACATTCGGGGGATTGTTACATATGATTAGACACACTCGGAGATTAACACACGAATGATGACCACAGCCACACACACACGTATACATGTACTTTATTTATGTTTAAATACATCCATCCATATATTCATGCAAGATACTTTTCTTTTCCCACGTGAGTCAGTCCGCGTCAGTCAGTCATGCTCTTTAACCAATCAGATGTGACCTCACCATTTCAGCCAATCATAACCCGCCAGGAGCGCAGCCTAAATCCTGTCTACATGAAATAAACCTGCTCCCGAGCAGCTTTAAGCTCACGGACATGTTGCTATGGCAGCAAGTGCGAGATTCGCTTCGAAGAACGAAACAATCCAAGATCAGGACAAATCCACAACAATCAAATCCGGCTAACTGAGTTAGCGACGTACGAAGAACGGACCCCTGGTGGTAGTAATGTGGCTGACTGATGTACAGTATATGTAGATTAAAAATAAGTAGGACAAATCTCTGGTTATTTCATTCCTGACTTGACTTTGGCCAAACAATCTTGGGAATGTTAATCTGTATGTAAATTGTGCTGGTGCTTGAATGGGGAATAACCAGGAAGAAGATGGTTAGTCTAGGTCCTTAAAAATACACTTTCTGAAAGTTATTTTATGTTACCCTGATAGGGTTTATAGGATAATTGAGCATCCCACAGTTTGATGCTTCCCTTTCGGAGATGTTAACACTTAACATTGTGGTATGGTTCATGGCTAGAAGACCCTCTAGACCTCAAAGATACCCAAACATAAAATGAAAATAACACCAAGCAGCTATGAATACACTATCTAAACATCTCGATTTCCCTATCTCTCTCTCTCTCTCAGTCTCTCCTCAGGTCTCCTCTAGCTGTAACAGCACTCAGGATTTGATCATGTGTTTTTGTGAGGTTCACGGAAACCCATATCCTAAACTGGAGTGGCATCTTTCTGGTCTCAATTTGTCAAATACCACTGAAGAATCAGTGAACAACACAACCGTAAGAAGCTTCATCTCCATCCATCAAACATTTACAACCATTCTTACTCTGCATTGCATTGGCTCCAACAGCCTGGGCATTGAGAAACAACTCTTCTATTTTGAGAAAGTGCCTCATCACTCTGCGAAAGGTTAGAATATACTTTTACTTTAACCTCTTTATGATGAGTGAAAATAGCAGTGTCATGTTTTTTTTTTTTTTTATTGTATTTAAAAACCTACTGCCATATTATTGACACAATCTATATGTCATTCAAAAACTGGGTTGTCTGAAGTAAAATGAGCCCAAGAACAAGTTTCTTGTGTGTTCACTTCATGAGTTACACATTTTGAAAAGAGACTGTTATCCTATTTTGAATGTCTTCCTGGTTGTTTGATGTAGACAATGTACTCCAAGAAAGACTCAAAATCTCTCTACCACTGGTGACAGACTTTATACTTCCCATTTGGCTGATTTGAAGAAACTGATGGGAAACAGCTGTTTAAAAAAAACTGTGAGCAATGGGTTACACACAAGGGGCGCTGCTGTGTTGTATTACTCTTTACATTTTTAGTGGTTATTCATTATATTTTCTCAGTGTCATAAATATTCACTCACTCATCGTCTATACCTCTTTATCCTGTATTCACGGTCGTGGGGGCCCTGGAACCTCTTACATGAGACTTGGGGCACAAGGCATGGTACACCATGGACAGGGTGCCAATCATTCGCAGGGCGCACATGCCCAAACACACTCAGTCAGACTACAGGCAATTTGAGAGCGGCAAGCCTAATCTGTAGGTCTTTGGACTGTAGGAGGAAACCGGAGTACGCGTAGGAAACCGACTAAGCACAGGGAGAACATTTACATTTAGGCATTTGGCAGACGCTCTTATCCAGAGCGACTTACAAAAAGTGCTTTAAGGTTTACATTACTGGATAGATACTTACACTGGGTTAACTAGGTCAATAACTAAGTGCGATTAGTCTAACACAACTGGGAAGAGTTTTTTTATTTTTTTATTTATTTATTTTTTTTTTGGGGGGGGGGGGGGGGGGGGGGGTTAGTCCTGTAAGTACTGGAGAAATAGATAAGTTTTGAGTCGCCGTTTAAAGATAGTCAAAGTCTCTGCTGTACGGACATCTAGAGGAAGTTCGTTCCACCACCTAGGTGCCAGAACAGAAAAGAGTTTGGATGAATGCCGCCCTCGATCCCTGAGAGATGGTGGGACGAGGCGAGCAGTGCTGGAGGACCGGAGGGAACGCGGCGCAGTGCGTGGTGTGATTAGAGCAGAGAGGTAAGTGGGTGCTGGGCCATTTTTAGCTTTGTAGGCAAGCATCAGTGTTTTGAATTTGATGCGGGCAGCTACAGGAAGCCAGTGCAAGGAGCGGAGGAGTGGGGTGGTGTGGGAGAACTTGGGAAGGTTGAAAACGAGACGTGCTGCTGCATTCTGGATCAGTTGCAGAGGACGAGTTGTGGACAGAGGCAGGCCAGCCAGGAGTGAGTTGCAGTAGTCCAGTCTTGAAATAACAAGGGACTGAACAAGCACCTGAGTAGCCTGTGAAGAAAGAAATGGGCGGATTCTTCTGATATTGTAAAGAAGAAATCTACAAGAGCGAGTAAGGTTAGCGATGTGAGGGGAAAATGACAGATGATTGTCCATGGTTACCCCAAGATTGCGGGCAGTCGCTGAAGGAATGATTTGAGTGTTGTCCAGGGATATCACAAGATCTTGACCTGGGGATGCGTCACCAGGAATGAACAACAGTTCGGTTTTACTCAGATTGAGTTTCAGCTGATGAGCTGCCATCCAGGATGAGATGTCTGCCAGACATGCTGAGATCCGCGTGGAAACCCGAGTGTCAGAGGGAGGAAAGGAGAAAACAAGTTGAGTGTCATCTGCATAACAATGGTATGAAAATCCATGCGATAATATGACCTTACCAAGAGACCGGGTATAGAGGGAGAACAGAAGAGGACCAAGTACTGAGCCCTGCGGAACACCAGTAGAGAGTCTACATGGGGCAGATGTAGATCCCCTCCATGTCACCTCATATGACCTATCTTCTAGGTAAGAAGCAAACCATTGCCATGCTGTTCCACAAATACCAAGGCTTGTGAGAATAGATAATAGGATCTTGTGGTTCACTGTACATGCAAACTCCATACACACAGAGACGGGAATCGAGCCTGGACCCTGGAGGTGCACTACACCATGTGCCACCCAGTATTATTATTATATTATTATTCATTTAGAATCTGAATATTTGCACTCTCTTCAATAATTATTATTATTTTATAATTTAAATATATATATAGTGTATATAACTTGTGGCCAACCAAATTAAAAACGCTTTCTTTCTTCCAATTTTCTGCCAGCGCCTCACTACATTTACATTTGCAAATGCAAAACATTTAGTTTACATCTCTAGCTTCCTCTACCAGTTTCACTTTTGCTTTGTTACAGTTGTTGATGAGAGCAATTTATTAGATAGATAGATACTGATAGATACTGATAGATAAGATAGATAAGATAGATAGATAGATAGATAGATAGATAGATAGATAGATACTGTACTTTATCAATTCCAAATTTTTTAATTAAATTTCATTCAGATTTATTTGAACACCACTTATGAAAAAGCAGCTTTACAGAAATCAAAATTCTGGATGAATGTGGTAAGGGAAAACTCCTGAGATGACAATATAAAGAAACCTTAAGAGGAAATAAACTCAACAGGGAGCCCATCCTCATTTGGGTGATATCAGGAAACCGTCCTCAGTCACCATGCACATTCCAAACAGACCACACAAAGCCATCTTCAGCAGCAGTCAGAGGCCTACATGTGATGAAAACTCCAACCAGAAGTGGGGCTTCAGAATGCAACCAGTATAGTAGTTCTTGACTTTTCTAGAAATTGCAATGGCAGTAATATCACAGGATTCATTTTTTTTTTTTGTCTCCAAAAGTTCAGTGAACACATTAGTACATTCATGGTAGCTGCTACATTGCCCAACAAAGAACATAAATGCAACTGTTTTTTTTTTTTTATTTATTCATTCATTCATTTTTTTTATTAGCTGTATTTAACCATTTTAATGTTTTCTTTTGCATTTTGGCTTTCACACAAACTGAGTGAAACACATGAAAACTCCATCATGTGTTCCTGCAACAAGTCAAGTCAAGTCAATTTTATTTATATAGCGCTTTTAACAATTGACATTGTCGCAAAGCAGCTTTACACAATAAAAAGAAGTAAGTTTGTATGCAATGTGTATGAATCAAAATGATAAGATTGTCCCTGATGAGCAAGCCGAGGGCGACGGTGGCAAGGAAAAACTCCCTGAGATGGTAATAGGAAGAAACCTTGAGAGGAACCAGACTCAACAGGGAACCCATCCTCATCTGGGTGATAACGAATAGCAGGGATTGATCAGCATAATAATGTGTACTGGACGTTCAGTATAACAGGAGATGTGTTAAAATTAAAATTAAAAGGAGTCCAGTTTGTTCCTGGAGGCTCGGGGAGACTGTAGGAGATTCCAGTCCTGAGCTATCGAACAACTGAAGTCACAGGTCCCCAGAGCATCAATCGATGATAGGACAGTCTTAATGGAAACCATCCCCAGCCACCATACGAATCCAGGCAGACCACACGGGGCATCCATGCGACGAGATCTCCAACCAGAAGCAGGACTCCAGGACGGGTTAGACGGCTCCAGAGGGCAGAGGGGTCTGGATCACTGGCAACTCAGGAGCGAACATGTATAGCTCGACAGAGAGAGGGAAAGGAGAGAGGGAGAGAGACAGGAGAGAACAGAAAATAAGGAGAGATGGCAGTTAGGTCTGGTCACAGTCAACATGTATAAGGTGAACGTATTCAGTGCAAAGTGCAAGCAGGGACTCCGGCAGGACTAACTATAACAGCATAACTAAAAGGGAGAGCCAGAAGGAAACACAAACATGAGGGGGAACTGAGATGTAAAGCAACCAATCACCTCACCGTCAACAAACCTGAGTGAACAATGAGAGTGGGGAGGACAGCATCTAAACATACCAGTTCACCAGAATACTCTACGTCCATGAGTCCCCCAGATCTGCTCCTTTACCTAAGGTTCATCTATTTACAAAAATGCTTGGCTAAATAAATAGGTTTTTAGCCTAGACTTAAACACTGAGACTGTGTCTGAGTCCCGAACATTAATAGGAAGACTATTCCATAACTTTGGGGCTTTATAGGAAAAAGCTCCGCCCCCTGCTGTAGTTTTAATAATACGTGGTACTGACAGGCAGCCTGCATTCTTTGATGGAAGTAGGCGTGGCGGATCGTAAGACACTAACAGTTCACTCAAATACTGTGGCGCGAGACCATTTAGTGCTTTAAATGTCAAAAGTAGTATCTTAAAATCGATGCGAAATTTCACAGGGAGCCAATGCAGTGTAGATAAGATAGGGGTGATGTGCTCGTATCTTCTGGTTTTAGTGAGGACTCTCGCTGCTGCATTCTGTACTAACTGAAGCTTGTTTATACACCTAGTTGAACAACCAGACAGTAAGGCGTTACAATAGTCCAACCTAGAGGTGATAAAAGCATGAACTAGTTTTTCTGGATCATTTAGTGACAATATGTTTCTTATCTTGGCAATATTTCTAAGGTGAAAGAAAGCTATCCTGGTAATATTATCTACATGTGCTTCAAACGAAAGGCTGGAATTTATAATCACACCAACAGTATTCTATGAATATGGAACGTAAACTACTGTTAAATAATTCAGTAATGCATATTAATTACTTATCTACTGATTCTAATATTCCGACTCTAAGCTCACTCTGTATTTTATAATCCAGGTGTGTGCATTTCCTCTGTGCTGATCGGTGCTGCTGCTGGAGCTACACTAATGATGATGCTGTGTGGTATTCTCCTGCGTGTGAGGTGTGTTTACTGTACAAACCTCTACTTTTACTTGATATGCTGTAAGCATATTAACACAATTTATTGCTATTCTATTTATTAGGTTTTTGTATCATATAAAATATATCTTCTTTTTTTTTTGTATGCATAATAATTTTTTAGGAAAATTAATCCTTCCCAGTCTGGACAGGAGAACACATCTGAATTCATTTTAAATGTCAGTGGTAATGTAAAATTCTGGCACAGACATAAGAGTTGACAACTTTATATAACATTTTGATGTATTGAATTTTAATTCCTGTTCCACAGGCTGTTAGACAGGAAGATGAAGAAGAAAAAGAAGAAGAACAGTCTGTGTATGTGAACAGACAGGATTTATCAGATTTGTTGCATTACTCCACTATTAAGTTTTCAAGCAGTGCAGAATGTGACCTCAAAGGTGCTTCCTCTCTCACTGCTGAATACGCCTCTGTGTACCACGGCTCCAAACAACAACATAAGAGAAGAATTACAGACACTGATGATACAGACAGAGATCCAGAGAAACTCGAAGACTCGGGTGGAGCTAAAGAAATTTATGCAGAAGTTAAACAGAATAAACATAAAGAAAAGGTGTGAAAAATCACAAAATTTTAGTTTTTACAAACATGCTCAGCTACAGAGTACACGCTTTGTGAGAGATGAAAAACATATTTACATAGATAATGATTATGTACAGTCATGGCTAAAAGTTGAGAATGACACAAATATTAGTTTTCGCAAAGTTTGCTGCTAAACTGCTTTTAAATCTTTGTTTCAGTTGTTTCTGTGATGTACTGAAATATAATTACAAGCATTTCATATGTTTCAAAGGCTTTTATCGACAATTACATGACATATATGCAAAGAGTCAGTATTTGCAGTGTTGGCGCTTCTTTTTCAGGACCTCTGCAATTCGACTGGGCTGCTCTCAATCAACTTCTGGGCCAAATCCTGACTGATAGCAACCCATTCTTTCATAATCACTTCTTGGAGTTTGTCAGAATTAGTGGGTTTTTGTTTGTCCACCCGCCTCTTGAGGATTGACCACAAGTTCTCAATGGGATTAAGATCTGGGAAGTTTCCAGGCCATGGATCCAAAATTTCAACGTTTTGGTCCCCGAGCCACTTAGTTATCACTTTTGCCTTATGGCACGGTGCTCCATCGTGCTGGAAAATGCATTGTTCTTCACCAAACTGTTGTTGGATTGTTGGAAGAAGTTGCTGTTGGAGGGTGTTTTGGTACCATTCTTTATTCATGGCTGTGTTTTTTGGGCAAAATTGTGAGTGAGCCCACTCCCTTGGATGAGAAGCAACCCCACACATGAATGGTCTCAGGATGCTTTACTGTTGGCATGACACAGGACTGATGGAAGCACTCACCTTTTTTTCTCCGGACAAGCCTTTTCCCAGATGCCCCAAACAATCGGAAAGGGGCTTCATCTGAGAATATGACTTTGCCCCAGTCCTCAGCAGTCCATTCGCCATACTTTTTGCAGAAGATCAATCTGTCCCTGATGTTTTTTTGTTTTTGTTTTTTTTGGAGAAAAGTGGCTTCTTTGCAGCCCTTCTTGACACCAGGCCATCTTCCAAAAGTCTTCGCCTCACTGTGCGTGCAGATGCGCTCACACCTGCCTGCTGCCATTCCTGAGCAGCTCTACACTGGTGGCACTCCGATCCCGCAGCTGAATCCTCTTTAGGAGACGATCCTGGTGCTTGCTGGACTTTCTTGGACGCCCTGAAGCCTTCTTAACAAGAATTAAACCTTTTTCCTTGAAGTTCTTGATAATCCTATAAATTGTTGATTTAGCAGTCTTAGTAGCCACAATATCCTTGCCTGTGAAGCCATTTTTATGCAACGCAATGATGGCTGCACGTGTTTTTTTTGCAGGTCACCATGGTTAACAATGAAAGAACAATGATTTCAAGCATCACCCTCCTTTTAACATGTCAAGTCTGCCATTCTAAACCAATCAGCCTGACATAATGCTCTCCAGCCTTGTGCTCGTCAACATTCTCCCCTGAGTTAACAAGACGATTACTGAAATGATCTCAGCAGGTCCTTTAATGACAGCAATGAAATGCAGTGGAAAGTTTTTTTTCAGGATTAAGTCAATCTGCATGGCAAAAAAGGACTATGCAATTCATCTGATCACTCTTCATAACATTCTGGAGTATATGCAAATTGCTATTATAAAAACTTAAGCAGCAACTTTTCCAATTTCCAATATTTATGTAATTCTCAAAACTTTTGGTCACGACTGTATGTGGTTTATGTCTATAAGGTTGTTCAATAACTTTGTTTTGGAAACTGGCAAAAAAAAAAAAAGATTAATGCAAAAGCTGTTTTAAGTAAATTATGTCATTCCGGGGGATGCTTTTCACATACGTAAATAAAAACACATCTACATCTAGTTATTTGTGTTATCTCCTTTACATATAATAAAACTAATGTCGACGTGTCTGTACATTGATGACATTTGCGAAAAAATTATTTGAGGGATGGCGTAAGATAATAGAACACATCAAGATGTTTTGTCTGTTTGTGAAAACCTGACAACTGTTTGACAAAGTGACCAAAATGTTATATTTTAATGCCAATAATGAATATGTTCCCCAAATATTTTCTGCAGAGCCAAAAAAATGTGTTTGAGCTCACCACGATAACTCAAGTTTAGCGCATAGATGAGGCCAAACAACATGGAACATTGATGTGCGACTGATGGAAACTCATTAAGTCACAATCCTGATTTCCTGTGGTGGCTGAAGGCAGTCATCTTCCTCCCTGAGGACAAACAGGGCCATCATTCACCTCTCAAGTTCTGCCTGAGCTTCATCTTTCTGAACAACCTAATTAAAAGACAGGACATTTGTTAGACAAATTGCTCTATTTGGCAAAACAGTGTCTGATGTATGCATGTAAAAATCACTTAATTCAATTAAATTACATTTTATGTCTATAGCGCTTTCAACAATTGTATTAGAATTATTTAAGTTCATAGGAAATGTGAATGTGTATGAATCAAAATGGTCAGATCGTCCCTTAGTCGCTGATGAGCAAGCCGAAGGTGACGGTGGCAAGGGAAAACTCCCTGAGATGGCAGTAGAAATAAACCTTGAGAGGAACCGGACTCAACAGGGAACCCCATCCTCATTTGGGGGAAACAGAAAAGCAGGAATTGATCTTCATTCATACTGTGAATGCCAGGTGGCAGGCAGTTCAGTATAACAGTGAATTGATGTTAATATGGAGTCCAGGTAGTTATTGGAGGCTCAGGTAGACCCGCAGGAAATTCCAGTCCTGAACTATCGAACGACTGCAGCGAAGTCAAGTCCTCAGAGAAACAGCTACCAACATCAGTCGAGGTCAGAACCATCTTCATGGTAGAGTGAAACTGTCCCCAGACACCAGACGCATCCCCAACAGACCACACAGACAGGTCCAGAGGGCAGCCCTGGATCACTGGCAGCTCAGGAACTACATGTGTAGCTCAACAGAGAGAGGGAAAGAGAGAAAAGGAGAGGGGAGAACAGAAGAGGAGCGATAACAGTTAGGTATGGTCACAGTCACATAATGTATAAGGTGAAAGTATATTTAGTGCAGTGTGCAAGCAGGGACTCCAGCAGGACTAATTATGTCAGCATATCTAAAAGAACCAGAAGGAAACGCAGACATGAGGGCTCCCTGAGATGTAAAGCAACCAATCACCTCACAGTCAACAAACCTGAGTGATCAATGAGAGTGGGGAAGACAGAATCTAAACATGCCAGTTCACTAGAATACTCTACGTCCATGAGTCCCCCAGATCTGCTCCTTACCTAAGGCTAGTCTATTTACAAAAATGCTGCACTAAATAAATAGGTTTTTAGCCTAGACTAAACACTGAGACTGTGAGTCCTGAAGACTATTTGGAAGACTATTCCATAACTTTGGGGCTTTGTAAGAAAAAGCTCTGCCCCTGCTGTACTGACTAGCAGTCTGCATTTTTTGAACAAGGTCGGAGTGGCGGATCGTAAGACACTAGAAATTCACTCAAATACTGTGGCGCGAGACCATTTAGTGCCTTAAATGTCAAAAGTAGTATCTTAAAATCGATGCGAAATTTCACAGGGAGCCAATGCAGTGTAGATAAGATAGGGGTGATGTGCTCGTATCTCCTGGTTCTAGTGAGGACTCTCACTGCTGCATTCTGTACTAACTGAAGCTTGTTTATACACCTAGTTGAACAACCAGTCAGTAAAGCGTTACAATAGTCCAACCTAGAGGTGATAAAAGCATGAACTAACTACTGCATCGTTTAGTGACAAAATATTCCTTATATTGGCAATATTTGTGAACGAATGCCATCATGGTGATATTATCGACATCAGCTTCAAATGAAAGACTGGAATCTATAAGCACACAGAGGTCTTTTACTGTTGCACTAGATAGAACAGAAAAGTCATCCAAGTTACAGTGTGATCTAAGATCTTATACTCTGTAAAAAAAAATCCAACTAGCAAAATGTTGGCATAATGAGTATTTATTAGTAATCTGGACAATAAGACATGAAAAAGCTGACTGAACAAGTGAAAACAAGTTAATTAAAAAATTGCTGGGTACACTCAGGTTTAATTACTGAACAGACTTGCTAATGGAAGTTAACACACACAGAAGTTGGTTGGAAAGTTGGCGCATGCACGCTGGATTAGCAGCCTGTTTCTCCACCTCATGGACAACTTCTTTTAAACTTTGGTAAGTGCATATATTTTTATCGAAGTCCTTTGTAGAAATTGTCTTGCTTTATTAGAGCTTGGTGCAATTGTTTATATAATGTAAGAGTGAAAAAGCTGGAAGTCTTCCTGTAACCTTAGTTCCTACAAACAATATATTTTGTATTACTTTAAGTTTACTACATTGATTTGTTATTTATTACAGGTGTTGCATATCATGAAGTATTTATTTAATTGTGTTTTAATTTAGAATGTAATATTATTTAATGATTACTTACAGCACATTATTATTTTGTCTATATCCCTGCATGTGTGATATTTGATTTATTGGTTATGTTGCTTATGTTAAGAGGAACTAACAAGTTACCTGCCTTGGGTTTCCCATGGGACAGATGAGTGTGTGACACGGTGTGAGAGAAGCACATGAGAGCAGTTTGTATAAATAAAATAATTGTTGCAAACTTAACTATAGCCGTTTATTACCCACAGCCAAAGAGACTGGAGAATAATAAGACAAGTCTAGAAAGCCAGGTTACATTCATAATAACTCTTCAACACTTGGTATTTAAAATTTGCAGTACATTGCCACACGAATGTGTTTGTAATCTTTGCATTTTAAGTTTCAGAACACATTCTCTCAATATCCTCTCTATTTATCTCCCGGATAAACACATTTCCAGACTTCCTCACAAGACCTCAAACTTTGCCATTTCATGTAAGTAAACATTTACAATGCAGTATTTTTAATGAACTTAAGAACAAAGTATGAAGTTATGGCAAAAAATGCTTGGTATAACCTTACTAGTTTACTTTATGTAAGACTATTCATACCCACCCCCCCCCCTCCATTTAATTAAATATAACGAAAAAAAAAAAAAAGTAAAAAAGAATAATTTCCTTGCAAACCTATAATTGGTCAGACTAGCTCTTAAAACAGTGTGCACTAACGTTCAAAAGTTTGAGATCTGTATTATTTTTTGTTTTTAAAAAGGGTTTTGTTTATGAATGCTACATTTACTTGTTCAAAATTAAAAGACTACATTTATTTGATATAGTAAAACAGGAATAATGTGAAATAATGTTAGACTTCAATATTTCTGTTTTCTACTGGAAAGTACTGTACTTAAAACTGTAATTTATTGTTGTGACATTAACCCTTAGGAGTCTGAGGGTGTTTTGGGGCCCTGAAGACGTTTTGACATGTCCTGACATTTGTATATTTTTCAGTTACTTATAAACATATGAATGTCTAAAGGCTAACTACACTGTATTCAGCACAAACTGGGCTACAGTAATATGTGAGCAGCATGTACGTACAGGTTTGTATTTTGGAGAAAATAACAGTTATGCGTGATTATTGGAAACAACAATATATATATATATATATATATAATTGAAATAAGTTCACAAAACACATTCATAACATTTGTTTATATTTTTATATATTCTTTGTGGTTACCTGGATCTTGTAGTCTACACTCTAAAAAATGCTGGGTTGTTTTTGTAAACACATTGTTGAGTTGTTCATGCTGGGTCAAATGAGATGTAGTGGGTCATTTACAAATGAATACCTGGTTGATTTTGACCCAACAACTGGTTTATTCTTTATGTCTCCAAACGGCAGCCTGCAAAGTGTTTTAAATATTACTGTTATTGTGTCACAAAAAGTAGTTTTAAGAACTGTTTAAGCGAGAATGTATGTGTGTACAGCTCAAAACATCAATCGGTTATTAAAGATAGCGTCTATTTAAAAAATTGTACCAACAATTGCGGAGATTTGAGCTCCAGGCAATACGGGTGCTCCGTGCTCATGTACTGTAGCCGCTCAACATAGCCTCACTTCGGCAACTTCTGAAAGCTACCGCTGGTTGTGGTGTCTCTGCAGTGGTTAAAACAGCGGATTTATTTCATTTGGTGTATTTCTAACAAGCAATCTTTGGTATGATATGGTTATGGTGTATAATACATTCGCGGCTGTGAGAAGCATCCTGTGTGCCATTTGCACTATACCCGGTGTCCTCAAACCCTCGAGTGTGCACTTCCAAGTCAAGTCCGCTCTTTGCGTTCTTGGAATTGAGACACAGCATGAGGAACTTTCTGGATTCTTCACTTCTGAAGCGAGGGGCACGAGGCCACTTAATGCTGGCAGGATTTTATGGTAAGTTAATATTAATTTTTACCTACATTTTAAATGTTGTAGTTGTGGTAGGAGCTCATTTTCATTTTTATTCGCTTTTCCACCTTTTTAGTCGCACTTTGATATGGGGGTGAGGCGAAGTCATGTTTTTATAGTCTGTGCCAATAGTCGGCTATACTGTATTTTACGAGGAAAGTACGTTTGTAGCACACAAAAAACCCTAAAATTACTAATGTAATTAAATGTAATTTTAGGTAAATTACTAGTAATCTTCACTAATGTTGTGTGTGGAAAGTCTCTTGGTAAATTTTATAATATTTAATAGGTGTCAGAAAAAGCTAATGGTATATGTTTAATGACAGTCTTAATATGTCTTCCATTTCTGTCTATTCAAAAAAAAAAAAAAATGGTTGTGTTTTTTGACCCAGCAGTTGGTTTATTCTTTCTGGATTCTTCTGACTGGATCATACTCAGAGCACTCAGTATTTTATGGTAAGTTAATGTACATTTTTACTTTTTTTTTTTTTTTTGTAAGTTGTGGTAGGAGCAAGCATATTTTATTGTTTAAAATAAATGCTTTGATATGGTGGTGTGGGGTTAATATATTTTTTTCTTTCTGTTTTTATTATTCAATAAATTAGAATGTGTCACCGTTTTCTTCATCCTTATGAAATATTTATTGCAAGTTGTGAATTCATCACTTAAAAATCGCATGCATCTAGGGTTTGTTGAGAATTTGAAAAGGGGTGAATGTTTCATATTAAATCCAGATGGAGCACCGTATCCTGTTAACGCTCACAAGTTAAATAGTGAGGTAAAATAGTCAGAAATGTACATTAAATTCATGTTCAAATTATGTATTTTTGAGTATTGACAAGAGAAAAAACGTTTTACATTAAATACATACATAGCTGTATGTTCTTAACAAAAATGCTTGACATAAATGTTAGTTATATTGCAACACTAAGTGATGGTGTATAATCCACAGGTGAATCAGCAAGATGGGAATGATATCTGCAAAATATGGAGATGACTGGAGCACTGTTCCACGTTTTGTGCCTTGGGGATGAGACAAGAGGGACCTGAAAGACCTTTTCCATTGTTGGAGGCAATGCTATTGATACAGGCAGGCTCTTTGGTGAAGACCGTTGATGTTTGTTTTAATTTTTTTAAATCTTTGATGTTAAATACACAAAGCAGTGTCTTCTCACCTGCGAGTTTCTCCAGCACACTGTAGATCAGATTGATGGACATGATTACTGTTAGGTTTTTGAGGACAACAATTTTTTCACCCCACATTTAATTAATAATATTTTTTAAAGTTTTATCGTTTTTGTTTTTAATGTCATTTTAAGGAAATTAAATAGTAATAGTTAAATAACTAATAGTTAAGTATTAAAGTACACATTTAAGTATAAATATTAAGATGGGGGAGTGTTTGAAGTCATGTGGGCATTACAGTATAAGATTGGTATTGAAAATTTCTATATAAAAAGTGTTTAAACATTGTATTAAATGCAAAAAAATGCACATTTACAGGGGTCTTTTGTTTTAATTGTTTGTACAGTATGTTACATTCATTTAATATTTAACAAATGATCACCTTGGGATTATATGATTTTGTCTGACATTTTTGTCAAAATTGAGTTATTCACATTTTCTTATTCTGTGACAATCTATTTACATTATGTGAAGTTGTGTACATTTTGCATCTTTTTTGAAAAAATCAAATGGAATATGTCAACCCAGCTAGAGAGTCAATTTAACCCACTAATTGGGTCAAATAAAATAACCCAGCATTTTAACATTTAACCCAGCAAGAGTGTCAATTTAACCCACTGGTTGGGTCAGATAAACAACCCAGAATTCTGGGTTAAATGGTACAACCCAGCACTTGGGTAAAAACAACCCAACGCGTGTTCTGTCCAATAGTGACCCAGCAGCTGGGTTATGGTTGGGTTGTTTTTTAACCCAGCAGTTTTTAGAGTGTAGAGTTTTTACTTCAAAATTATGTGATAATCATCTTGATCACTCATTCACAGAAAACAATATATTCATTTACATTTTCTAAGACACTTTTTGTTTTGGAAAGGCCGTTTGCGAGGAGGCGTGAATGATCATGAATAATGCTCTACTTCACACCAGAGAAGACAAAGACTTGAATAATAATTTGCATAATGAGCCTTTCAGTCAAGTATGTGACAGGGGGAAATGCTAAAAGAAAATAATTTCAGGACAATTTTTTTTTTTTTTTTTGTAGTTTATTTAGAATATAGTTAACTGACTGGCAGAATAACTCACTCTTACACCCTATACATAACCTACTGACTTACATAGTACAAAGAAAATGTTTGGATTGAATGGACAGGGACACAGATCATCTTATAGACAGAAGGTAAATTTATGGTATAAATATGGCTGTCTAAAATAAAATGAAAAAAAAAAAAGGGTGTTTAGTCCACTCTTACACCACAGTCATACATCTTTGTGCCACTTTCAAAAACCAGTTCCTGTTTAACTGAAAACATAAGTGAACATTACATACCTGGCGTTTCCATGGTGTTTTTGCTTCTTACCATACACTGCTTTATACTACACACACACCCTGTTACTAGCTGAAGCAACACTTCTGTAACCCGAGGTCAGTCCATGTGCTGGTTGTACACAGTCACAGGTACAGACAGATACTTAGTGTGTTCATTGACTTTAAAATGACCAAAATCCAGACCCCTTCCATCCAGAATCCAGAGCCCTTGCTTTATATCAAACAGGTGGCTGATCATTTTCACTGTCACAACTGTTTATAAAAAAAAGAGAGAAAAAAGAAAAATATAACATGAGCATGATAATAAAAAAAAGTACTGTACATCATCAATCACCATGCATAATGACAACATAAGCTTTTGTAATGTCATACAACAAATAAAAAAGGGGGGTCTTTTTATTCTTCTATCTGAATATCAATAAGCTACATGAGGTAGTATTTTAGCCATCGGGAGCTAAAGTGATAAATAACATCATAGATAGCAGTATCTATAGGTAACCAAAAACTGAACCTAATAGCTACCGTAAGCTAAATGTATCAAAAACTGGGTCAAATAAATTGGAATATTTACACCACAGCTGATACTGACAACCATCACATAAGGCATTAGCTTAGCCACCGGGAGCTAGCAGGTTTGTGCTAAGCTACATAAGGCAGTATGCTAGTCCGAATAGCAGTGTTTTCTACGTGGTAGCCTAAACTATGTATGTAAAAATAAAATAATATGAGTTTAATATGATGAGAATGAGGATTATATGAGACTTAATAACTCACCCATGGTAGCAGCTTGCTGGATTCTCCTTCTAAAGAGTGGAGCAAATAACTATTTAAAACACACCCGTTTTCTGTCGGAGTTTCAGTGTTGTTCTGAAGAAAAGATAAACTCCGCCCACCGTCCAGAACATTCTGTAGCGCTTCAGAAACCTGTACAGCGCGTCACATCTTTCTCACGTGCAGGAAACTCACTGAATCTGTGTGTGCGCGCGCCGGGGGCGTGGTCTTGTATGTTCGCGTGCTTCTACAGCTGCTTTCCCTGTGAATAGCATGTGGGCGTGTCCTGTGGGCGTGTCCTGCCTCCGGTCATTATCAGATCATGAAGTGCGACGGAAAGACTGTGCCTCTCCTGGGATTCATACGGATTACATAAAATCAGAATATTTATTTTTTATTTAACTTTCTTTATTTAAAAGTAGACCCTTTAAGCTTTAAATAGATATATTTCTCATGTCGGTGTGTGAGGTATTCGCAGAGTTTCAGTTAATTTTAGTGACGGGCTTCAGAAAGATATTCACGGAGACTGAGGCGGCTGAAAGCGCAGCCTGTTTATTTTCTTTATTTTACAAAAGCACAATGTGCTGTTCATATAGTGAGTATACATGAATAAAAGTAGACTCTTTGCAGATTTAAATGATGTACTACACCTATATATATGATAAAAAATGACGGAGCATTTGAAGTTTTGTTATGGTTACCAGAAAAAAATGCACTTGGACCCGCCGGCGGCTCCGCCGACTCCTGAGGGTTTTAAGCTGAATGTTCTGCATCATTACTTAAGTTTTTAGTGTAATATTTCACATTATTCCTGTTTTTACTGTATTTCTGATCAAATAAATGTAGCCTTGATGAACATACTTGTGCGAGTTCAGTTAGATCTGCTCTGAAGCACAGTTCTTCTCTTGGAAAACATATGAGAAATAGAGAGATCGTATTTTGCCCGTTACAGAAATGTAGATTCAAGCTTTAACAGCCACAGAACAAGAAAACACAAAATTAACACCATCAAAGATTTCAGATGAACGCATAAAGAATCAGGAACCTGAGCTGAACAGTGAACCTGAAGCTGGGACTTCACCTTGTGCACATGTAGAATTGAGAGAACAGGATCTTTTTTTCTATGCAAACACTAGTGCGGATTTCAAAATCTTTCTCTCATAATGAGTCTCCCTATCATTAAATGCTATGAAATAACATGTTAAAATATAAATATGTTTATCAAAAGTGACAATGCATAACATTAGGCCCTTTTTTCAGACTTCAAATATTGTGGCTCACTGAATGAAAACTGTCCTGGAAGATCTCGATGTGTTTATCCGTGATGGATCATCTGCACTATTCAGAACATGTCTGGTGAGTATGTTGCATTGATTCTCTGCAGGCACTTTGACAAAAATACGACTGTTAATGTTTGTGTAGACATTATTAAGATATTTTTATTCTTATTCATTTGAACTCCGACTCTTAGTTTACTTTATCTGATCATCTCAAACTTGTATAGCTCAGAGACAACTGATTTTAAGGATTTATGAGGATTTATTTTCTTTCTGTACATTTTGTCTACATTAATCTAGTAGGATCCAAAACTTTCATGGAACAAAAAGAAACATAACAACGTAGAAAAGATGGATCTTGTGATTTGGAAAGTGATTTTTTTTGTACTCTTTATTACATTAGGACAGTACTCCCGATGACAGACAGACCAGAGGGATGAAAGTGGGAGTTCCTATTGTGATTGAAGATGATGACTCCCCTACGACTTTGACCAGTGTCATAAACTTTACTCTTGTGTTGGAGGAAGAGATTGTTTTGCGAGATGCTCCAGATGCTGCTGCAATCTGCTGTTGCTTAACAGTTTGGCCTTTGACCTGTTTGCCTTGGATTTTCAGTACCAAAAAAATCTGAAGTACACTTTTGAGATGATTGAGAAGATGTTCATGGAACTGCGCACTCACTGCTCTGCAAGGGTACAATCCCACTTCTGCTATGACTTTGCTTTTGTGAGCTGTTTGGGAGCTGTTTCTTCAAATGTTGAAGTCTGAAAAGCCAGAAATGTTGTGGCTCACTGAATGAAAACTGCCCGGAAAGGTCTCCCTGTGTTTATTATTATTATTATTATTATTATTATTATTATTATTATGTACTTTTTTTGCCTTGTTTTGTGCAGGTTAGACTGTGATAGACATTTTGCCATGTTTCAGCACTTTGAATACAAATTCAACATTACAAGATTCCCTGGTTCTGAGACGCTGCTCTCGAGCTGTTTTATTATTATTAGTAGTAGTATTTTGTACTCTTTTTCTTGTTTTGTGAAGTTTAGACTGCAAAAGGCATTTTGCCATGGTTCTTTTAGTTAATTTTTATTTGAAAGTCAAGGAGTGTGGCTGTAGTATGTTACTTTTGGTTTAAAATAAAATTTGGAAGAAACTTTCAAGCATGTAGTTACAGTTTTTTTTTTTTCATTACATTCTATTAAATGTTAATAAAAAAAAAACCCTGCTTCAGTAAATTTAAACACATTTCAAACCCGGGGTGTCCAAAAAGTTCACATTTATTAAATTAATAAGTCTTTGAAACTATCAAAACACTTAACTTAACAAAAGAATATTATTAAGTTGGGAGACATGTGACCTTACTCAGTTAATTGAGTTAAGTCAACAACTTGGGTTAAAACTGGCCTTAACTCAAAATTTCAAGGCACCTTTTTATGTCAACACCTTGGGTTAAAAGTGGAGTTAACTCAAAAAAGCTGTGCAGCAAGTTGCCTTGAAATTTCGAGTTAAGTCAAGATTTTATTTTTTACAGTGTGGAAACATGAGACACTTCTGTGCTGAATAGCTGCAGAGCCTTGGAGTCGGGGGTACCGCCGGCAGGGTAAATAGCATTTTGTCTGGTAATTGTGAAAATAACTTAAAAGGCTCTGTCATGTTTGATCAGACATATAAGTGTAATACCACATGTGAATTTTTAAGGGTCTACATTTATTTACGAACACTCACAATATCAAAATCAAAAGAAAGAAAATAAACAAAAGAATTTATGATATTTCAACTATCTTAGTCACCGCCAATATCTTTTTAAAACATGTCTCTAAAATGAACTGCTCAGACATGAGAAATGTAGCTATAAAAAGCTTAAAGTAGCTATTTTTAAATGAAGCAACTTATATAAAAAATAAATATTCTCAGTTCTTGTAATTCGTATGAATCCAAGTAGAGGCACAGTCTTTCCGTTTCATTTCATTATCTGATAATGACCTGAAACAGGACACGCCCACACACTATTCACAGGGAAACAGTCTGGGTAATCTACATACAAGGCCACACCCCTAAACACACAGACACACATTTGGTAATCCAGCAAGCTGCTACCATGAGTGAGTTATTAAGTCTCATATAATCCTTATTCTCATCATATTAAACTCATAGTATTATAAGATGGAGAAGCTATTAACTAATAGTATTTTATTTTTCCCTAGTTTTGTCTAGCTTTGGCCAGCTTATGTCTAATGTCTTTCAATGTCACTTACATAGTTTAGGCTATCATGTAGTTAACACTGCTAATCATGCTAACACACTGCCTTATGTAGCTTAGCATAAATATTTTAGCTCCCGGTGGCTAAGCTAATGCCTTATGTAGATTACAGATGGTTGTCAGTATCAGCTGTGGTGTAAATGTTCTAATGTATTCCACTCAGTTTTGTATAGCTTTAGCTTACGCTAGCTATTTGGTTCAGTTTTTGGTTAGCTTATACTACTGCTATGTATAATGTTATTTAGCTCAAACACTTTAGCTCCAGGTGGCTAAAATACCGAGGTTATGTATCTTACAGATTTTCATGATATTCAGATTTTTAAAAGTTTAAGTTGTTGTATGACTTTACAAAACGTTGTGTTGTCTTTATGCATGGTCATTAGTGATGATGATGATGATGATGATGATGATAATATACCATAGTTTATATTATTGTGTTATCATACTCATGATTTTTTTGTAACAGTAAAAATGATCAGCACCTGTTTGATAGAAAGCAAATGCAGACAAGCAGGTGAGATACAGACGGTCCATCACTGTTTGATGGAAAACACAGACTGATGATGTCACTCTGAGATTCCTGACCTCATGAGAACCTGGACCACAACTGGCGTCTGGATTCGGGATGGATCTCTTGTGTTTTTAAAGTGGATGGACACACGATAAGTCTCTGTCTGCACCTGTGACTGCGTCCAACCAGCACATGGACTGACACAGGGTGACAGGAATGTTGTCACTGCTGGTCACAGGGTGTGTGTGCATTGCAAAGTAGTGTATGGTTAGCAGCAGTAAACACGATGGAAATGCCAGGTATGCCATGTTGACAAAGGGCAGTGGTAGTTCAGCGTGCTAAGGCACTGAGTTACTGATCAGGAGGTCGGTGATTTTAACCAGAGCTCCACCAGGTTGCCATTGTTGGGCCCTTGAGCAAGGCCCTTAACCCTATCTGCTTCAGGAACTGTATCATGGCTGACCCCAGTTATGCTGGGATACACAAAGAACAAATTTCACTATGCAGTTAACTTAATTTAACTTATATCTTCAGTTGTACAGGAACTGCTTTTTCATGAGTGGCATAGAGCTGTATGACTGTGTATAGGGTGTAAGACTGTGCTTAACAAACTTTTTTCATTGTGCACAGTCCCTGTTTGCACTGTTTGCCCTGAATGTCTGTTTGCACAGCCGTATTTATGTCATGAATGTGCCGTCTGTGTATAAGATGATCTGTGTCCCTCTCCACTAAGTGAAAGAGTGGGTGTAGGGTGAAAGAGTGAGTTATTTTGCCTGTCAGTTAATTATATTCTGAATAAACTACAAACAAAAAATATGTTTCTTTTGTCCTCAAATAATTTTCTTGTAGCACTTCCCTTTGACATATACCCGACTGAAAGGTCTTTGTCTTCTCTGGTGTGAATTACAGCATTAGTTCTGATCATTCACGCCTCCTCACATACGGCCTTTCTTAACAAAAAGTGTCTTAAAAAATGTAATTCAAGATATTGTTTTCTGTGAATGAGTGCAGGATGATTCTCACATCATTTTGAAGTAAAAACTCAAGGCATCGAAAAGGTCACAAAGGGTACTCATATGTTATGAATGTTTTTTGTGGCCTTATTTTACCTACTTTCTTTTTTTTGTTGTTGTTGTTTTTCAATAATCATGCATAACATGCATATCAAATTTTGTCCAAAATACAAACTTGTACATACATGCAGCTCACATATTATAATACATAATACAGTGTTGACTTTAGACATTTATATGTTTTTAAATTATGAATAAATTATATAATATGTATTAATAAATTATATAATATAAATTATAATAATCATGTTTATAAATTATGTTTATGAGTAACTGAAAAATACATAAATGTCAGGAAATGTCAGAACTCTTCTTCAGGGCCTCAAGACACCTGCAGACGTCTAAGGGATTTATTAACCATGTAGATGTAACAGTATTAACTTATACACCAGTGGAGGTTGTGTAAATCACACCCTGTTTAGCTGCACTTCAGAGTAAACTGCAAAAAAAATATGTTTTAGTGTGCATGTGTGTGTGTGAGAGTGTGTGTGTGTGTGTGTGTGTGTGTGTGTGTGAGAGAGTGTGTGCGTGTGTGATGTTTGTAAATGATTGACACTTTAATTTGAGAAAAAATATATACATGAAACAAACTATTTGTACAACAAACACTAACAGCTGTAAGAGTGTGTTCTGTATTATCATCTGTACTCCTTTTAGAAAATCAAAATACTCTGTGCTTCTAACAGCCAAACAAAACACATTATACTGCCCTCTGTCAATCACAGCACATTGTTCTTGGTCTATCAGAAAACACCATGCTTCTTTCAGCCAATCAGAACTCCGTATATTGAGATCGGCCAATCGGAGCAAGCCGTGCTGTTCTCAGTCTAGACGTTCTGGTCGTTCTTTCTGGTCAGCAGTTATCATCTGCTTATACAGGTGCATCTCAATAAATTTTAATGTTGTGGAAAAATTCATTTATGTCAGTAATTCAACTCAAATTGTGAAACTCACGTATTAAATAAATTCAACGCGCACAGACTGAAGTAATTTCAGTCTTTGGTTCCTTTAATTGTGATGATAAACACTCATATTTAACAAAAACCCACCAATTCACTATCTCGACAAATTAGAATATGGTGACATGCCAATCAGCTAATTAACTCAAAAAACCTGCAAAGGTTTCCTGAGCTTTCAAAAATGGTCTCTCAGTTTGGTTCACTAGTCTACACAATCATGGAGAAGTACAGAACTGAACTACAGCCTTATGAGTATTGTCAAGCAAAATTGCTTCAAGAATTTGGGTGAACTTCCCAAGGAATGGACTGAGGCTGGGGTCAAGGCATCAACAGCCACCACACACAGAGGAAGGGTGGCTATAGGAATAGCCAAGGAATTTGGCTATAGTTGTTGTATTCCTCTTGTTGAGCCACTCCTGAACCACAGACAATTTCAGGGGTGTCTTACCTGGGCTAAGGAGAAGAAGAGCTGGACTGTTGCCCAGTCCCCTTTTCAGATGAGAGCAAGTTTTCTATTCAATTTGGAAACCAAGGTCCTAGAGTCTGGAGAAAGAGTGGAGTAGCTCGTAACCCAAGCTGCATGAAGTCCAGTGTTAAGTTTCCACAGTCTGTGATGATCTGGTGTGCAATGTCATCTGCTGGTTTTGGTCCATTGTGTTTTTTGAAAACCAACGTCACTGCACCTGTTTACCATGAAATTTTGGAGCACTTCAAAAAGTGGCGATTTAATTTTCCAGCATGATTTGCCATCTACCCACACTGCCAAAAGCACCAAAAGTTGGTTAAATGACGGTGGTGTTGGTGTGCTTGACTAGCTAGCAAACTCACCAGACATGAAGCCCATAGAGAATCTTTTGGATATTGTCAAGAGGAAAATAAGAAACAAGAGACCATAAAATGCAGATGAGCTGAAGGCCACTGTCAAAGAAACCTGGGCTTCCATACCACGTCAGCAGTGCCACAAACTGATTACCTCCATGCCACTTCCATACCTTTGCATTTCATTTTCAGTTATTTTCATCGCTAGTGTCACTTCATGTTTGACTGCACAGTTAAATGCATGTATATATTTTTAATCTATTTATTTCTGTTTTTATTTCTTTGACTTGATTCTGAGCTTTGACAGTATGAGTGTATGCAAAAGCCGTCATCTATTACGCATAATATTGCATGCATTTGTAGGATTCTCTCTTAATCAAGTGTGTTATCCATTGAATGTTGCCATGAATATAAATAGTGTTGCAGTGTGTGTATATGATTAAACTCAATGCAGATATTGTAATTTTCTCTGTGATATCAAGGCGTTATTGTCAGGATGGGGCAGCTGAAATATTTTGATCATGCTCTAAATTTCCTGCCGACAATAACGACACTAATGGACATTCATGCTGAGTCCAAAAGAGGCTGTAAGCAGTTACTGACCTCTACCAAGCACTCCAGAGTAATGTTAATCTGTTGTGTACTTTAATGTGTGGATTCATAATGTATTTATTTATTCATTTATCACATTTTATTAGCTATAATAGACACCTAAACTGAAACAACTTCCTGTATTAATAGTATTTTACACCCCATTGACATGTGAGAGGAAGTGTGTGTGTGTGCGGTTGGGGGGAGGGGAGGTTGGGGGGCACATGAGGGGGTGTGAAGGGAAGGTGTGATTACCATTTTTCACTTGAACTGGTGAACTGAACATTCTACGTAGAACTATTTTAGCTATCTATCTATCTGCCTGTCTGCCTGCCTGTAATATTAATGACTAGCTGGAGTACCCGTAGAAATAGTTAAAAGGTTAAAGTTAAAAATTAACTGATTAGCTTTAATACAATCAGTGATATTAGCCGTTTGTTCACATTGCGCAAGTAGCTTATTTTGAAGTAGATTATTACACAACAGTTCATAACAGTTTTTTGAGACTGGATCCTCCCATGTATGAAATGTAAAGATATCATTGAAAAAGTGATTTCTAACCAGTGTACAGACAACACCTCTCTTTTATTTATATAGATAGTATGTAGTTTATAAGACTCCGCTGTAAAATATATCAACTAGACTCGACTAGATCTACCGTATGACTGTTTCTCCAATCAGCAACAATAAATCACATGACTCCATTTAACCAATCAGCCACGGTAACAATAACCACATGACCATACCCAACCCGGAGCGTCGCCGGAAAAAAAGACCGGCGTCTCTGGCATCATAAAAGCATGTTCCGATTGCAAAAGAATAGATTTATACTGCGGTGTCTTCTCGGTCTGCCAAAACAGACAGACACTTCAGCCTATAAAAACTCGACTTCTAACCTGAGAAACCATGCCTCAGTAAGTTTAGTTGTTTCACTGAATGTTGCAATGTTGGCATATACTGTATAATTATACTATACTGTAATATATAATACTATATAGTATAATATATGAATAGGGTCTAAGGTCAGGCCGCAACAGATAATAAAGAAAATAAAAATTGGGAAAAGAAAAGATAATAATGGGTAAATAAACAGGGGTGAGATCAACTGCTCTTTAATTCTATATACAAGTATTTACAAAGGTGGTAAAATCTTCAGGAGCTGACAATGCCAAATTAATAAACCAAAACCTACTAACTACAAATAGAATCGATGTCGAAAAAGGGCAGCCAAAGTTGACACCATAACAAGCAGTTGTGTTTTGAGCAGCAGGCGGGTAACCTGGCTTGACGGGTGGAACCTGTAATGGGGAGCAAAGCCAGCACTTCTTTAAATTCACATACAACAGCCTTCTTATCAAATCTCCTCTTCATCTTGGCCTGGCAGAAGGTGACGAATGATAAGCTTACTTACATGCTGTGTGCAGGCGTTCTCGAACCGAGCTTACATAATCTAAAATGTTTCTAGGTAAGGACTGACCAAAGTAGGAAAGACAAGTTTCTCCTGAAGCACTTTTAAATGACACACATTAAAGAAGGTAAATATGAATTTAGTTACAGGAGGGGAATCTACACAATTTATTAAAATCCTCTCAAAAGGTTTTCCCATCACGGGAATTTGGCAGAGTGGAGAATGAGGGATGACTTGATTAGGTTTACCTGCAATTTGGCAGATCGGACATGAACGACAGTAGGACGCTACATCTGATTTCAGACCTGGCCAGAAGAAATGTTTTAGGATTCAAGCACATGTTTTCCAAATATACAGATGTCCAGACAAGTCATGATGATGAGCAATACGCAACACATGACTTCTATAAGGTTTGGGACCACAACCTGAAATACTGAACTCCAGTCATTATCAGAGTTTTAGGCGTCCATTTATGCATTAACTGCTGATCCTTAATAAAATATGCAGTAGGTTACTGCGATAATTCTGCCTCTTTAACTGAAACACTGTTGAAGGGAGTTCAAATCAGATTTTTGAGCATTTACCAGCTGATTACGTCCAAATAAGAGTTTAGCACCACTGGGTCCAAAGATTGGAGTAGAAGTAGTTTCTGAATTATTCACAGAAGGTGAAGGCACAACAGAAACTTTAGATATGGGGTCTTCTGCACACATAAATGAATTAGAATCTTCTGCACTTTCCTCCTTACAAGCCTGACCACGTATCACCACACACGAGTTAAACACTAGCGGAAATTTACGTGAGATTGTCTCATTCTCATCTATTACAGGTACATCTGTAACAATAGGCAACTGGCAAACATTCCCGCCAGCTAAGTCATTGTCTAGAATGAATGAAACCCCTTTTACTGGCAGCTGGGAATGGACTGCAACCTTAACAAGACCCATAACCAACTGAGATCACAAAAATATGTTATATAGAGGAGCCTTCACTATTTACATTTCAATGCCTTGTACTAGTACATCTGCACCACAACTAGTTTAATCAGGCAAAGGCAGAATACCCTCTAAAGTGAACGACAAGTGATTTTTGTTCCAACTCAGAATTAGATATGGACACAACAGCTTCCATAATAAAAGGTTCAAAAGTAGGATCTACAGAGGATTGAGAGCATTCACTATCTAGACGGCCTCTCCTTCTACAGGTGCGTGAAGGAGCGGGGCAGCGGAATTAAGCTATCTATGTTAATGATCCCGGGCTTCTCCCCCATGAGTGTAGCTCGGGGTCTGTTGGGATGTCTATGTAGTACGGTGGAGCTTAGTAGCACGCTTGGGTCTCACAGAAATGCAAGTGCGTTTGAGCTGCGCGGGAGGGACGTAGGCACCACATGTCAAAGGCTCACAGGAGTGGCATGCGGGCGGGGCTATGCAACACGCCCCCATGAACTTCAAAGAGAGAGCAGAATTCCTCCCTTTGATCGCCGCAAGCAGGACAACCGCGAGCTCACTGCCGGAGCTCTTGCGGCTCTCAGACTCTCACATGGAGCCGGATTTCGAGGCCCTGCCAATGAGGAAGGAAAGGCCGCTAGGGGCACACATCCCAGCCGCCCAGCCGTTGGATGTCAGAGAGGACTGCCGTCTGAGGCCGCGTCCACAGAGAGAGTTGGGAGGGGCCGTTCCGGCCATCAGCCGAGAGGAGAATCAACGTGAACTATGCGGGTGTGTGTGTGTATGTACAGTGTAACTGTAATTACACTAATGATGCACTAGAACACATTTAAAACTCATCTCTAATGTGATACTGTGTGTTTATCTCAGACTCTCCAATCAGCCCCTCAATAAGACTATATAAGGAGGATCGGGGGGGGGAGTGGAGGACCTAAATGAGGTGGTAGAGGGAACTTCAGTGAGGATCATCTGCTCTGCTCCATCTCCTCCATGTCTCTTAAAGCCTCCCACTTTTACATGGAGCTTCCTGCCTGAGGAGAGAAGACAGGAGCAGAACCACAACATCAGCTTCAACTCCTCTCAGCTAAACTTCAATGTTACTCACCTGCATCATGGACAGGATTTCACCTGCACTGCCACCTACTGGCTCCAGAACAAGAACATATCAGTACAGAGCTCTCTTACACTCCATGTTCTGTGTAAGTGCTGATTAATCAGTTCACATTCACTACACTTTTAATGATTCATGGAGTCTCCTAAATCTTGTTCTTCCTCATTCAGATGGTCCTAGAAACACATCAGTTTCAGCATCTCCATCTGCTTCAGTGGTTTTGGGCAGTTCAGTGTCTCTGAGTTGCAGCAGTGATGCAAACCCAGCAGTGCTGAACTACACCTGGTACAGAGAGAACAGAGAGCAGATAGGAACCGGAAACCATCTCACCATCAACACCACTGATTCTACACAGAGTGGTTTATACTACTGTAGAGCTCAAAACCAGCACGGAGATCACAACTCATCTGTCTACCTGGATGTGCAGTGTGAGTTGTACACTTGTACACATATGCAGTTTTTATTCCATGCAAATCAAACTTTTGTGCTTTTTTTTTTATCTCAGCAGAGGTTAATTCGTGCACACACACACACACACACACACACACACACACACACATACATATATTCCGTGGCAGATTTTGAGATGGACTACATGTACAGTCGCCCAGGGTGCCCAGGGCGTCTTGTCAGGAGTTTCAGAGAGTCAGTTTAAAAAATATTTTTTTTTAATGCAGAATGATAATTTCGTCACTTATTTGAGTATTTTTTATTTTCAGGTCATGTTGGTCTGTTTATCTTGTTGACCTGATTCTAATTAAATTTAATTAGACTAAAAATTAAATGCTACAGAATAAACTACACTTCATTCATAAAACTGTGAATATGTACTGTACAGCATCACATGTATATTTCATTCTTTTGTTCAGTGTGAAATCATTAAGGAGAACATATAACTAGTCTTAATTGAGCCTGGGTAATATTCTGATGAATAAATTAATTGATTGAGTACTTAACAAATTGATTAATTGATTATTGAATACATGGATTCATTAAGTAATTAGTTAATTGATTATGATTCATTGATTAATGAATTAATTAAAAAAAAGCCATCAGATACCCATCTTAAAAAAAAAAAAGGAAAAGAGAATGTTGGTATGCAGCCGTCATCACTTTGAGTATATTATGCATGTAATAAAATACGCCAGTATAAGACTTATAATTGTTACTCTACCTTAGTAGATGTTGGTAGCTTACAGGACACTGGATAGGATTTCGGACATGATAATGTCTGTAGCCTGCATCAGAACCATTACATTACAGTCTGATTGAGTCCAGTGATGTAGACTGAAAAAACAGTTTGATGTGACCTTGATGCTGCTCCAATCAAACACTAGTGTGGTTCTACTATGTATAAATGACTTTTTTTCTTTAAAAGGGCCGTCATCATACGATGCAGTTTGTCCAGTGCTGATGAAAAGTAATGCAGCATGTTTTAATATTCATACACTTTTTATACATTAATCCATCCACGGATTCACTTCCTGGTGAGGTTCAGTTGGTTTTATAACTTGCTGAAATCCAGCCATCTAATAAACGTGACATCAGCTGTTTCACTTACAGTTAAAAATGAAAGTGAACTTCACATAAAACGGGGGCCTCACTGGTTGACTTTGGAGTGATCAGCTGTTCAAATGAGAGAAATGTAGATGTCCCCTTTGTAGCTGGATTGCACATGATGCTCAGCCTATGGTGAAGAGCCCTTCCTTGTTTTCCAGTCTATCCCTGTTTCTCATTAGACTCGGAGAGAGTAAACAAAGGCTGGTGAAGTCATTTTTGCTTGTTGATGTTTATTTACCTTTATTTACATCAACAAGCAATATCTTTCTATATTAAAGCGAGTATCTTTGTATAGTATAAAAAGCTGATAACTGAGGCCATTTATTTTTTGTTTTAATCCAATTTTAATTCTATAGTGCTTTCAACAATGGACATTATCACAAAGTAGCTCTGCACAGATATATACATTCCAGATATAAATTTCACATTTTATGGATTTAAATCTAATAAGCAATTCAGAGTTGTTGTGGTGAGGAGAAGAACCAGATTCAAATACATCCACCTTCATCATCTTTCTACGTGTTGTGTGAAAATGACAATACATTAGCAATCTGCAACCTGTGTAACAAGACAATTCCACAAAGCGGGAAGCAGCCAAAGCATTTTAACACCTCATCAGACATGTGAGAGAGCGGGAGAGCTCAGCAACTCGCGCGCCGCCACTCACGCGCCTCTCCCTCCCTTCGCTAATTATTTTATATTTATTATTTATATAATTTTATTTATTATAAGTCTTATACTGGCGTATTTTATTACATGCAAAATATACTCAAAGTGATGACGGCTGCATACCAACATTCTCTTTTCCTTTTTTTTTTTTTTAAATGGGTATCTGATGGCCTTTTTAAAATTGAAAGAGCAAGATTATTATTGTTGTTGTTCATATAATTATAATAATATTATTATTAAGGTTTTAGAGAGAAGAGATACTTATGCTTCTCTCCAGCTCTCTGATGTACAGAACTCTGAATATGAAACTCTGCAGACTAACAGAGGTGACGTCACATCACTCAATAACACTCATTATTAACATTATTCACTTCACCTGATTTATTACTCCAGATTTTACTAAAGAACCTTTATAAAGAGCTGATGCATATGTGCTTTTGTGTTTCAGAGAGAAGAGAAACAAAGATCAATGACTGAAAATTTTTATTTATTTTTTGTCATGGAGTAAAATAATCATCACTGAAGAATATTAAATTATAATAAAGAATTAGATGTTTTACTTTTTCATCATTTTATAGTTACACACGTGGACAAAATTGTTGGTACCCTTCGGTCAATGAAAGAAAAACTGAAAGTGAAATTCCTTCTTCGCATATCCCAGTGTAACTGGGGTCAGAGCGCAGGGTCAGCCATGGTACAGCGCCCCTGGAGCAGTTAGGGTTAAGGGCCTCGCTCAAGGGCCCAACAATGGCAACCTGGCTGAGCTGGGAATCGAACCGCCGATCTTCCGATCAGTAACTCAGTGCCTTAGCCCTCTGAGCCACCACTGCCCTATACACTGTTGAGTTTGCATGTGAGAAATTTGTATTATTTGATAAACTGGTGTCACTCATGTAAGTCAAGAATGTTTCTATTGCCATGACATGGGTCACCTCATTGCTGTTTGTCCTATATTAGCTCATAAATACATAAGAAAACAGACCTAGCCCAAAGGTGTCGCATAAATGCACATACTGTCACGGATTGGGGTGCGAGGCATAAATGCAGAGGTCCAGGTGTTTTTAAAGGATGATGTTTATTGAAAAGTCAGGGAAATCAAACAAAACAAATATACTTTATAAGTAAAACAAAACCAAAACACATATAAAGACAACGGGAGCCACAAACTAAACTCACAGACATGTATCAGGTATAAATCAATAGATGCAAGACACGAAACCGAACCAAAACAAGCTATTTATAATAAAACTAATGATCAACTCGGTTCAGGTGAGCGCCCACGTCACCTGACCGAGGTGCATAATGGGAACTGAAGTGAAACCAAAACAGAACTACAACAAAAAGTCTCAGGGCGCTTTGGCGCCCTCTAGGGGTTATCCCTGACACATACCAACAATACCCCAGTAAGATATTACACACTCACAGTTCTCTATAGATCCTGCTTTCAATTCTTTTATTATAGAAATGTAATATTGCTGTGTATTGATGGAAAAAAAAAGTAAAAGTCAGTAAAACAATTAAATAGACTTAATAACTCAATTTAGTACAATGATGCATAAAATTGCGTAAATAATAAAAATCACAAGTTAATGCAATGGTTACTCCGAGTGAAAATTAGTAAAATAATCGATCAGATATAATTGAAATGCAAGGTTGAAGAAACTGACAATTACTGAAGACTATTATTCAACAAACAAATGTGCTACATTTACCAAATATTTTAACCAAATTAAATCATTCTGGTCTATCACAGAATTAATATGTCATTTTTTTTTAGCAACATGTTTTTAATTAAACATTTATTTGCCAAATTTGACAAGGCATGAATTCTAAACTCTAGTTATTTACATTGTTTTTCTTTGAAAGTGATATAAGATCATAAAAATAGTAAGCTGAATTGAGCGGTACGGTTGTGTGATGGTTAGCACTGTCGCCTTGCACCTCCAGGGTCTGGGCTCTATACCCGTCTCTGTGTGCATGGAGTTTGCGTGAGGGTAAAGCCAAAGTCAGATATAAATGAGATGAATTAAACACAAATGAGAAGTATTATAGTTTTATTGAACATATCAAAAATCCTAAATCAACAGTCAACTGACCTCTGTCCACCGAAACATTAAAACAAGCAGGTTAACAATATGAAAATATTTCGGTTTACTATTGCCACTGATTTTTTAGATCTAGCCCATATGTACAAATAAATACAGTATGGACCAAAAGTTTGGACACACTTTCTCATTCAAAGAGTTTGAATTTGTATTATGGCAAGAAAAAAGCAGCTAAGTAAAGAAAAACGAGCGGCCATCATTACTTTAAGAAACGAAGGTCAGTCAGTCCGAAAAATTGGGAAAACTTTGAAAGTGTCCCCGAGTGCAGTCACAAAAACCATCGAGCGATACAAAGAAACTGGCTGACATGCGGACCGGCCCAGGAAAGGAAGACCGAGAGTCGCCTCTGCTGCGGAGGATAAGTTCATCCGAGTCACCGGCCTCAGAAATCGCAGGTTAACAGCAGCTCAGATCAGAGAGCAGGTCAATGCCACACAGAGTTCTAGCAGCAGACACGTCTCTAGAACAACTGTTAAGAGGAGACTGTGTGAATCAGGCCTTCATGCTAGAAGATCTGCTAGGAAACCACTGCTAAGGACAGACAACAAGCAGAAGAGACGCGTTTGGACTAAAGAACACAAGAAAGAAAACTCGCTGAATGAGAAGGGGTGTCCAAACTTTTGGTCTGTACTGTACATAATAAACTTTGTGCAAAATACAATGTACAATAATTATTGTGTAACACATTTACAATTTACGCAATATAACAGGCACCAGCAAAATCTGGCAAATCACACTAACACTAACAGAAAATGTCACCCAACCTGACAAAGATTGTCACACTGAGTGTCACACTGCTCAACTCATCATAAAGTATGATTTATACAGGAGTTACACAAAGGCCACAGCATTGTGACAATCTTACAGTGAAAAGAATCAGTCAAAAAGGAGATGGAAAATTTTTAAAGGGAAAATCGGTTGCTTGCTGTATGTAAGGGCTACAGGAACAGGGCTGGACAAGTTCTTTCTCACCGGTTACATCATTTATCCAAACTTGTTGAACATCAACCACAAGAGAAGCAGCTCCTGGAGTTGCTTAGTATCTAATGGAACAACAAAAATGTATTAAAACATTTGAGATTTACCTGAACACCATCCAGCTACTCCATTCCCAACTGTCTGAAGGTTGAGGTGGGCTTGAGCTTGATCGACAGCTGCTGCTTACCTGAGTGATGATGTGGTGCAGATGGAGATTCTGAACATTCTCCTACAGTTTCTTTGTTGGGATTCTTGTTCTCCTTAAATGTTTCTGAGGTGGCATGCTTCTGAAAAGAACTCAGTTAAAGTAAAGTATATATAATTACCAAGATAATCTTTCCACAAAAAAACATATTGGTCTTTATTTATAGAATATAATTAACTCATGTCTCTAAAGGTACATGGTCTAGAAACTACTGTTAAACACTGAACACACTATAGTAAAACTATTGGTTTCCAAAACTGATCATGCAGTAACATTAACTTCCTATTATTTTTTTTTAATTATTTTCTAATAATCTTGGCATTAAAAGGCAGGGTTAAATTAACCACTCGATGGGTAACTTAGGACATGCCTAATAATAACAGACGAGTGGTTTTTACCACTAATATATATATATATATATATATATTTTTTATAAACCTCACCAGTGTTAGTTATCTCTTGTATAGTTCAGCTAGCTAATGCACATGCAAAACCACAGGTATCATTTGCATTCCTTTTGCAATTTGAAAAAAAACAACCATCAAGTCCAGTGTGTCCAGTTTTAGGGTGCCATGACATCTGCTAGTGTTAGTCCAGTGGTTTATCCAGTTCAAAGTCAATTCAGCAGTCTATGAGTAGATCACTTCATGCTTCCATCTGCTGACAATCTTTAAGGAGATGCTGATGTCCTTATAAAGCAGGATTTAGCACCTGCCCACATTACTAAAACTACCACTAACCGGTTTGATGACCGTGATGTTACTGTGCTTGACTGGCCAGTCAACTCACCTTACTTGAACCTTATAGAGAACATATGGAATATTATTAACAGGAAGAAAGACCTGATCCATGAGCTGAAGGCAGCCATCAATGCAACCTGGTCTTTAGTAACACCTCAGTAGTACCACAGACTCATCGCCTGCATGCCATGCTGCAGCCTGATGCATGAGATGCATATTTGAGCTGACACCACCTTATCTAATATTGTTTCATATAAACAGAAGGTTTGAAATTGTCCTGTAACGTATTTCAGTGTAGGTTTTTTTAAGAAGAGGCTTAATGACTGGCAACTTGGGATGTTTAGGGATGTGACCTAAATATAGTGAGGAATTAATAGTGTTTAGAAGCGGCTCTCCTGCTGTATGTATCACTTCTTTTAGTAATCTACTTGGAATTGGATCTAACAAACACGCTGTTGATTTAGCCGTGGGGATAAGTTTGTACAGCTCTTCCTGTCCTAGACCTGTAAAGCACTGAAAATTGAAATGTGGAGCTCTAGCTTGGACTGGATCACGGGATTCTCTCAGAGGTTGAACGTCTATTATTTTGTTCCTGATACTATAGATTTATTTTATTGAAGAAATTCATAAAGTCTTCACTACTAAACTGTGATGGAATACTCTCTCTAGATATCTTAGATAGTTACATTTTTCAAAGAGCGTCCTGCTGCTGCTTCCTCAGTGTTTGACAATGTTAAATAAGCACATAGACAGTCAGAAGGTGGGAGGAGCCGTGGGACTGACAGCAGTGAGTGATGAAGGGAGAGAACGGTGAGTGAGAGCCACAGCGGGGCTGCGCAGATCCTGTACTGCTGTGACATGCCAGGACCGGACACTATACCTCACGTTCTGATGTTCACACTGGTTTGGTCTGCATTTTCTCCTTAAAGTGTTCGAGTGAAACAAGCAGCCTCGTGGTTCGGTGTGCGAGGTGGGCCGTTACATATGATTACTCCATTCTCAAATATTTTAATTGAAATGTATCAAATATATTAAGAGTAATTAAGAGTATGTTAAAAATATAATTCAGTTAGCCAGATGCTAATTTCTATTTGTGATATGAACTTAAAGCCATGCTCCTTGCTCAGCAGTGCCGTGGTGCTAAATGTCTAGAGACCATGAGATCATGTGTTACTGCACATATAGATCTGTCTTACCAGACTGAATACAGATGTTAAATCGCCCACACTGTGTGCATACAAGTATTTCTACTAGAGACTTAATCTGGCAATCAAGTTACGCACAAGTGAGTTTAATCTTGTGTTTTAAATAGAATTTCCTAAATAAGAGATAAATGTAAATAACTTCCTGTCGGTTAAGTGACCACTGGCTACTGAGAGAAAGAGAGGAAGTTAAAGTGTTAGTGTAACTGTGATGTTCATCACTTCAGCTCAAGAACTGGAGGCTAACACACTCTGGTAAGAAACACTCGATCTTTAATAATAATAAAAATAATAATAACAGTTTATTATATTTGATCATAAGGTAAACAAACTGTGGCGGCACGGTGGTGTAGTGGTTAGCACTGTCGCCGTGGATCTCCAGGGTCCGGGTTCGATTCCCGCCTCTGTGTGCATGGAGTTTGCATGTTCTCCCCGTGCTTGGTGGGTTATAAAGACATGTAGGTTAGGTTAACTGGCGTTACCAAATTGCCCGTAGTGTGTGAATGAGTGTGTGTATGTCTGTGTGCCCTGCGATGGATTGGCACCCTGTCCAGTGTGTATCCTGCCTTGTGCCCTAAGTCTCCAGGGATAGGCTCCAGGCCCCCCGCGACCCTGAATACAGCATTAAGCGGTAATGACGATGAGTGAGTGAGAGTGAGTAAACAAACTGTGTAATCATCATCAGCAAAAAAGTTCACAATTTTTCGAACTTGAGATAGATTCTTCTTTAGCATATTTACTCATAAGTACTTTCTTCGTCAGATGCTTCAGTTATGCTTCACTACACTGCTTTAACCATGTTGTTTTCAAACTGATATTTCTCTCCTGTTGTCGTGTCTGAGTTAGGACGGAGAATTAAACGATAAACATTATGTTACAGACGAGCATGTGGCAATATAATGTTGCAGATTCATCTGTTTAGAACACAACAGGTCACAGTGAACTTTGTGATGTTGTAGTGTGACATACAGGAAGTCCATCATTTTTAATATTTCCAACCTGCTTTCGTTGTTGAAGTGACATGTGGTGCACCTTTAGCCAAAGTTCTGTAGCTCAGCTTTGAGGTAGGAGCTGGGGATTTGTGCCAGGGGGATTTGTTCCTCCTGTACACCAGTCTGACTGGAATAGATGAGTATGTTAAAAATAAAGGTTAAAACTGTCCAGGTGAATGTTGATGCCGTGGAAGAGCTCAGTGTAAAGAAAAGGCCATGGCATTGTGTTACACTCCTAATGCAGCGTGTTTATAATCATCAGGTTATGGAAATCAGGTTATTAATTAACTTATGGGAACGAGACGAATGACATGAGGACGGTCAGATAATGGAGACGCGTTAATGTGTTGAGTGTTTAACCATGTAGATCATAACACTATTAACTTACACACCAGTGGAGCTTGTGTAAATCATACACAGTTTAACTGCACTTCAGAGTAAACAGCAAATATATGCTATTTTCGTTTGTGAGGCTTGGGAGTGGTGAGTGTGTGTGTGTATAAATATTTACAGGCAAGGCAAAAATTATTCACACCCCTGGCAAATTCTGACTTAAAGTTACTTTTATTCAACCAGCAAGTGTTTTCTTGATTAGAAATGACACAGGCGTCTCCCAGAAGATAATAAGACGACGTAGGAGGCATCATTGTGGGGGGAAAAAAAAATCGTATTTTATTTACATTTGAACAAAAAGTGGCTTGTCCAAAATCATTCATAGGCTAAATAATCAATAGAAAAGCCTTTATTGGCTGTTACAGCAATCAGACACTACGTATAATTCCTGAGCAGCTTATTGCACGTCTCCATTGGTTCCGATGTGTATTTTACTTTTCACAAACTGAAGGATGCAGCAGCTTTTATTTTCTACTGGCTTTTGTAGGATGCGTTCATATCCGCTTCTAAAGTCACTGTCATGTCGTGGGACGAGGAGGCGGACGCAGACGCAGGTTCCATGATGTCAATGTTTTCTTTTAGGTTTTCTTTCTCAGTCTCACACAAATAAAGTCACAAATAATAGTTCATAAATAAACCAAAAAGAAGACCGCTGATTTCCCAGGCCGGGTCTGCGGGTGGGCAAAAGGAGAAACACATTTAAACACAAAAGCAGCTGTCGCCCCCGGAGCCGGCTGGGAGACTCTCAGCCTCGACCTGGACTTTGGCGATGGCGACTGTCCTCGAAAACGTGGCCCGCGCCTGCAGACGCTGATTAGTCCTGGGAGGAATAGACAAAGACACAAGCACTAGACAAAACATACATGCGTGAAACAGACGGTGCGCGACAGTGAACAAGCAAGGGGCTACGGGTTCGACCGGAATAAATAGTGAGACACACAAGGGAACACAGGTGCAGTTCGTTTGGTGTTACGGTGAAAACAATACACACGTAGAAACACTAGGTGGGGACAAAACGTCGGCTGAGTAATCCTGCGAGCTAGAGCTTATTCCCCAGGACTGCGGTGGCGCAGGTGTTACAGTCACCTAATGGTTTTGACCTTATTTATGTATTTATTTATTTATTAATTAATTATTTGATGAGCATTAGGAAATTCCCCAGCCCTAATTAAGAGTCAAGACTGAATCATTTCACCTCGGTGGTGTGTAACCATGCCAATGACAATGTGACGAGCAAACATGTGACAGAAAAATGTTATTGTTATTTTAAGATTAATTTTCCTGCTTTAATAATTTCCATTAATGTCTTTCTGTATTAATCTAATAAATAACTCAAGTAATATGACATTGGACTGTTACTGAGGTCTCAATAAAAAAAGGAATAAACATAAAACAAAAAGCGAGAGGCAGGTAATTATCAACAGGAAGTCTTTCATCCATGACTTATCCGTAATACTAATAATAGTATTTAGTTCATAAGACTCAGCGGTAAAATATATCTGATGTTTAACTAGAATTCTGCAGTAGATCAGACTTACATGCACTCATCACTTTTGTCTGACAATCAGCAGGATGTGATTTTAAGGCGTTTTCCCTCCTTCTTCTTTCAGGAAAATGATTTTGAGCATTTGGTTGAACTGTGTTTATAAAAGCCACAAATCTTCTTTAAGTGCACTTTACTGCATCACAGTGCTAAACAGAGCTGCAGTTACATCCTGCACTGTGTGACCTTACAGACACGCACTGAGTCACACTGAACACACTGTGATACTGTAGTCTATTACACAGGACATTCATCATGCTTATTATTAACAACATTATTAACAACCTGCACGTCACTTAAACACTGTCCACTCATTACTGAATTCATGTCCAATGAATAATCAGTGTTGGGATACTGATTGTGTTACAAAGTAACGTGTTAGAGTACTCGGATGACGTTTTTGATGTAACAGTAATTAATCCGTTATTCAGACAATTTCTTTCATCCGTGAGCCAGACAGCAGTCATTCCCAATCCATTAGTGTGTGTGTGAGAGAGAGTCATCCTACCCGCCCCGCCCTCTATACCCACCTCCCTCTGTTATTCCTGCTCTTATACCCCTATCTCACCCGTTTGACTATGTGAGGACCGACGCGCGGAAAGATGGAAACCTAATCACAGCGCCAAAACTGGCGGTGAATCATGATGAACCGTACTTATGGCCCCCGCGCGACACCGCGTAGGTGAGATGGGGGTGTTAGTAGTTAACAGATTATGGGCCAAACTTGGCTGAGTGATGATGGTAGAATAATTATAAAGGTCTTGACTAAAACAACATGCATGAGGAAGAACAAAGTCGTTTTCATTTCTGCAGTGGAAAAGTACTCGGACTAGTTACTTTATCAGAATGTAACAGATTACTTTTTGAAGGCAGTAATTTTGTAATGTAATTAGTTACTTTAAAAAGTAACGTCCCCCAACACTGCCAATGATAGACTCTAGTTTTATATGATTTTATAATATTTTTATATAATCTGTAGAAGCACAAACCTTTACAATCTTAAACAGTCCAAAGCATCTACATATTATTAGGTTATTATTGTGCACTAAGAGAAAAAGGAAATGAAGTCATACAGTATGTTACAACGTTTGTGTTAATGTAGTGGTTTTATATTTGTTAAATATAAAAATTAAATAAAATAATATTTTTTTATTATGCAATTTCATAAAACATTAACAAAGTAGCTTTTAAATGTTTCATTTACTGTGTGTGTGTGTGTGTGTGTGTGTGTGTGTGTGTGTGTGTGTGTGTGTGTGTGTGTGCGCGTGTGTGTTAGTCTCTTCTTCAGATGATCTTTCCTGAACATAGAGATGAAATCAGCAGGGAAACTCGTCATCGTTTGTTTTCTGTTTGAAGGTTTGTATAGAATTTATATTTAATGTGTGACCTGATAACGTAAGTGTGTTAAACTCAGGCAGCAACACAATCAGTTTGGTGTGATTCTGCAACACAACTGCAGTCTGGAGGAGATATTTACACACTTTACATTAATGCTGTGTGTGTGTGTGTGTGTGTGTGTGTGTGTGTGTGTGTGTGTGTGTGTGTGTGTGTGTGTTTCCAGTTGTTTTGTGTAGAGATTTCTCCATCAGTCTACCAAAGAGTGTAGAAGCTCTGAGAGGACTCTGTGTTCTCATACCCTGCACTTTTGAGATTAATGAACAATATGATGCAGATCTCCAGAGAGATCCTACAGTGATCTGGTTAAAAGGTGGCACTCATGGTGACAATAACAGAGTCTTTACCTCTAAAGGAACTGAAAAGAACAAGATTAAAGGTGAAATGATAGGAGACCTCCGCACGAAGAACTGCACCACCGTCTTCTACGACATCAGTGAGAATGACAGTGGAGTTTATTACTTTAGAATAGAAACTTCAGGACCACTGAAATACACTTATACTTCTCCATCAGGATCTGTAAGAGTGCGAGGTGAGAGCTGCAGCAGTGTGTGTGTGTGTACAGTGTAACTGTAATTACACTAATGATGCACTGGAACACATTTAAAACTCATCTCTAATGTGATACTGTGTGTTTATCTCAGACTCTCCAATCAGCCCCTCAATAAGACTATATAAGGAGGATCAGGGGGGAGTGGAGGACCAAAATGAGGTGGTGGAGGGAACTTCAGTGAGGATCATCTGCTCTGCTCCATCTCCTCCATGTCTCTTAAAGACTCCCACTTTTACATGGAGCTTCCTGTCTGAGGAGAGAAGACAGGAGCAGAACCACAACATCAGCTTCAACTCCTCTCAACTGAACTTCAATGTTACTCACCTGCATCATGGACAGGATTTCACCTGCACTGCCACGTACCAGCTCCAGAACAAGAACATATCAGTACAGAGCTCTCTTACACTCCATGTTCTGTGTAAGTGCTGATTAATCAGTTCACATTCACTACACTTTTAATGATTCATGGAGTCTCCTAAATCCTGTTCTTCCTCCTTCAGATGGTCCTAGAAACACATCAGTTTCAGCATCTCCATCTGCTTCAGTGGTTTTGGGCAGTTCAGTGTCTCTGAGTTGCAGCAGTGATGCAAACCCAGCAGTGCTGAACTACACCTGGTACAGAGAGAACAGAGAGCAGATAGGAACCGGAAACCATCTCACCATCAACACCACTGATTCTACACAGAGTGGTTTATACTACTGTAGAGCTCAAAACCAGCATGGAGATCACAACTCATCTGTCCTACCTGGATGTGCAGTGTGAGTACAGTGCTGGGGCTTTGGTATATGACATTATTTTAATTAAGTATTAAAATGGGCTGAGCCCTAAAAAGAAAGTCCGCTATCTTGCTTGCCATTTTTCATAGTCTTAGCTATAGTGTTGTTGAACCGAGCCATTATTTTGGGCTTAAAGTTATATCAAATATTGCTAATACACTAGCAAACCACACAATAGCTACATTCTTTTGTGAAGGCAATGCAACTGTTTGGTCATAACATCAAAAGCTTAAATAATTGACACCCATTATAATTAATGCCACAAAATATAATTTTGGAGTGCTGCTGTAGTTATAAAAACTGCTAAGAAATTATAAAAATATTGAACTAATTCTGAAAAAGAAATTAAGAAATATTTTGGGAATGGGTTAAAAAAGGTCAGATTATGCTGAAATTGTTTTACCCTCAAATTTCTGTTTCATAGCCTCCTGTTCTTCCTCCTTCAGATGCTCCTAGAAACACATCAGTTTCAGCATCTCCATCTGCTTCAGTGGTTTTGGGCAGTTCAGTGTCTCTGAGTTGCAGCAGTGATGCAAACCCAGCAGTGCTGAACTACACCTGGTACAGAGAGAACAGAGAGCAGATAGGAACCGGAAACCATCTCACCATCAACACCACTGATTCTACACAGAGTGGTTTATACTACTGTAGAGCTCAAAACCAGCACGGAGATCACAACTCATCTGTCTACCTGGATGTGCAGTGTGAGTACAATGCTGGAATATTCCTAATGCAAAGTCAAGATAAGATAAGATAAGATAAGATAAGATAAGATAAGATATACCTTTATTCATCCCACAGCAAATACAGTTATTATTATTATTATTATATTATTGATTAAATGTGGGCTGAAAAAACTGTTGTCCTCAAAAATGTAACAGATGAGGACTCATGTCCATCAATCTGATATACAGTATGCTGGAGAAACTCCCAGGTGGGAAGACACTGCTTTGTGTAGTTATCATCAAAGACAACAAATAACTTTATTTAACTTTATAAGATTATCAGTTAGAAATACACAAAATAAAATATATCTGTTGTTTTAACCACTGCAGAGACATCACAGCCAGCCGCACTTCAGAAATTCTTTCTGAGGTGTGGCTGAGTTGGTCGGGGTAAATGGGCATTGCCTGGAGCTCAAATCTCCAGAATTGTTGGGGGAATTTTTTAAATAGACGCTATCTTTAATAACTGATAGAGCTTTTGAGCTGGTCACACATACATTTTCGCCTAAACAACTGTTGTGTTGTGACACAATAACAGTAATATTTCGAACATTATGCAGGCTGCCAGTTGGAGAAATCAGAGAATAAAGAATAAAACAGTTGTTGGGTCAAAATAACCGAACCTGGTGTTTACAGAAACAACCTAGCTTTTTTTTGTGTATTTTTTTTAGTTATTCTAATGTTCTATTCTGAAAGTCTATTTTTCCAGTTATTTCTACATTTAAAGTTTGATGTCTTTACATGTAAACTTTTTAAAAATAATAACAATAAACAGATACAAACAGACATAAGTGTCATGCGCACTCGCAACACGACTGATGGAGCTTTTGAGCTGTACACACATACATTTGTGTGGACAAATGTATGTGTGTACAGCTAGGACCCGGAAGTCAGGAAGCATAAAAGGAAACAAGATGGCGCTTCACATCGCTCAGTCACTGAGTTTGCCCATGCTATCCCCAACATTTTGTCCGCCCAACAGTGAGTACTCACTTTCTTGGGTTTTGCTTTTGATTGAGTGTGTGTTATTAGAACGTGAGTTTATTTGTGTAGACTCTTGCTCTCGCTCCGGGAGAGTTCTTAAAATAAACAGCGTGGTTATCCTGCCTGCTCGCGCTACTTCCGCGTTTGGGTTTACCATCCACGCTACAGGGCAAACTGCTAGTCTTCTGGTCCATCTCCGTTTATCTGTGACAATAAGCCATAAAACAAAATGTCAGCTAGTGAACTTGATCGTCTATCTAAACAACATTGTTGTTTTTTTACTTATTATTGTACAGTAAATGTCAATAGCTCTTGTTCTGATTTTTCATGTTTGTTGTATAAAGTACTCAGATGTGGAAATTACCATCACTGTAATATTTCTTCAATACAACATAGTGTTATGACTTTTTTGTGACTTAAGCTCTAATTATATTTAAAAACTGAGGTGAACCTGGTGGCTACATGGCAGTCATTTTACGAATGACTTTGAAATGCTACTGATTTATTTTGGCTGCTGTTGTTTTGCAGCGGTGGTGAGCATGGCGGTAATAGACATTTTTGTGGACTACCTACTGTACGACTGTAAACAAAGTCTAAAAAAGTAGAAAACGCAGAAGAAACTTGGTGTCTTTGATGTCCATAGTGCATTTTCCCATACACTCAAAAAGAAAAATGCGAAGTGGCACAAAAAATACAAAATAAGGAAAAAGTTTCAAACGGAACTATGACTTATGGTCTTTAACTCACTCACTCACTCACTCAGTCACTCATCTTCTACAGTATACTGCTTTATCCTGTATTCAGGGACTCGGGGGGCCTGGAGCCTATCCCAGGAGGCTTAGGGGACGAGACGGGGTACACCCTGAACAGGGTGCCAATCCATCACAGGGCACACACACATACACTCACTCACACACTCATTCACACACAACTGACAATTTGGAAATGCCAATTAGCCTAATCTACATGTCTTTGGACTGCGGGAGGAAACCGGAATACCTGGAGGAAACCCACCAAAAATGGGGAGAACATGCAAACTCCATGCACACAGAGATGGAAATCGAGCCTGGCCGAGAATCGAAACCGGACCCTGGAGGTCATTAACTAAAATCAACTCTTCAACTCTTGTTTTGATAATTACTTTAAGGATTAGTATATTGTTACAAGGAAATTAATTTCTTATAATACAATTTTTCTTAAAATTATAATGTTTTAGTAAAATAAGAAAACCTTTTTTTTGAGGAAATGGAACTGGAGGCACAGTGTAAGTGCAGACATTTAATTAACAAGACAAAATTAGAAACCAAAATTGTCATGAACTCGCGCATACAACAAGTACAAGGTCCGCTTTCATCTATTGACATTTCCTTTCCCACGGTGTCATGCTTCTCATCATGTAGCCAGTTTTTCCCACGCTGTCATCTATCGTCACTTGCCCCTGCACCGCCCCACCGGCACACTGGTTTCTCATCTGGTGCTGATTTCATCCGGTTTATTTACTCTCGCTTTCGCTCCTCGACTTCGGCTTTGCTTCGCGTTTTGGCTCGACGCTCTCGCTGATGGATTCAACGGCTTTGAACATTCGCTTTTGTTCCGCAACTACGGCTTCGCTTCACATTTCGGCTCAACACTCTCATGGAGGGATCTAACGGCTTCGAACTATCACTTTCGCTCCTCGACCACGGCTCTGCATCTCCACGGCACACAGCATCAGGTTACCCTGCCCAAGTTTCTCAAAATCATCTCTGCATTTGGATCCACCTCTTCACCGCTTCATCGCTCACTTGTGACAGAATAATCTGGCCACACGTGATGGATCCAGCAGAGTACGCCAGGATGAGGCTGGCCCTGAGAGCCAGGGGGCCCTCCTCGGGAAGCAACAGCAAGAACTCCTTACCACTAGGCGGACCCTCGCCGACGTCACCACTCAGATGCAACAGCTCTGGTTATCCTCAACGCGCGTCACAAGCCCAGAGACTCCACGCGAGCCACGCTTACTAGCGCCGCCCACCTATGGAGGAGAGCCAGGTACATGTAGATCCAAAGTTGTGACAACTTTGAGGCATTCACCAGGGAGATGAGGAGGGTTTTTGATCGCTCTCATGTCGGCAGGGAGACCGAGAGCAGGTTGTTAGGACGTCGCCAAGGAGCACGCACGGCTTATGATTACGCCATTGAATTTCGGACCCTCGCCGTCACCAGTGGATGGAACGACAGGGCCCTATCTGACGTCTTCCTCGATTGTTCCGCTCAAGGCGGACCTCCAGGAGATTGCCTCCCGCTTCAACAAGACTTGAGCCACATCGCTTCCTCCTCATCGGCCTTATGATTGTCCCATTAACCTCCTTCCTGGTACTGCTCTTCCAAAGGGTCATCTCTACTCTCTGACACACCAAGAGCAAGAGGCCATGAATGAGTACATCACAGGAGCTCTCGCTGCTGGTATCATACGTCGCTCCTCCTCACCCGCTGGAGCGGGGTTTTTCTTTGTCAAAAAGAAAGCTGCATCCCTTCGTCCATGCATAGATTACAGAGAGCTGAACACAATAACAGTTAGGAACCGCTACCCCTTACCGCTCATGTCTACGGCCTTCGAACTTCTCCAGGGAGGTACTACCCATCAAGTTAGTGCTAGTGGAATGAAGACACTGGCTGGAGGGGACCCAGGTCCCGTTTCTAGTATGGACCGATCACAGAAACCTTGAATATTTACACAAAAGATTCAATGCCCGACAGGCCCACTGGCATTTTCTAGGTTCAACTTTGTCCTGTCCTACCGGCCAGGCTCCAAGAACACCAAGCCTGACGCTCTCACACGTCAGTTCTTTCTTCCCCATGACTCCATACCATGCAATACGATCCTGCACTCCTATTTTCTAGTAGCAGCCGTGGAACTGGACATTGAAGCTAGAGTTAAGCAGGCATTGACCCAGGAGCCCATCCCAAGCAACATTCCCCCTGATCGTCTTTTTGTTTCTCTCTGTCTACGCTCACAGGTCCTTGAATGGGGCCATGGATCCAGATTGGCCTACCACCCAGGCTCTGCCTGAACCCGCTTCATCATTCAGCAACGTTTCTGGTGGCCCACGTTGGAGAGGGATGTTTCCAGCTTTGTGGCAGCCTGCGATATCTGCGCCTGCTGTAAACACGACAACCGTCCTCCGGCCAGTCTCCTCAGACCATTACCCATACCACACCATTCCTGGTCTCACATTTTGCTGGACTTCGTAACAGGCCTACATTTGTCAGATGGGAACACGTGTATCATGGCCATTATCGACCGTTTTTCCAAGTCCGTCCACCTGGTTCTGCTTCCCAAACTCCTCTCTGACAAGAAAACAGCAGAACAGCTCATCTTCCATGTTTTCCATCTTCATGGTCTCCACACTGACATAGTTTCGGATCGGAGCCCTCAATTCACCTCATGCTTCTGGAAGGCTTTTTGTAGACTCATCGGAGCCATTCCTAGCCTGTCTTCTGGTTTTCATCCCCAATCCAATGGCCAAACGGACCATAAGAACCAAGAAATGGAAGTCGCTCTCCGGTCCATGACCATGCACGATGCTACCACCTGGAGTAAGTTCCTCGTGTGGGTTGAGTACGCTCATAACTCCCTGCCATCTGCGTCCATAGGGCTCTCGCCATTCCAGTGCTACCAGCCACCGCTTTTTCCAAAGCAAAAGGAGGAGGTAGAGGTCCCATCGTTCCAACATTTTGTCCGCCGCTACAAACGGACATGGTTAAGAACCAGACAAAGCCTGCTGCAAGCATCCAGGTCTTACAAGAGACAGGCTGATCGCCACCGTACCAAGGTTCCCAGGTACCGTGTAGGGGAGAGAGTCATGCTTGCCACCAGGGACATCCCTCTGAGAACCCTCTCACGCAAACCTTCACCTTGCTTTATTGGCCCCTTCACTGTGTCCAAGGTTATAAACCCATGTACCGTGCGACTTCTGCTCCGCTCTTCTATGCGATGGATCAACCCAACATTCGACGTTTCACAGCTACGACGTATCGTAACTTTTCCCACGCTGTCATCTCTTGTCACACACCCACACACTGCCCCACTGGCACACCTGTTTCTCATCTGGTGCTGATTTCTTCTGGCGTATAAGGATATAATCTCGCTGCCGGATTATTGTGTGTTTTTTCGCTCCAATATTCTTGAGTTTTATAGTTTTCACGTTACCACTGTTTTCTCGTTTTCCCGATTCTTGTCTCACACGTTGGACTAGTTGCCTCGCTGACAGACTTAATGGGTTTGACCTCTCGCTTTCGCTCCTCAACTTCGGCTTTGCTTCACGTTTTGGCTGGTTAGGGCCCCAGCATGACATCCATGAGGCTGGGGTTTGAACTGGGCATGATGTCCTCAAACCAGGGCAGTGGAGTGCGCGTGGTGTATATGCAGCTAGATGGTGGAACTCTGCTTGACCCCATATCCACTTTAGAGAGAGTTAGTAAGTAGAGACATTAAAACTTTAATTAATAACACTAAACCAAAAAAAGCAGTTGGAAATCCAGTGATATTCAAACAGACATAGAAATAAAAAAAAATATGAACTTTAAGAGGACAACTGCTCAGAACACTAAACTATGACCTGTGAACCAAAGCAGGAAGCATAAGACAAACTCAACTTAAAAGTACCAAAAATAAACTTACACAAATCACGAAACTCAGAAGAGCTCCCTATGTAGCCAGTTAGAGATTATTTTAGAGTGGTGAACAATGCTATACTGTGAAATTTATGAATAAAAAAGGAAAGGTTAATAAACTATAAAAATCATTAAAAATAATTTAAAGATAAAGACAGAAAAAGACATATATTGAAATTGCTTTAACATCACACCCTGTTTCACATCCTTCTGTTCTTCCTCCTTCAGATGGTCCTAGAAACACATCAGTTTCAGCATCTCCATCTGCTTCAGTGGTTTTGGGCAGATCAGTGTCTCTGAGTTGCAGCAGTGATGCAAACCCAGCAGTGCTGAACTACACCTGGTACAGAGAGAACGGAGAGCAGATAGGAACCGGAAACCATCTCAGCATCAACACCACTGATTCTACACAGAGTGGTTTATACTACTGTAGAGCTCAAAACCAGCACGGAGATCACAACTCATCTGTCTACCTGGATGTTCAGTGTGAGTACAATGCTGAAATATTCCTAATGCAAAATCAAGATAAGATAAGATAAGATAAGATAAGATATACCTTTATTCATCCCACAGCGGGGAAATTTCTTTGTAACAGAAAACGTAATGCGATGGATCAACCCGACATTCGACGTTTCACAGCTACGACGTATCGTAAACTTTTCCCACGCTGTCATCTCTCGTCACACACCCCCACACTGCCGTCCGCTCGCCGGTTTCTAATCTGGTTCTGATTTCTTCCGGCTTATAAAGATATAATCTCGCTGCTGGATTATTGTGTGTTTTTGCTCCGATATTCCAGAGTTCTGTTTCATAGTCTTCACGTTACAGACTCTGCTTTGTTTTCTCGTTTTCCCGATTCTTGTCTCATGTTTTGGATTAGTTGCCTCGCTAATGGATTTAACGGCATCGAACTCTTGCTGCTTTTGCTCCTCGACTTCGACTTTGCTTCACGTTTTGGCTTGATGCTCTTGCTGACGGATTTAACAGCTTTGAACTCCCGCTTTTGTTCCTCGACTACGACTTCGCTTCACGTCACTCCACGGCACACAGCTTCAGGTCCCCCAGCCCAAGCTTCTCAAAATCATCTCTGTTTCTCTGCATTTGGATCCACCTCTTCGCCCCTTCGTCGCTCGCTTGTGACAAAAATAATGGCAAATCCAACAGATACTTAAAAGGGAGTAATCAAAAAGCACTACTCCTGAGCACCCCATGGTGCCCCATGCAGTCCAGGTCATCCAATGGGGGCTTTTGGTGAAAGCTGGCATGACCCCTCCATGTCCAGGTAATGTCATCACCACGTCACCATGGCATCCCTGAAGTCAGTAGTGCCACCAACATGACATTAAAGTGCCATCCCTCAATGCAAAAAAAAAAAAAACCATACACACACACACACACACACACAAAGCATATATTCCATTATTGCAAGATCCACAGTGATATATATATATATATATATATACTTTTGCATTAATTGCAGAGAAATGCATAATAATTTAATCTTATCGCACATTGTTCGAAACTTTTTTTATAACAGCATTAAGTAGATTTATTGCAATACGATAAAAAATGTTTTTATATCTACTGGTTCTAGTTTGTAATGCTCTATACCATCTGCCTGACGGTAGTAGATCAAACAGTTGATGTCCCGGGTGTGAATTGTCCTTTACAATTTTATTGGCTAGTTTAAATAAAGTTAAATAGCTTGGAAGGAGAGCATTCTGAACTATAAAAAAGCTCTCAGTGATGCTAGATCAACGTATCTCTCCACTCTTATAGAAAATAACAAAAACAACCCGAGATTTTTATTTAATACCGTAGCTAAATTAACTAAAAACAAGACCACTGCAGAAATCTCCACAACAACATCATGCAGTAGTCATCATAAATATTAGGCAAAAAATTCAGGCTTTGAAACCAGACAATTTAAATAATTCAGATGATCTAACCACATCATATCAGAACTTAGAACACTTTACTCCCCTTGAAGCGAGGGAACTAATTTCACTCATCTCTTCTTCAAAATCGTCAACCTGTATATTAGATCCTATACCGACACATTTTCTCAAACAGATAGTACCAGCAATAATAGAACCCCTGTTGAAAGTAATTAACTGTTCTCTCAGTAGTGGGTATGTCCCCAAATCCTTTAAATTAGCCGTTATTAAACCGCTAATCAAGAAACCTGACCTTGACCCCAGTCAGCTTTCTAATTACAGGCCGATATCAAACCTTTCCTTTATCTCCAAGATTCTGGAAAAGGTAGTATCACAGCAGCTATGTTCACATCTACACAGAAATAGCATAAATGAACTGTATCAGTCAGGATTTAGGCCTCATCACAGCACAGAGACAGCACTTGTTAAAGTAGTAAACGACCTCCTATTGACCTCTGATCAGGGTTGCGTCACTATACTTGTGTTACTGGACCTCAGTGCAGCTTTTGACACCATTGATCATAGTATTCTCCTTCACAGATTAGAAAAGGTAGTAGGAATTAAGGGAACTGCCCTCTTGTGGCTCAGATCCTATTTGACTGATCGTTATCAGTTTGTAGATTTAGATGGTGACCATTCCTCATGTTCTCAAGTGGAGTTTGGTGCTCCACAGGGCTCAGTTTTAGGCCCACTGCTTTTTTCCCTTTACATGCTTCCTCTGGGCAACATAATTCGTAAACATGGTATTAGTTTTCATTGTTATGCTGATGACACACAATTATATGTCTCAGAAAAACCAGATGAGAAAAACCAGTTTGCTAAAATTGAGCAATGTGTGCAGGACATAAGAGATTGGATGTTAATTAATTTTCTTCTGCTTAATCCTGATAAGACAGAAGTTCTGGTCATAGGACCACAAGTAGCTAGAAGTAAGCTTTTTGATCACACTGTAACTTTAGATGGACTTTCTGTTCCATCAAATGCAACAGTAAAAGACCTTAGTGTGATTATAGATTCCAGCCTTTTGTTTGAAGCACATGTAGATAATATCACCAGGATAGCTTTCTTTCACCTTAGAAATATTGCCAAGATTAGAAACGTATTGTCACTAAATGATGCAGAAAAACTAGTTCATGCCTTTATCACCTCTAGGTTGGACTATTGTAACGCCTTACTGTCTGGTTGTTCAACTAGGTGTATAAACAAGCTTCAGTTAGTACAGAATGCAGCAGCGAGAGTCCTCACTAAAACCAGAAGATACGAACACATCACCCCTATCTTATCTACACTGCATTGGCTCCCTGTGAAATTTCACATTGATTTTAAGATACTACTTTTGACATTTAAAGCACTAAATGGTCTCGCGCCACAGTATTTGAGTGAACTGTTAGTGTCTTACGATCCGCCACGCCTACTTTGATCAAAGAATGCAGGCTGCCTGTCAGTACCACGTATTATTAAAACTACAGTAGGGGGGCGGAGCTTTTTCTTACAAAGCCCCAAAGTTATGGAATAGTCTTCCTATTATTGTTCGGGACTCAGACACAGTCTCAGTGTTTAAGTCTAGGCTAAAAACCTATTTATTTAGCCAAGCATTTTTGTAAATAGATTTGCCTTAGGTAAAGGAGCAGATCTGGGGGACTCATGGACATAGAGTATTATGGTGAACTGGTATGTTTATATGCTGTCCTCCCCACTCTCATTGATCACTCAGGTTTGTTGACGGTGAGGTGATTGGTTGCTTTACATCTCAGTTCCCCCTCATGTCTGTGTTTCCTTCTGGCTCTCCCTTTTAGTTATGCTGTTATAGTTAGTCCTGCCGGAGTCCCTGCTTGCACTTTGCACTGAATACATTCACTCTCTCCTCTCTCTCTTTCTCCCTCTCTCCTTTCCCTCTCTCTGTCTCTCTGTCGAGCTATACATGTCACTCCTGAGTTGCCAGTGATCCAGACCCCTCTGCCCTCTGGACCCGTCTAACCCGTCCTGGAGTCCTGCTTCTGGTTGGAGATCTCGTCGCATGGATTCCCTGTGTGGTCTGCCTGGATTCGTGTGGTGGCTGGGGATGGTTTCCATGAAGACTGTCCTGTCATCGATTGATGCTCTGGGGACCTGTGACTTCAGTTGTTCGATAGCTCAGGACTGGAATCTCCTACAGTCTACCTGAGCCTCCAGGAACAAACTGGACTCCTTTTAATTTTAATTTTAAACACATCTCCTGTTATACTGAACTTCCAGTACACATTATTATGCTTACCAATCCCTGCTATCCGTTATCACCCAGATGAGGATGGGTTCCCTGTTGAGTCTGGTTCCTCTCAAGGTTTCTTCCTATTACCATCTCAGGGAGTTTTTCCCTCAGCACCGTCGCCCTCGGCTTGCTCATCAGGGACAATCTTATCATTTTGATTCATACACATTGCATACAAACTTACTTCTTTTATTGTGTAAAGCTGCTTTGCGACGATGTCAATTGTTAAAAGCGCTATATAAATAAAATTGACTTGACTTGACTTGACTCAACTGCTCAGAACACTAAACTATGACCTGTGAAACAAAGCAGGAAGCACAAGACAAACTCAACCTAAAAGTCCCAAAAATAAACTCACACAAATCACGAAACATAGAAGAGCTCCCTGTGGAGCCAGTTAGAGATTATTTTGGAGTGGTGAACAATGCTATACTGTGAAATTTATGGATAAAAAAAGAAAGGTTAATGAACTACAAAAATCAGTAAAAATATTTTAAAGATAAAGACAGAAAAAGACATACACTGAAATTGCTTTAACATCACACCCCTGTTTCACATCCTTCTGTTCTTCCTCCTTCAGATGGTCCTAGAAACACATCAGTTTCAGCATCTCCATCTGCTTCAGTGGTTTTGGGCAGATCAGTGTCTCTGAGTTGCAGCAGTGATGCAAACCCAGCAGTGCTGAACTACACCTGGTACAGAGAGAACAGAGAGCAGATAGGAACCGGAAACCATCTCACCATCAACACCACTGATTCTACACAGAGTGGTTTATACTACTGTAGAGCTCAAAACCAGCACGGAGATCACAACTCATCTGTCTACCTGGATGTTCAGTGTGAGTACAATACTGAAATATTCCTAATGCAAATTCAAGATAAGATAAGATAAGATAAGATAAGATAAGATGTACCTTTATCCATCCCAAAGCGGGGAAATTTCTTTGATACAGAAAATAGGAATGGTACAGTGTATAAATACAGAAGAAAAAGAAAAACAATACAATAGTTGCACTTTTAAGGAATTTGCACTAGTCCAAAAACTTGAACAAAAGTTTCTATTGCAAAGAATTGCACTAGTATAATATTGCACAGCTTAAAATGTTGTTGCACATGTTCTATTGCAATTAATTGCACAAGTGTCATATTCCACAGTTTAACAATGTTGTTATTGCACCGTTGCTATTGCACACAAACTTATGTTATTATAACTGTATTGTAAAATAATATTATATTTAAGATATTGTAGCCATTGTAAAATTTAAATATCGAAATATTATATAAAAGTATACAAAAGTGTGAATTATGGATACTAGTTCACTGGGAGCAGCTCTGATTATAATAGCAGCATGGAGAAAAGACCTTTGATATCACTACTTCAGACACTTAGGATGTCACAGCCTTTCACTGAAAGAGCTGCTCAGAGATGAAACTGCTTCATACAAGGGGTGAGAGTTATTCTCCAGCAATGATTATAGCTTAGCTACCATCCTACTTTCTCTCACCTCCTGTAAAGTGACTGAGGAAATCCGCAGTACTGAGCAGCCCTTCTTCATCAGCTTGTCCAGTCTTTTTCTGTCTGCAGTAGGGACACTGCAGCGGACCACTTTTTAGTCCACCACAGAGTCAAAAAAGGTCTTCAGTAGTGTTCCCTGCACACTAATAGACCATAGACTCTGGATAAGAGCATCTGCCAAATGCCAAATGTAAATGTATTCTCATCAACAGAAAGAGTCTGCTCTGTCCTTTTTTATGAATTGTCTCTGTGTTGTCTGTCCAGTCCAGTTTTCTGCTCAGATGCTTGCTCAGATGAACAAGCAGGTATTTAAGAGAGTCCCCTCTCAATGTTCTTTTCCTGAATGTTCACTGTTTTTTAATATTATTGATTAAATGTGGGCTGAAAAAACTGTTGTCCTCAAAAATGTAATAGATGAGGACTCCTGTCCATCAATCTGATATACAGTATGCTGGAGAAACTCCCAGGTGGGAAGACACTGCTTTGTGTAGTTATCATCAAAGACAAAACAAACTTTATTTAACTTTATAGGATTAGCAGTTAGAAATACACAAAATAAAATATATATGCTGTTTTAACCACTGCAGAGACATCACAGCCAGCCGCAATGTTGTGGCTGAGTTGGGCGGGGTAAATGGGCATTGCCTGGAGCTCAAATCTCCAGAATCGTTGGGGCAATTTTTTAAATAGTTGCTATCTTTAATAACTGATGGAGCTTTTGAGCTGGTCACACATACATTTTCGCCTAAACAACTGTTAAAACTATACTTGTGGCATAATAACAGTAACATTTCGAACATTATACAGGCTGCCAGTTGGAGAAATCAGAAAATAAAGAATAAAACAGTTGTTGGGTCAAAATAACCAAGTGTTTACAGAAACAACCCAGGGTTTTTTTGTGTATTTTTCTGAGTTATTCTAATGTTCTATTCTGAAAGTCTATTTTTCCAGTTATTTCTACATTTAAAGTTTGATGTCGTTGCATGTAAACAGATACAAACAGAGATAAGCCATAAAACAGTTCATTCTTTGTCCGAACAAAATTACCATCGCTGTAATATTACTTCGATACAACATATTGTTATTGTCAACATATTTTTTATGACATAAGCTCTAATTATATTTAAAAACTGAGGTGAACCTGGCGGCTACATGGCAGTCATTTTATGAATGACTTTGAAATGCGACTGATTTATTTTGGCTGCTATCGTTTTGCTGCGGTGGTGAGCATGGCGGTAATTTTTGTTGACTACCTATGTCAGGGAAATCAGAACGGACACAGGTGCAGGTCAATTCTAATGATTTATTGAAAGGCTTTCCCAAGAGGATTACTCCACAGGACCTCCAAGGCAAAAAAAATAAATAAACACAACAAAAAGTCCCTTGTAATAGAAACACAACACAGGAGCGCCTTAGTCCCGAGAAATAAAACAAAACAAAAACTACTCCGTAGAGGGAAAAGATGGCTTTGATTTCAGAGGTGCAGCTGTAGTTCCTTCCCCATCCGCCAGAGGGCGATAGGGGCGCGATGTGCTGCACGGCTCGGCCGCGAGGAAGAGCGCGAGCTGGTCGGCCACGGGGAGGGACGCCGCTGGATGACGCGGACAAAAAAAACAAAAAACAAAAGCCGGACCGGCCTGGAGAAACAGGGAGATAAAAACAACGAGGGAAAAGGAGAAAAAATGAGGAAGAAAAAATAAACGGAAAGCATTAAAAAGGAGCCAAAACGTAGGGGGTTTACACAGACTGGGCTAGACCGGACAGGAAGCAAGTAAACGGCTGCCGACATAGAAACAACGAACCGACACCGGACAACAGACAAGAGGGAATAAATAAAGCAGACAATTATGACGGAAACGAGTGGAACAGGTGAGTGTAATCATCTTACTAAACTAGGGAGGAAGTGGGAGGGATTATTGTGACAAACGCGGACAGCTAGTGAGCGAAGAAAAACAAACACCATGTGCTCGAACAGACATGTAAACATAAAACATCAGAGAAGGAGAGATCAGGCCAGGGATCTGACAGTACCCCCCCCCCCCCCCCCCAAGGGCGCCACTAGGCGTCCCCAGGGAGGGGCTCACCTTGTCGCCGACGGAGGTCCCTGATCAGCGCCTGGTCCAGGACATCCCGGGCAGGGATCCAACTCCTCTCCTCCGGACCGTAGCCCTCCCAGTCCACTAGATACTGAAAGCCCCGACCTCTGCGACGAACGTCCAGCAATCTCCTAACAGTGTATACTGGGGAGCCATCCACTAGACGGGGGGGAGGGGGGGTCGGGGCAGGAGGAACGAGATGGGATGAAAACACAGGTTTAACCCTAGAGACATGAAACACTGGGTGTACCCGACCAAGCGTGGGAGGAAGCTTGAGCCGAATCGCCACCGGGTTCAAGACCTTTGTGATCTGGTATGGACCAATGAACTTGGGAGCCAACTTGCGTGAGGCTACCCTGAGAGGCAAGTCCCTGGTAGAGAGCCATACTCTTTGACCACAAACATAGTGTGGGGCAGGAGTCCGGTGGCGATCAGCTGCGGCTTTGGTCCGTCTTCTAGCCCGGACCAAGGCTTCCTTGGCTTTTCTCCAGGTGCGCCGGCAACGTTGGACGAATGCCAAGGCGGACGGGACCGCCGCTTCGGGTTCCTGTGAAGGGAACAGAGGGGGTTGATAGCCAACTGAACACTGAAAAGGCGACATACCTGTTGCAGAAACCGGTAGGGTATTATGGGCATACTCTACCCAGGTCAGTTGTTGACACCAAGAGTTAGGATTATGTGATGCCAGGCAGCGGAGAGCACGTTCCAAATCCTGGTTAGCCCGCTCAGACTGCCCATTGGTCTGGGGATGGAATCCAGATGACAGACTCGTGGAGGCCCCGATCTGTCTGCAAAACTCCTTCCAAAACCGAGAGACAAACTGTGGGCCCCTGTCAGAGACCACATCCACCGGAAGACCATGAATCCGGAATACTTGGTCCACCACCACCTGAGCTGTCTCCTTGGCAGAGGGGAGCTTGGGGAGAGGAATGAAGTGAGCTGCTTTGGAGAAGCGATCCACTACCGTGAGAATGACGGTGTTGCCCTTTGACTCAGGTAGGCCAGTGACAAAGTCAAGGGCTAGATGTGACCATGGGCGGGCAGGGACAGGTAATGGGCGAAGCAGACCAACGGGAGGCGAAGATGAACCCTTGTTCTGGGCGCAAACTGAGCAGGCTGCCACGAACTGCCTGACATCCCTGGTCATGGAAGGCCACCAAAATCGCTGGCGGATGGAAGCCAGCGACCTCCGAACTCCTGGGTGACATACTAGTCTGGACGAGTGACCCCACTGGATGACTTTAGGGCGCAGCACCACGGGAACAAACAACTTGCCCACTGGAACCCCTCTGGGTATGCGGTAATTGTGCTGGGCCTCTTGGACCTCTCTCTCGACCTTCCATGAGAGGGAGGCCACCACTACGCCTTTGGGCAGGATGGTGTCAATTGGAACCTCCCTCTCAGGGGTCTCAAACAGACGGGAGAGGGAGTCAGGCTTTGTGTTCTTGGACCCAGATCTGTAAGAGAGGGAAAAATTGAAACGACTGAAGAAAAGGGACCAGCGGGCCTGTCTAGAATTAAGCCTCTTGGCTGAATTGATGTATTTTAGATTCTTGTGGTCGGTCCAGACCACGAACGGCTGGACTGCGCCCTCCAGCCAGTGACGCCACTCACCCAAGGCTAGTCTGACAGCCAACAACTCCCGATTACCTATGTCGTAGTTCCGCTCTGTGGGGCTTAGGCGGTGGGAGAAGAAGGCACAAGGATGTACTTTCCCATCCCGGAGAGAGCGTTGTGACAGGACTGCACCTACTCCGACATCAGAAGCATCCACCTCAACAATAAACTGCTGTTCAGGATCTGGAGTAGACAAAACAGGAGCAGAGATAAACCGGGACTTTAATTTATCAAAGGCCTCCTGGGCCTCATTACCCCATTTAAACAGTACTTTAGGAGAGGTGAGCGCCGTTAAGGGTGCAGCAATTTGACCGAAGTTCCGGATGAAGCGCCGATAAAAATTGGCGAACCCCAGGAACCGCTGCAGAGCCTTCCGCGAGTCAGGAGTTGGCCACTCAGCTACAGCCCTTATTTTAGCAGGGTCAGCTCCGATCTCACCCGCCGAAATAACAAACCCCAAGAACGAAACTGACCTTGCATGGAAGACGCACTTCTCCGCTTTCACAAATAACTGATTTTCTAGTAGTCGTTGCAACACCTGGCGGACATGCTGAGTGTGTACCTGCAAAGAGGGAGAAAATATCAGGATATCATCAAGGTACACAAAGACAAATTGGTTTACCATGTCCCTCAGCACATCATTGACCAGGGCCTGGAAGACAGCGGGGGCATTGGTCAGACCAAACGGAAGGACCCGGTATTCGAAGTGTCCCGTGGGTGTGTTGAAAGCTGTCTTCCACTCATCTCCCTCCCGGATGCGGATCAGGTGGTAGGCGTTGCACAGGTCAAGCTTGGAGAAGACCGTGGCTCCCTGCAAGAGTTCGAAAGCTGAAGACATAAGCGGCAGGGGGTACCTGTTCTTAATGGTGATGTCGTTCAGTCCACGATAATCAATGCAGGGACGCAAGGAGCCGTCCCTCTTCTTGACGAAGAAGAACCCCGCACCCGCAGGAGAGGAGGAGGGACGGATGAGGCCGGCTTTGAGGGACTCGTTAATATACTTGTCCATGGCCTCTCTCTCTGGACCTGAAAGGGAATATAAGTGACCCTTGGGCGGAGAAGTGCCTGGGAGGAGCTCTATAGCGCAATCATAAGGCCGATGCGGAGGCAAGGACATGGCCCGGGACTTGCTGAACACCAGACGCAGATCATGGTACCCCGCCGGCACCCCAGACAGATCAGCCTCCTCCACCTGCAACACAGGACAAACAGAACCAGAAAAAGGAGCAGGACCAAGACATGAAGCAAGACAGTTTTGGCTCCAGGATAAAACAGAATTTCCGGACCAATCCACGTGAGGGCCATGCTGTACCAACCAGGGGTGCCCCAAAACTATGGGAGTGCAAGGGGAGTCCAGAAGGTACAGCGTGGTAACCTCACGGTGATTGCCCGAGACTACCAGGCTAACTTTTGGGGTTTGGAAAGAAACGGTAGTAATCAAGGTCCCATCTAGGGATCGGGCAAGGATAGGTTCAGGCAGTGGGATGGCTGGGATACCCCACCGTGCGGCTATTGAGCGGTCCATGAAGTTCCCTTCAGCCCCTGAATCGACCAATGCCGAACAGGACTCTGAAGTTCCCCCGTATTGGACCAGTACGGGTAAAAGGGTTCGAGAGGAGGGGGATTGTAAAAAAGGTATCACGCTCACCAGGATCCCCCGCTTCACCGGTGAGCCTTGGCTTTTGCCGGACAGACTGCTGCAAAGTGGCCTGGTTTTCCACAGTAGAGACATAATCCCCGGGTCAGACGCTGTTGTCTCTCCTGGGGTGATAGGCGCAGACGTCCCAGCTGCATGGGCTCGGGATCTGGTAGGTCAGAGGTTGCTGGAGGTGAGTGGGGGCCCTCCACCCCGCCAGAGAAACGGGTCAGCTGGCGCTGGTGCCGACAACGGAGACGAACCTCGATGCGCAGGGCCAGGTTTATGAGCTCTTCGAAGTCATGGGGTAAGTCATGAGTGGCCAGTTCATCCTGTATGTCCTCCTCCAGCCCGGCCCGGAACATGGCCCGACAGGCTCCCTCATTCCAGTCACAGGAGGCTGCTAGAGTCTTAAACTGTATGGCAAACTCCGTGACTGAACGGCCTCCCTGGCGAAGTCGTGCGAGCTGGTCCGCCGCTTCTTGCCCTCTGGCAGACCGGTCAAAGAGTCTCACCATTTCCTGCCGAAGCTCGTCAAATGAGAGACAGCATGGGGCTCCAGATTCCCAGACTGAGGTTCCCCACTCACGTGCCTTGCCCGTTAGGAGAGTCATAACAAATGCCACCTTCGTTTCCTCTGCGGCGAACGTGCGTGGCTGGAGGGCAAATACAACTGAGCACTGGGTCAAGAATGCTCGGCATGAGTTGGGGTCCCCATCATAGGGGGGTGGATTGTTGCAGCGGGGTTCGTGCTCTGGACGGGAGGAAGGGTGGGCCGAAACTCCTTGGGCGCCTTCTCGCTGGAGTTCTTGGATGCGGGCAGTGAGGTCTGCCACTTGGTTGGCGAGGAATTCGACCTCCCTCGCGGTGCTGGTCAGCCGGCTCTCATGTTGGCCCAGAAGCGCCCCCTGTTGGGCCACGGCCAACCTGACGGGATCTGGACCTGCTGCGTCCATCTTGGTCGGTTCGTTCTGTCAGGGAAATCAGAACGGACACAGGTGCAGGTCAATTCCAATGATTTATTGAAAGGCTTTCCCAAGAGGATTACTCCACAGGACCTCCAAGGCAAAAAAAATAAATAAACACAACAAAAAGTCCCTTGTAATAGAAACACAACACAGGAGCGCCTTAGTCCCGAGAAATAAAACAAAACAAAAACTACTCCGTAGAGGGAAAAGATGGCTTTGATTTCAGAGGTGCAGCTGTAGTTCCTTCCCCATCCGCCAGAGGGCGATAGGGGCGCGATGTGCTGCACGGCTCGGCCGAGAGGAAGAGCGCGAGCTGGTCGGCCACGGGGAGGGACGCCGCTGGATGACACGGACAAAAAAACAAAAAAACAAAAGCCGGACCGGCCTGGAGAAACAGGGAGATAAAAACAACGAGGGAAAAGGAGAAAAAATGAGGAAGAAAAAATAAACAGAAAGCATTAAAAAGGAGCCAAAACGTAGGGGGTTTACACAGACTGGGCTAGACCGGACAGGAAGCAAGCAAACGGCTGCCGACATAGAAACAACGAACCGACACCGGACAACAGACAAGAGGGAATAAATAAAGCAGACAATTATGACGGAAACGAGTGGAACAGGTGAGTGTAATCATCTTACTAAACTAGGGAGGAAGTGGGAGGGATTATCGTGACAAACGCGGACAGCTAGTGAGCGAAGAAAAACAAACACCATGTGCTCGAACAGACATGTAAACATAAAACATCAGAGAAGGAGAGATCAGGCCAGGGATCTGACAACCTACTGTACAACTGTAAACAAATTCTAAAAACGTAGAAAAAGCAGAAGAAACTTGGTGTCTTTGATGTCCATAGTGCATTTCGAAATCACTTAACCATACTCTCGAAAAGACAAACACGAAGTGCCGGAAAAACTACAAAATAAGTAAAAAAGGTTCAAACGGAACTATGACTTATGGTCTTTAACTCACTCACTCACTCACTCAGTCACTCATCTTCTACTGTATACCACTTTATCCTGTATTCAGGGTCTCAGGGGGCCTGAAACCTATCCCAGGAGGCTTAGGGGACAAGGTGGGGTATACCCTGAACAGGGTGCCAATCCATCGCAGGGCACACACACATACACTCACTCACACATTCATTCACACACCGGAAAATTTGGAAATGCCAATTAGCCTAATCTACATGTCTTTGGACTGTGGGAGGAAACCGGAATACCTGGAGGAAACCCACCAAAAACGGGGAGAACATGTAAACTCCATGCACACAGAGGCGGGAATCGAGCCTGGCTGGGAATCGAAACCGGACCCTGGAGGTCATTAAATAAAATCTAAACATTCAACTCTTGTTTTGATAATTACTTTAAGGATTAGTATATTGTTACAAGGAAATTAATTTCCTATAATACAATTTTGCTTAAAATTACAATGTTTTAGTAAAATAATAAAACTTTTTTTTTTCTTTGAGGAAATAGAACTGGAGGCACAGCGTAAGTGCAGACATTTAATTAACAAGACAAAATTAGAAAACAAAATTGTCATGAACTCGCGCATACACCAAGTTCAAGTTCCGCTTTCATCTATTGACATTTCCTTTCCCACACTGTCATACTTCTCATCATGCGGCCAGTTTTTCTCATGCTCTCATCTCTCGTCACATGCCCCTGCACTGCCCCAATGGCACACCGGTTTCTCATCTGGTGCTGAATTCTTCCGGTTTATTTATAAGGGATCTCACTGCCGGATTATTGTGTGTTTTTTCTCCAATATTCTTGCGTTTTGTTTCATAGTTTTCACGTTACCGACTCCGCTTCGTTTTCTCGTTTTCCCGATTCTCGTCTCACGCTTTTGGATTAGTTGCCTCACTGATGGATTTAACGGCATTGAATTCTCGCTTTCACTCCTCGACTTCGGCTTTGCTTTGCGTTTTGGCTCGATGCTCTCGCTGCCGGATTTAATGGCTTTGAACTCTCGCTTTTGTTCCTCGACTGCGGCTTCGCTTCACGTTTTGGCTCAACTCTCTCTCTACTGCGGAGCCTCAGGACATTTTCTTAAGAACTGACCGTTAAAAGGAGACGTCAGGCTGGGAGCACTAGGGTGCGCTCCTTAAAGCAGACTCCCAGAACCACGTCCCCTACTCCCTGGGACGTTAATCATCTGTGGGCAAGCTCATCACGTCCAGGCCCTCATAGACTCTGGTTCTGACCGTAACCTGATCAGCGCCACTACAAGTAGGGCTTTGGAGGTCCCATGTGTTCCAGTAGAACCTCCCCTCACAGTTCGGGCCCTGCACGGAAGTCCTCTGCCAGCCATCACACGGCGAACCCGTTCTCTCACCCTACGAATTTCCGGAAACCACTCTGAGGAGATCTGCCTGATGGTTATTGAGAGATCCCATGCTGCGGTAGTTCTCGGCCTTCTTTGGTTAGCGCTTCATGGCCCACATATTGACTGGACTAAGCACACTATCACGGGCTGGAGCCCTTCGTGTTCCAGGTCTTGTCTTCTCTCAGCGCTCCTCTACCTTCCACCCTAGCCAAGCCTGACCATCCCCCTAACATCTCCTATGTTCCCGCCGAGTACCACAATCTCAAGTCGGTCTTCAACAAGACTCGAGCCACATCACTTCCTCCTCATCGGCCTTATGATTGTCCCATTGACCTCCTCCCTGGTACCACTCCTCCAAAGGGTCGTCTCTACTCTCTGACACATCAAGAGCAAGAAGCCATGAATGATTACATCACGTGGGCTCTCGCTGCTGGTATCATCCGTCGCTCCTCCTCACCCGCTGGAGCAGGGTTTTTCTTTGTCAAAAAGAAAGATGCGTCTCTTCATCCATGCATAGATTACAGAGAGCTCAACACAATAACAGTCAGTAACCGCTACCCCTTACCGCTCATGTCTACGGCCTTCGAACGTCTCCAGGGAGCCACCACCTTCACTAAGTTAGATTTGCGCAATGCATATCATCTCGTCCGAATAAGGGAGAGTGACGAGTGGAAGACTACCTTCAACACCCCGACCAGGCATTATGAATACTTGGTAGTGCCGTTCGGACTCACCAATGCTCCTGCCGTCTTAAAGAGCCTGATAAACGACATACTCCGTGACTTCCTTTACATATTTGTTTATCTGGATGACATTTAGATTTTTTCCCACAACCTGGAGAAGCATCGACGTCACATTCGCCAGGTGTTACAGAGACTTTTAGAGAGCAACTTGTACATCAAGGCAGAGAAATGTGAATTTCACACAAATCGACCACCTTTCTAGGCTTCCTCATCTCTCCGTCGTGGCTAGAGATGGAACCGGCCAAGGTTCAGGCAGTTTCCAACTGGCCAACCCGAGTCTCGCGACGGGACCTCCAACGATTTCTGAGATTTGCCAATTTCTACCGCAGGTTCATTCGAGGGTACAGCTCTGTCGCAGCTCTTCTACCCTCTCTGACTACCTCCAAGATGCGCTTCCGTTGGAACAAGGTGGTGGAGAGAGCCTTCTCTGACCTCAAGAGAAGGTTCACCTCAGCTCCAATATTGATCATCCCCGACCCATCCCGGCAGTTCATGGTGGACGGTTGTGCGTCCAACTCCGGTGTTGGAGGGGTCTTGTCCCAGAGGTTGCCACAGGATAACAAACTGCACCCTTTTCATTTTTCTCCCATTGCCTGTCCCCGGCATGATGTCCTCAAACCAGGGCAGTGGAGTGTGCGTGGTGTAGATGCAGCTAGATGGGGGAACTCTGCTTGAGACTGGGTGCTTGAGGTCTAACCATTGACCTCCCTCTTTAGATGAACCAGCTGGGTGGTGAGCCCTACTCTTGAGTGGTGAGATTCCATATTCACTCTAGAGAGAGTTAGTAATTAATAACACAAAACCAAAAAAGGCAATTGGAAATCCAGTGATATTCAAACAGTCATAGTAATAAAGAAAAATATGAACTTAAAGAGGACAACTGCTCAGAACACTAAACTATGACCTGTGAACCAAAGCAGGAAGCACAAGACAAACTCAACTTAAAAGTACCAAAAATAAACTTACACAAATCACGAAACTCAGAAGAGCTCCCTGTGTAGCCAGTTAGAGATTATTTTGCATTGGTGCTATACAATGCTATACTGTGAAATTTATGAATAAAAAAGAAAGGTTAATAAACTACAAAAATCATTAAAAATATTTTAAAGATAAAGACAGAAAAAGACATACACTGAAATTGCTTTAACATCACACCCCTGTTTCACATCCTTCTGTTCTTCCTCCTTCAGATGGTCCTAGAAACACATCAGTTTCAGCATCTCCATCTGCTTCAGTGGTTTTGCGCAGTTCAGTGTCTTTGAGTTGCAGCAGTGATGCAAACCCAGCAGTGCTGAACTACACCTGGTACAAAGAGAACAGAGAGCAGATAGGAACCGAAAACCATCTCACCATCAACACCACTGATTCTACACAGAGTGGTTTATACTACTGTACAGCTCAAAACCAGCACGGAGATCACACCTCATCTGTCTACCTGGATGTTCAGTGTGAGTACAATACTGGAATATTCCTAATGCAAAGTCAAGATAAAATAAGATAAGATAAGATATAAGATAAGATATACTTTTATTCATCCAACAGCAGGGAAATTTCTTTGATACAGAAAATAGGAATAGTACAGTGTATAAATACAGAAGAAAAAGAAAAACAATACAATAGTTGCACTTTTAAACAATTTGCACTAGTCCAAAAACTTGAACAAAAGTTTCTATTGTATTGAATTGCACTAGGATAATATTGCACAGCTTAAAATGTTGTTGCACATTTTCTGATGCAATGAATTGCACAAGGGTAATATTGCACAGTTTAACAATGTTGTTATTGCATCGTTGCTATTGCACACAAATTTATGTTATTATAACTGTATTGTAAAATAGTTTTATATTTAAGATATTGTAGCCATTGTAAAAATTTAAATATTGGAGTGTTATATTTAAAAACTGCGGTGAACCTGGCGGCTACATGGCAGTCATTTTACGAATGACTTTGAAATGCGACTGATTTATTTCGGCTGCTGTCGTTTTGCCTCGGTGGTGATCATGGCGGTAATAGACATTTTTGTTGACTACCTTCTCTACGACTGTAAACAAAGTCTAAAAAAGTAGAAAACACAGAAGAAATTTGGTGTCTTTGATGTCCATAGTGCATTTCACAATCACTTACCCATACACTCGAAAAGAAAAACACGAAGTGCCGGAAAAACTACAAAAAAGTAAAAAAGGTTCAAACTTAACTATGACTTATGGTCTTTAACTCACTCACTCACTCACTCAGTCACTCATCTTCTACAGTATACTGCTTTATCCTGTATTCAGGGTCTCAGGGGGCCTGAAGCCTATCCCAGGAGGCTTAGGGGAAGAGGCGGGGTACACCCTGAACAGGGTGCCAATCCATCGCAGGGCACACACACATACACTCATTCACACACTCATTCACACACAACGGACAATTTGGAAATGCCAATTGTCTTTGGACTGTGGGAGGAAACCGGAATACCTGGAGGAAACCCACCAAAAAACGGGGAGAACATGCAAACTCCATGCACACAGAGATGGGAATCGAGCCTGGCCGGGAATCGAAACCGGACCCTGGAGGTCTTTAACTAAAATCTAAAATATTCAACTGTTGTTTTGATAATTACTTTAAGGATTAGTATATTGTTATAAGTAAATTAATTTGCTATAATACAATTTTTCTGAAAATTACAATATTTTAGTAAAATAATAAAACTTTTTTTTCTTTGCGGAAATGGAACTGGATGCATAGCGTAAGTGCAGACATCTAATTACCAGGACAAAACTAGAAACTAAAATAATGGTAAATCTAACAGATACGTAAAAGGGAGTAATCAAAAACCACTACTCCTGAGCACTCCATGGTGCCCCATGCAGTCCAGGTCATCCCATGAAAATCCTTTGTTGGGTAGTCCAACACAAAGGCAATGGTGCTGGGCATTGGGGGTGGGTGGGTGCTTGGTATGGAGGCTATGATCAAACCACTGTGATGGAGCTGGGGCTATGAATAAAAAAGGAAAGGTTAATAAACTACAAAAATCATTAAAAATATTTTAAAGATAAAAACAGAAAAAGACATATACTGAAATTGCTTTAACATCACACCCTGTTTCACATCCTTCTGTTCTTCCTCCTTCAGATGGTCCTAGAAACACATCAGTATCAGCATCTCCATCTGCTTCAGTGGTTTTGGGCAGATCAGTGTCTCTGAGTTGCACCAGTGATGCAAACCCAGCAGTGCTGAACTACACCTGGTACAGAGAGAACGGAGAGCAGATAGGAACCGGAAACCATCTCACCATCAACACCACTGATTTTACACACAGTGGATTATACTACTGTAGAGCTCAACACCAGCACGGAGATCACAACTCATCTGTCTACCTGGATGTTCAGTGTGAGTACTTGCTCTCATGCTTATAGGGCTTAAAAATACTAATTTAAAAAAGCGCAACTAGTAATTTCAACTTATTCTATTGCAGTTCATAAACAGGTGATGCATGCGAGAACTTGTGAATGTTTGTGTGCCATTAATTGAAATTGAGCGTTACATTAATTGAGTGTTTAGTTGAGTATCTTGGACTCGCCAGATTCAAGTCTTATCTAGACAGTGTAAAGGGCTTGTAGTGTCGTAGTCTACAAGCCCTACAAGCAGTATATGAGTTATGTGTACTGATCATCCTTCTCACTGGCATGTGCCACCAGAGCCCTTTTATAGGGAGTGGCTGACAGGCCACAGACAGTGGCAGAATTGCGGTGCATCTCCCCCTTTTGGGGATTTTGGGAAGTTGCCTATGGTGCCATGTCCATGGCACTGTTTTGGAAGCACTTTTCCCCAGACAAATGAGATGATTGCCTTCTATGGGATGCATTGGCTGTAGGCCGTCACCGCAACAGTTTCACTGTCTTTCCAGGGGTAGCTCATGGGTACAAGAATCCATGCACTTAGTAGGATTTAAGCTGATGATAGTTGGACATTAGGGCAACCAAGTTTCTGTTACACCACTCCAGAGCATGTTATTAATAATAATAATAATAATAATAATAATAATAATAGTGTTCTAGATGAATTAATTGTGTTACATAGTCAAGCCGGTAGTGTGGCTCTGTGGTTATCCAAATCTAAATACTGCCAAACTATCACTTTTTTATTGTTTCACACAATCTTTTATTGAACATGCTTCTTTTTTTCTATTTTTTTGGTTTCCCATCTTATTTTTTTGTTTGTTTGTTTTTTCCCATATTGGAACACATTTTTAAAGAAAAACTTTATTGAGGATGTCTGAGATTTTCCCTGCAGAGTCTAACTAACAAGCTTCTTATGGACACACAGCTGTTTAGTCCCAATCCTCTAAGTTCTCATCATGTTGTATGTGGACATTATCTAACCTTAAACATTAAAGCATTAAACATAGCTGGGATAGTTATGTGAAGTTAGTGTGAAGTTATTCATGATTTTGTGTGACCACATTTCTTCTTTAAAGTTGACAATTCATCCTTACTACAGAAGTTTTAATAATCAATTGGACAATCCTTAAACCAAGTTCATATGAACCAATATGACTCTTCTGAAAGTGATGTGTATTTGGCTGGACAGTGTACACGTATTTTGTACTTATGGACCAGGGGAAATGTTATCTCATTGGGAATAAGTTGGGGCTTGGGGTGAGGATGGAATAGCCTTGGTGCAGGGTTACCTGGGCTTTCAGTGAAGGCATTGTCCCAGTACGACTCCCCCAAGTCCAAATGGAGGAATCAGCAACATCATCAGTGAAGCCGGAGCTTTGACGCAAATCCGGATAGTAGAAAAATCATTAAACCCACATATCTAAGAGGTGGAATGAGTATGATGTTCTCAAACGTGGGTGGTAGAGCATGCATGATGTCTTCACATTGCTATTGGTGATTTGAGCAAGCTGTCCTCAAACCCAGGAAGTAGGGCTCTATGTTCTCATTGACAGATGGTGGAAGAATTGCACGGCCCTAAAACCCAGCTGCTTAGTGCCAGAGGATGCTGCTGAGCTGAGAGGAGAGGGCGCAGTGTCATGTGTGACAGGATCAAGCATGGCTCAGCCTTTGCAGGGTGTGGTTTAGGTAGTAAAAGGCTGATATGGGGACTCTTAGGGTCTGCAGAGCAAATAGGAAATAGATCATGGCTAACAGGACTGTCAGGAAGCAATTCTATGCTAACGGCTTAAGGGCTTGCAGTAATCATGACAGTGCTCTCAGTAAGCATCACCGGCTTCTCAGGTTTCTTGTTGCTGTTCTGTCAGAATCATCTGCTAACAAAATTAAACCTTGACATGAAGGAATATCAACCACTAAAAGTATAGAATGGCTACCCAGGTTTTCAGGAAACATCTAATCAATAACAGGGCTAGGAAGCAAAACATTGCTATCAGGACAAGGTTCTGAAAAAAATTGCAGCTCCAGTTGTTGCCAGTTGTATGGCTAGCGCCTCAGCTTGTTACTGAAGGCTGTGCAGTTGCCGCAGTTGTTAAGCTTCATCTGCCCTTCTTCTCCACAAAGTACAGGCATTCCCCTCACAATGGACACCGCCATGCTCTGAAACCTTGATCCTTGCCTCTTGGTGAATATGGGGAGCCTCTTCACCCCAAACACCTCCGTCAGCCTCCTTCCGGGACACCATGTGTGGTCTCAACTATCTGTCCCACATGCTCCATCTTACTGCTGGGTAGCAAGGAGGCTGCAAGGAATGATTAAGAAAAAATATTCAACTAGACCTCTATGATATTACGGTGTTTGATATTTCTTAAAGACCAAACTCATCATCCTTATATTAAAGGATCATTTATTATTTTATAATTATTTTTCAGTATTGTTTATATGATATATTTCTGATTTGTTTTAATACTTTCTCTCTCTCAGATGCTCCTCAGCTCTCTCCCTCCTCCAGCTGTAACAAGACTCAGGAGTTGATTATGTGTTTCTGTGAGGTTGATGGAAATCCATCTCCTAAACTGGAATGGCATCTCTCCAATCAAACTGTACTGTCTTCAGATACTGGGCCCATCCAAGTCAAGTCTGTGGGCAACATGAGTTTAAGAAGATCCATTTCATTTTCTATTCCACAGTCAGTTAAGGACACACCCACTCTGCATTGTGTTGGCTCCAATCATCTGGGCATCGCCTCTCAGGTCTTCTTCTTAACACCCAAGCCTCAGTGTCCTGCTGCAGGTAAGAAAAATATACAGATGGTACTCAACCAGAATAACAGTTTTACTGCCGTCTCTCCCACAGTGACCGCGTTAGGGGCATGTGTTTGCTGGATTTACCGCTAAGTGGTGATATAACTACAGACTAAAGACTTGATTCATTCTCTCAAGGATTAATGAGCAGCAGGTCATTAAGAGCTGCACATAGTAGCAGATAAATTCAAGTAAAAAAATTGCAATTAAACGTGTAATTAGACGTTTCTTATTTGCATTAAACAAAGGCTGTATCTCTAGTTAAACGACTTAGGACCTTGTGCAGATCTGGATGAAGTAAGCAGGATCCATTGCAGCAATAAAACCCAAGTGAGCTACACTTGAAAGTTTAGGTCATAAACCCAAGCATGATCAAGAGCAGACTGTCAGACAGTTACATGCACACTCATTATATAGAGTTTACAAATTCAAATTTTATTCGTCACATACACAGTCATTCACAGTATTATATGAAGTGAAATGCTTATACAGTACGACTGCTGTCGACCTAGAATATTACAACAACAAAAAGAAATAAGAGATTTAAAAATAAAGAAACACTTATTTACATAATATACAGCAATAAGAATAAAAATGAAAATAAAATATTAGAATAAGATAAATATAAAAAAAAGTTAAAGAATATCTAATAAAAAATAGAAATAGAAAATATATATACAGGGTGGGCCATTTATATGGATACACCTTAATAAAATGAGAATGGTTGGTGATATTAACGTCCTGTTTGTGGCACATTAGTATATGTGAGGGGGCAAACTTTTCAAGATGGGTGGTGACCATGGTGGCCATTTTGAAGTCGGCCATCTTGGATCCAACTTTTGTTTTTTCAGTAGGAAGAGGGTCATGTGACACATCAAACTTATTGGGAATTTCACAAGAAAAACAATGGTGTGCTTGGATTTAATGTAACTTCATTCCTTCATGAGTTATTTACAAGTTTCTCTTTGTTCACAGCCATTGACATGTCGAAGAGGTTAACACGTGATGAGCGGATCTAAATTGCGTTGATATCTGGTGAATGCAGTAACCGGGTCATTGCAGCAGATTTCAATGCAAGACACCCTACGAGACCACCCATTTCCCATGCTACAGTTAGCAAACTGCTTGCTAAGTTTCGTGAAACTGGTTCAGTGTTGGATTTCATTCAGCAAGAGCCCACAGCGTAGCACTCGCCGCATGTCACTGGAGAGTGGCATTAGTCGAACATCCCTTCGGCAGATATTAGCTACTCACAAATGGCACCCTTACAAACTCCAGCTACTGCAGCATCTCAACGAGGATGACCCAGATCGGCGCACACAATTTGCAGAATGGGCAAAACAAAAATTGGACAGGACCCTCAGTTCACGCAGAAGATTTAGTTCAGTGATGAGGCAAACTTGTATGTGAATGGTGAAGTTAACAAACAAAACCACCGCTATTGGTCTGACACTAACCCACATTGGATAGATCCCTCCAAGACTGTTGGAACAAAAAAAAGTGATGGTATGGTGTGGTATATGGGGTACAAAGATAGTGGGGCCATTCTTCATCAATGGAAACCTCAAGACCACTGGATATTTGAAATTGCTACATGATGATGTGTTTCCCTCTTTATGCACTGAAGCTGGCACGTTCCCTGAGTTTTTCCAGCAAGATGGTGCACCACTACATTATGGGTGTCAGGTCCGAGCATTCCTAGATGAACAGTTTCCTGAAAAGTGGATTGGTCGTCGTGGGCCAGTTGAATGGCCCCCAAGGTCTCCCGATCTGACCCCCTTAGACTTTTGTCTTTGGGGTCATCTGAAGGCAATTGTCTATGGTGTGAAGATACGAGATGTGCAGCACCTGAAACTACGGATACTGGACGCCTATGCTGGCATTTCTCCTGCGGTGTTGCTATCAGTGTGTGAAGAGTGGGAGAAGAGGGTTTCATTGACAATCCATCACAATGGACAGCACATTGAACACATTTTATAAGTGGTCAGAAACTTGTAAATAACTCATGAAAGAATAAAGTTACATTAAAACCAAGCACACCATTGTTTTTCTTGTGAAATTCCCAACAAGTTTGATATGTCACATGACCCTCTTCCTATTGAAAAAACAAAAGTTGGATCCAAGATGGCCGACTTCAAAATGGCCACCATGGCCCCCACACATATACTAATGTGCCACAAACAGGACGTTAATATCACCAACCATTCCCATTTTATTAAGGTGTATCCATATAAATGGCCCACCCTGTAGTAAATGAAATATGATAGAAATATGATAGAAATGTGATGTAGTGCAGTCCAGAATGTAGTGTCCAGTTATCGGCAGGATAATGTGCAAGGCATGCAGTTCAAGTTCACAGTGTGCAAAATGTGCAAGTGTGCAAATGTTCCATGTGTAAACGGATTGTGCGTCCTGGTAAAAAGTAAAAGTTAAAAAGTTTGCAGTCCTGAGGTGTGCAAAATGTGCAAGTGTGTGAGTGTAGGTCCTATATGGTGTTGTGGTTGAGAGCTCGTATAGCCTGCTGGAAGAAGCTCCTCCTCAGTCTCTCTGTGTTGGCCTTCAGGGAGCGGAAGCGCTTTCCTGACCGCAACAGAGAGAACAGTCCATTGCTGGGATGACTGAGGTCTTTAACTATCTTCCTGGCCTTGGTCCAGCACCGCTTGTTGTAGATCGTCTGAAGGTCAGGGAGCTTGGTACAGATGATACGTTCAGCTAATCGAACCACCCTCTGTAGGGCTCGCCTGTCCTGCATTGTGCTGTTCCCGAACCAGGTTGAGATGTTTCCCATCAGGATGCTCTCTATTCCTAAGCACCTCAGAGGGCAGTCTAAAGTCTCTCAGGCGTCTGAGGTGGTAGAGACGCTGCCGGGCCTTTTTAACTACGGTGTTGATGTGACAGGACCATGACAGGTCCTGCGTGATGTGAACACCAAGGTAACGGAAGCTGTCCACTCTCTCCACTGGTCTCTCGTTGATTGCGGGGGTCTGGTTGTTCCTCTCCTGCTTAGTACTAAAGTCCACTATCAACTCCTTTGTCTTGCTAACGTTCAGGAGGAGATTGTTCCTCTGGCACCAGCTCTCCAGATTTCCAATCTCCTCCAGGTAGGCTGTCTCATCGTTGTCAGAGATCAGGCCCACCACGACCGTGTCATCAGCAAACTTAATGATGGTGGTGGAGTTCGTAGTGGCTACGCAGTCATAGGTGTACAAAAAGAGTACAGCAGGGGGCTCAGAACACAACCCTGGGGGGCTCCAGTGCTGAGAGTGAGGGAGGCTGAGACATGGCCGCCCATCCTTACTGCCTGTGGTCTGCCAGTTAGGAAGTTGGAGTTCCACTGACACAGAGATGAGCTGAGTCCCAGGTGCTCCAGCTTGGTGGTGAGCATGGAGGGAATTATGGTATTAAATGCTGAGCTGTAGTCAACAAAGAGCATTTTAACATAATTCCCCCTTCTAGTGTCCAGGTGAGTGAGTGATGTGTGTAGTAGATGAGAGATGGCATCAGCCGTAGAGCGGTTCGGGCGATATGCAAATTGCAGTGACAAGGGCATGGGTGCACACCTTATCCTCTCCCAGAGTTCTTCTTTTTTCCATTTCTTGCCAAATTTTAAACCCATTATAATATAACTTTTTCCAAGAAATTCTCCCCTTAATTTCATCACCCTATTGTCTTTTCATCATATTCCTCGTCATCTGACTTCCTACGTACTTCCTTCGCCCTTACCGAGGATTTATTTTAGTGAAGAGGGAGAGTTTGTGCTTTGTGCACTTTAACTTAAACTGAGCGCGCACGCTGGACTGATGCATGCCACTCTCTCTCTCGTCTGCGTTTTAGACAGAGGCTGTCATCTTTTAACAGCTTTGTCTGTCCGTCTGTCTTTTTCTTTGGTCTTTGTCTTGGCCCTGATACCTTTACCGTGCTACTTAATGATCACAAAGTGCTGAGGTATCTGGACCCTTTATATAAACACGCTGCCAGTAGTGACTCGTTCAGACTGATTGCCTGACGGCGCGTTGCCAGGCAACCACGTGTATAAATGGCCGCGCCTTTGCCTGCTCAGAACTTCACATGGTAGCAGCATCTGGATCTGCTCACGCGACCTGCATCGTTACATACTTAACTCTTAGGAGTCTGAGGGTGTTTTGGGGCCCTGAAGTAGTTCTGACATTTGTATTTTTTTCAGTTACTTATAAACATATAAATGTCTAAAGGCTAACTACACAAAACAGTCATGAATAATGCTCTACTTCACACCAGAGAAGACAAAGGCATGAATAATGATCTGCATAAATACCGCTTTCAGTCAGGTATGTGACACAGGGAAGTGCTACAAGAAAATAATTTAAGGACAAAAACATTTCTTTGTAGTTTATTTAGAATAAATCAAGATTCACTTGCAATAATCTCAGGAACAGTTCAAGATAAATAAAATGTGTAAAAACAAATTCAGGGTAAAATTATGCAAACAAAAGCATGATACAAAAAACCCTATAAAAACATACATTGAGGGTAAAACTGCAACAGGAAAAGAGCAAAATAAAAACTGCGGGAAAAAGACATTCAGAGTAAAAAAGTGACCCAAGATAAAAAATAAAAAAAATACTGGAACAGACATTCAAATCAAAATGGTGCAAACAGGAACAGTGCAAGATAAAATGGGTTTTTGGTGTCTACAGTCACACACCCCTGTGCCACTTTGGAAAGCAATTCCTGTTCAACTGAAGACCTCTGAAGACCATGTACTGCTTTGCAATGCACACACAACCTGATACCAGAAGCATCTCTGGTGTCTGAGGTACATGGTCACTACTTGTCCGTTTTGGTGCTACTTCCTGTGAGACACCACAAAGCTCTTTGATAATTTGTTCCATAAACTCTTTATGGGACATGTTACCATATAGTTTTTTATGCACAATGAAAGCACTGGAAGCAGCAATGTCCAAGAAGTGTAGAACAATCTTCCTGTACCACTTCATTGTTTCGTGCTATGGGGTGTAATACTGTAACAGCTGATTAGAGAGAACAACACCCCCCATGTGCTGGTTGTACAGTCACAGGTGCAGGACATAGTAGTCAATGTCCCCTGTATAAGCAGAATGGATGGTAAAACTGACTAAAACTGAACATCACTTGTGTGTCCCGGTGAGATGGGCTGGTGAAGGAGACACTTTCCTAAAAATAAATAAATAAAAATTGTTTTAGCCTGTATTGTTCCAAGTAAACAAACACTTCAACATGAATAATATACACCTCTCCTCTGATGGTCACATGACAGCATCAACAATGGGGCGACTACTGATATCTTTAGAGGAAACATAACACTATTCACTGCTGACATAATTCAATCAAGTTTTAAAAAGAGCACAGAACAACTATCAAAGTGTGTATACATTTTTGTGTCCCACTGTATGTGTTGATGGGCAATAGGCTGGACAAATATCTGTTGATGGACCACAGACCATGTAGTGCCTCTCAAGTTTAGTTGACCAAAGTGCTGTACATCCACATAAACATCATAAAAAGAATAAAAGTACACAATTACAGCCTAAGAAAGAGGGAAAAAATAAAATAAATAAATAAACACAGAAGCTTAACAAGGAGAGTAAAGCCTAGTAGGCCAGTGAAAACAAATGGGTTTTTTAAATGGATTTGAAAGTAGTCAGACTAGGAGCCATTCCAAAGACGAGGCCCAATTACCGATAAAGCACGGTCACCTCTACGCTTAAGTATGGAGTGTTGGATTAAAAGGAGGTTCTGGTCACAGGATCTTAAACATTTACACCCGAGACATTAGCATAACCCCATGCACCTGCATGTTTTACATACACATTTAACACAGTCTAAACATTTACACCTGAACAGATATTGTAAATATCTGCTAAACTAAAGCTATTGTGAAGATTTACACCACAGACAATATTCATAAACATCTCTTAGCTGCATAAGGCATTATTTTAGCCAGCTGTAGCTAACATGCTTGTGCTAAATAACATTACAGATAGCAGTGTCATAAGCTAACCAAAACTGAGCCAAATATATATTAACACCCATAATCTAAAGCTATCCAAAACGAGATGAAATACATTAGAACATTTACAAACATCTGTAAACTCCATAAGACATTAGCTTAGCCACCGGGAAATAACCTGTTTGCGCTAAGCTACATAAGGTAGCATGTTTGCATGATTAACATACTAACCTAAACTATGTAAGTGACACTGAAAAATAAAGTTTCACATAAGCTAGCCAAAGTGAGGAAAATATAATATTAGCTTTATAAGATCAGAATAAGAGTTATATAAGAGTTAATAACTTACCCATTGTCATAACAGCTTGTGTGAAAATCTTCTGCTGGATCTATTCTCTCTTCAAAATGCTCCTGTTCATCGTCGGAGTCGTAAAATCTTCTTCTGAGGAAAAGATAAACTCCTCCCACTGTCTAGAACATTCTGAAGAGCTTCCTCGGCTGTGTAGCGCGTGCCATCTTCCAAACGCGCAGTAAACTCACTGAATCTGTGTGGAAACTCTGTGTGTTCAAGCCGGTGTCCGGGGGGCGTGGCCTCGCCTGTAGATTACCCGGACTGTTCTCCGTGTGAATAGCGTGTGGGCGTGGCCTCGCCTGTAGATTACCCGGACTGTTCTCCGTGTGAATAGCGTGTAGGCGTGGCCTCGCCTGTAGATTACCCGGACTGTTCTCCGTGTGAATAGCGTGTGGGCGTGGCCTCGCCTGTAGATTACCCGGACTGTTCTCCGTGTGAATAGCGTGTGGGCGTGGCCTCGCCTGTAGATTACCCGGACTGTTCTCCGTGTGAATAGCGTGTGGGCGTGGCCTCGCCTGTAGATTACCCGGACTGTTCTCCGTGTGAATAGCGTGTGGGCGTGGCCTCGCCTGTAGATTACCCGGACTGTTCTCCGTGTGAATAGCGTGTGGGCGTGGCCTCGCCTGTAGATTACCCGGACTGTTCTCCGTGTGAATAGCGTGTGGGCGTGGCCTGCCTCAGGTCATTATCGGATAATAAAGTGTGAGAGAAATTCTGTGCCTCTCGTTGGTTTCACACTGATTACATAAACTGAGAATGTTTGTTGAGAATGTAACGTGCATCATTTAACAGTAGAGCCTTTAAGCTTCTTATAGATATATTTCACATGTCTGTGTGTGCAGTATTCACAGAGAATCAGTTCAGTTTAACGACAGTTTTTTTTTTCAGGGAGACTGAGACGGCTGAAAGCGCACCCTGTTTATTTTCTTTATTTTACAAAAGCACAACGTTTTGTGGATATTGTCAGTGTACGTAAATTAAACCAGACCCTTTACAGATTCAAATGATGTAATACACTTATGTGAAGGATCAAAAATGACAGAGCATTTTAAATTCTTTTCATGAAAAAAATGCAAGTGGACCCGCCGGCGGCTCCGCCGACTCCTAATTAAAGATAGTATCTTATTACTTGAAATTAATTTTCATTTAGTAACTCAATTGTCATGCCATGCTTCACAATCCATTCTTTATGCTTTCTAGCAAACTGAAGACTTTTTTTTTTTTTTTACTGATAAGTGGTTTTCTTAAGTCTACACTGTTGTTTAGTCCTAATTCTTTAGTCCGAGTTCTTTTAACATTGTACACGTGGAAATGCTCTTACTTTCACTATTAACCATAGCCAGGGGTTCCACTGTTTTTTTTTTGTTTGTTTGTTTGTTTGTTGTTGTTTTTTAACAATTTGATTTCACTAAGCGTTTAAGTGATCACCCATCATGCTCATTCAGGATGCTTTTCCAACCACATTTTCTCCACAAAGATGATGATTCACATTTATCCGTTCTAATGGGAAGTGTTTCTCTCATAATTTAACTTCACTTTCATTATAATTGTAAATGTCTCTGGTTATATTTCATCATTTATCATATTTTTCTGTTACTCTTATATTACTTCATAATAAGTGGTGCTTAGCTGTGTGCACACTCTCTGAACATCTCTCTTCAGGGCTTAGTGTAAGCTTTTTCCCTTTTATTTTATATCCTTACTTGTTCTCATTTTAGGCTTATGTTTTGCTACTTAATCTAAGAGTTTCTGCAAACATAAGAATATCTAAATTTAATTCCTGCTTGAATATTTCTCATCATCAAACATTCTTTATACAATTTATTCTTCATCTACTTTTCCACGACCACAGGATGCGTCTTCTGACATGGTTGTTTAAGAAATGAGAAGCTCCTCACTGAGTCAGTTAGAGTTAAATCATTTCTTGCAGCCGAACCATTTTAATTACTCCAGTAATTATCCAGTGGAAACCTCTTACAGCTTTCTTTAGTTAAATCCAGTTGGTCATTTTTTATTTATTTTTTTTGTCTGGGCCGAATATCTCATTATACATTTAACCACTGTAGAGTTAGGGGTTATGATCAAGGGACATGCAGTGACAGCTTGTTGGTGCTGAGGTGTGAACGCATGACCTTCTGATCATACCTGCATTCCATTCCGAAGTGTGCTTCACAGGGTGCTCCCTACTCCCTGTTTCATTTGCAGGAAACTTCCCTTGACAAAACAAAACTCCACTATTCGGATCATGCTGCGAAGTCACCAGTGCATACGTCACTTCCTCTGTGCGTTACCATGGTAACATGAGCACCTTATATACCAATCACTGCTGCTGTGGAAATTTCACACTACAGACATTAAATATTGATTATGAAACATATGCTATTGTAAAGTGTTAAACTTATAAATAAATTATTGATTAATAATAATAATAATGGGTTAGAGATGTACAGAGATTGTACAGATTACTAGCCTATATAATACTTTGGATTTCTTGATTCAGTTTAAATGTAAAATATTAGTCTCCTACTAATATTATGTCATCCTCGATAATAATGATAATAAATATAAGAATTCTTTTGCGAACTTGTACGCAATTCCCTTTGAACTGAACATTTTCGCTCCCTGCAGTTTGGATTCACACTTAAGATGGCTGAATACCCTGTGAAGTATACTTGGCAGGGTACTCCATGCCTATTGGAACACACCTCCATAGTCTAATATCTTAACCACTGTATACCACAGCTCTATGTTCTTGAACGTTTATGCTGTAGCAGCTGCAGAGACTGCTGGCAGGATCTAAACATCTGTACCCCAGTGTGGCAAGGTGATGGGTAATACTCTGCTGTACCACAACTCAGATTGCCCTGATCATGTTGACCATTGTCACTTGTAGTTAATCAAGTTGCTAGTCACAACACCAAATTGATGTCATAAGGGTTGAATCTTATGACATTGCCTCATATTTGAAATATACATGACTTGATGTTCAGTTGCATTGGAACAGTTACTTCAAACTGCAGCCAGTGATCTCTGTGTGGAACAAACAGATCAGAACTTTCTTCTTGGCACTAAGCCATCTAGAACAGAATGCATGTCAAATCCCCATCAAAGCAATTCATAAGTGATGTTATTACATCATCATAGCTTTGCATGAATGCATTGCATCATGCCCCATGTAAAAAACATCAATCAAAAGTCAGTGTAAATGAATGTAATAGTAAGATGGTGACCTTAAGTGAGCACCACTTGAATTGTTGTTTAGGTGCCTGCAAGTTTCATCATTTTAATTTCTGTTTTATTAATTAAGTTTCAGGTGTGAATATTTCCTCTGTGCTGATTGGTGCTGTTGTTGGAGCGTTAGTAATGATGATCCTGGGTGGGATTTTCCTGGGTGTAAGGTATGTTCAGTATAAATATGTTAACTCTACATACTATAGGACTATTAACCAAAAAAAGCTCAAACATTTTTTTTTTTTTCAGAAAATTAAATCCTTTTGAAAGAGAACCTACAGTGGCATTGCCATTAAATAAGACGGTTAGTGTGATTTTTTACTTTAATTTAAAAGTAAAATATTTTAAGGCTCTACTGGTGATGTAGTGTTTAGCACTGTGGTCTTGCATCTCCCAGGTTAAGAGTTTATTCCCGCCCCGTGTGTGTGTGTGTGTGTGTGTGTGTGTGTGTGTGTGTGTGTGTGTGTGTGTGTGTGTGTGTGTGTGTGGAGTTTGCATGTTCTCTCTGTGCTTGGTGATTTTCCTCCCACAGTGTAAGGACATGCAGTGTTGCCCATTGTGTGTGTATGTCTGCCCTGTGATGGATTGGCACTTGATCCAGGGTGTACCCCACCTCAGGCCCTGATTCTCCTGGGATGCACGCTGTGAGCCTGAAAATAAGCATAGAGAATGAGTAATTAATTATTTAATTGCTTTACAGAAAGAAGACGGAGAGTCTGTGTATGTGAACAGAGTAGGTTTATCAGGGTCTCCCCAATACTCCACTGCGGTAGTTCCACATGGAGAAGGAAATGACATCAGAGGAGTGTCTTCTGACAATGCCTTCTACAATACGGTCCACCACTGCTACGGACAACAGACCGAGGGAGGAATTAGAGAAGCAGCACTCGAGGAGGTCAAGGAAACCTCCCTGATTAATATGGACGGTGCAATGATGCAAACCTCAGCAGAGGAGGAGGTACTGTATGGAAACGTCACACGTCAGCCGGAAATAAAGCAAACTCAGGTCAGTTTAGATAAAGATGATAGTAAGGTGGAGGATGATGATGAAATTAGAAAGACTAAAGAAAATCAAGAGGCTAATGGCAAAGCATCAGAGCAGCTCAACGAGTCAGATGGAGCTGAATGCATTTACGCACAAGTTACACTCTATAAACATAAAAATAAATAAATAAGTTCAGTGTTTACAGTTTTTCTCAACTGCTTTCAGTCATTTCTCACAACAGAACTGCATTTCTCAAAACTACTCGTTCCACCGTCAGATCCTGTTGTCAGTTTTTCACATCATATCAGTAATGTCTTGTTGTTTTCATCAAATTGCAATTGCTTTTGGACAACATGCAACTGGTTCTGTACATCTGTCAGCTGTTTATGACCATTCTTGTTGCTTTTGTCCTGCTGTGCAAAATAACTTGTTCTGGTTCTCAACTGAAGTGTCTCAACCACCAAATCAATGAGTCTTTTTTCTCAGGTTGAAAGTCTGTACTATCAAAATGCGTGAACATGTTCTCAGAATTGTATGTCTGTACAGATTTCTTCAAATTGTGAGTATATGTTTGCTAAGAAATATGTCCAGAATTGAAAAATTGCTCTCAGGTGAGTCTCCACCTTCGTTAAGGCGTGGTAGAAATCTAATCAGCCAGAGAGCTACTGTTGATGTCCGAGGCCAACGGAGAGGAAACATCACTATGTGTGCTGCTATTTCAGACCAAAGTGTGCTAGCTCATATTCCTATGATGGGACCGTACAACACACAGCATCTCCTTACATTCTTAGACAATCTCTATAGAAATGGCATTCCTGAAGATGAGAGGGTATGTAGTAATTTGTGATAATGTTAGTTTCCATCACTCTGACAACGTCAGGCAGTGGTTTTTCCAGCACCGCAGGATGCTGATTGAATTCCTTCCACTCTACTCCCCATTCCTGAACCCAATTGAAGAGTTTTTTTCGGCTTTGAGGTGGAAGGTTTATGATCATCAGCCATATACGCGGATTACACTGCTGGCTGCCATGGATGCAGCATGTGAGGACATCTCAGTGATGCATGCAGAGGCTGGATCAGGCACTCAAGAAGATTCTTTATACCGTGCAAGGGAAAATATATGTTGTGATGTGGATGAGAATCTGTGGCCCAACACACAGGACCGACATGACGCACAGGAAAACTGCCACGTAATATTACCTTCTGTTGTACATGTATAGTTTTTCCCACTTTGTGTTTTTATGTTTCCATTTGTCGGTAAATAGCCTATGTATAGTTTCCTGTGTTTTCTGTGTGTAAGTACCACTATTGACGGTACAGTAAAAATGTGAATATAGTCTGATCTTTTGTTTCGATTCTTCCAAATACTGTTATGTGGGTCGATGTTGATTGGTTAGATGGAATAATTCAGAAAAATTATCTATTCTTACCATGTAAATTACTGTAACACCTGGTTGATACATGATGATTTGCAAGAATAACTTCCTTTTAACCGGAGGGACACTGTAAATTATGACACACACCAGTATGGTAATGCAGTTTGTTCGTGTTGTTTTGAGAAATGCACTTGGAGATCTGCAAACTTCAATTCTGATCAGAGAAATGACTGAAAGCAGTTGAGAAAAACTGTAAAACCACTGTTCAGATGTTCAGGTTACAAACTAGGAGTCAAACTAGGAGTTTTTTTTTTTTTAAATAAATCTATTATTCCACATATACAGTACACTATATTTTTATATACACTCTGCCTGGGAATAAAAGTCACCATTTCAACAGAGTCAAAATATTGGATTAAAAACAACGAAGACTTGAAATTACTGGACTTCGGTTAAGAACTGTAGACATATTAAAACGTCCTAGGACTTTGCTGAAGCCTCAACATTGTAGGACACAGACAGACAGACAGATAGATAGATAGATAGATAGATAGATACATAGATACATAGATAGATACATAGATAGATAGATAGATAGATAGATAGATACATAGATACATAGATAGATACATAGATAGATACATAGATAGATACATAGATAGATACATAGATAGATAGATAGATAGATATTGATCCCGAAGGAAATTCCAGATATCCAGCAGCCATAAAGACAGTAACACACAGACAGGTTGTAGATTGCACACTGTATTTCTTACATATGCTCTGTACACACCGAGTAATGTGAGAACTGACCAGAAGTTACTAGTGCAATGAAAATCTAAAAACAAACACTGCAAAATATAGAAAAAGGTAAGTATATAAATAAAAAATAAAAAGTTGAAAAAAAGGTTAATTGCAGTTCATTCATGGTGTGAATTCTTATGTGCCAGTGTGACTACAGTGCAAACAGTATTAGTTGTGCAAAGAGCAGCATGAAAGTGACACTGAAATTTAGTCAGTGTGTAAATCTCAATAGTTGAAGTAACTGAGCAGACCCTGTTGTGCTGTGATGGGATTTATGCATGTATCACCATGATGTAAATAGCAAACTAGCCTAGACTAGATCTCCCAGTCCACAATTCTCATGTCATTGTAGTAAGGTGTTGAAGAGCCAAGGAAAGGACTGAGACAGTAGTTGATGGGGAGGGGATGTGATAATAGGACAGACAGTCATTGGTAAAGTAGTGAGGCAGTCAAACCTGTTGAAGAAGTGGTTAAACTCATTGGCCCTCACCACATCCCCAACTGTTATACAACTGTCCTTCTTTTTACGGCCTGTGATTGTTTTCATACCATCCCAGACCTCCTTCATGTTGTTTTCCTGAAACAACTTCTCCACTTTTCTTTTTTATGTCACTTTGGCTTCCTTCAGACTGAACTTGAGTTCTTTCTGAATGTGCTTAAGCTCAGCCTTGTCACCATCTTTAAAAGCCTTGTTCTTCACGTTCAGTAGAAGTTTGACTTCACTGGTCATCCAAGGCTTGTTGTTCAGGAATTAGCGTACGGTTCGTACAGACACAATGATGACAATACAGAAGTAGAGGTAGTCTGTTGTGGAAAATAGGGAGTGCAGTATCCAGTGTAGTATTATGACACACACCAGTGATTGAAGTCTCCAGACAGAGTGACAAAGTACTCCGGGTGCTCTTCTTAGCGTCTCCGTCCGCCCTCACTACAGTGAATCCAGGGATGTCCATGTTAGCATCCGGTGTGTTGCCAGTTAGCAATGTCTTCGTACAGCACATCACGCTGCACTCCAGGTATATGCTATGCGAGCTCGTCAGACTTATTAGCCAGCGAATTCACATTCCCCATTATGACCGATTGAATAGAGGTCTTGTTTTCACAATGCAATACTTCGGCTAAAGAACTCAGCTTCAAAATGGATTATACTCGAATTGCTGTAATTTTGGTGTAGCAGAAATTTAACACAGGTTAAACCTTTGGTTTTAAATGTCATATGATGCAGCATAAAAGCAAGAGACATTTATAAAATGACAAATTAAAGGTAAATAATATGATTATGAATAAATCTGAAGTCTTATATTTTATAACCAATTCATTATTCAGCAGGACAGAAAACAACACTCGATCCAGCTCTTAGTCTAATAATATGATGTTCTCTCAGTGTTTGTGATCATTCCGTGTACTTTGCTGTAAAGACAATCATAGTGTGAAAGATAATCTGACTGAGTGCTTTCAGACTTTAATTTCATTCATTAATTTTTATCAAAATAAGTAAATGAATAAATAAGTGGCCAAGTCATGTATCCTCTGATGTAAACCTTTAATGTCATGTGTTAGAATTTAATATTGTGGTGTGTTTGCATTATATACTGTATGTTAACTGATATACTGAGTTTGTTAACTGTGTTGTGTGATTAGTGTTTTATAGTCTAAAATATCTCTATAAGCATTTGATTCTGTGTTAAAACTAATAAGGTTTTCATAAAATAAAACAATAATAATGAAAAGGGTATGATGAAAGTTTATGTTTTTGCTAATTTTTTACAGTTCTGTTTTGTAATGTATAATATCCTATCTTTGTAGTGGAACCTTGGATTACGAGCATAATTTGTTCTGCAAGCGGGCTCATATTCAAATCTTCCCATAAGAAATAATGAAAACTCAAATAATTCGTTCCACAGCCCAAAAAAATAAATACAGAAATAATTAATACAATATATAAAGTAAAAATAAAACAAATTAACCTGCACTTTCCCTTTAAAAAAAGTTTAAATAAATCCCAACAGATAAGTGTTTCCGTTTGTGCGCGCAGGTGCCGTGTGTGTGTGTGTGTGTGTGTGTGTGTGTGTGTGTGTGTGTGTGTAGAATTAGCCCCTTTCCTCGTCTTACACAGTAAAACTCTTCCTCCCTCCCCCCACCTCGATTTTTAAGTTTCACAACAAACACACACACAAGAGAAACACTGTCTTAACGGGGAAAAAAGAAATCTCTCTAATGACATTCGCGTGAGCGCAGACTAACGGAAAAAACTAAACAAATGAACCAGCACCTTACCTTTGAAAAGAATCGCGACAGAGCAGAGTTTCTGTGTAGAGCAGAGTGTGTATGTCTGTGTGAAGCCGGGGAGGGCTGTGTAAAGGCGAGAGTGTGTGTCGGTGTGTGTGTTGGTGTCAAAAAACTCGGCACTCGTAAACCAAGACATGCTCGTTTTTAAGTCAAAATTTATTAAAAATCTTTGCTCGTCTTGCGGAACACTCACAATCCGAGGTTCCACTGTATTTCAATTTAATTACTGCTTTTTGAAAACTCTTTGTATCATAATCCATGCATTTTAAAATGAGGTGAGGTTGGCTGCCGTCACGACTGCTCCGACCTCTTTTTCTTTGTTTTTGTCATTTTTTTGTTTGGTTTTGCACATTCAGAACAAAATTACGGTATGTTTCAGTTGACTCTCTGTTTTGACTGAAATGGGAAAAAACAGATAATATGAATGTTTTGCACAGTAACTGCACACTAAATAAGTAAAAAAAAAAAATATATATATATATATATATATATATATATATATATATATATATATAGCACAGTAAATAAATAAATGACAGACTGATTAATAAATATACAGCAGTTAGTCAACCAAAATGCGTATTATTGTCGCAGCAAAACTACAGCAGCCAAAATCAGTTGCATTACAAAATAATTTGTGATATGACTGCCAGGTGGCGCAAAGGAACATTTTGCAAAACAGCTGCAATTTCCACAGTTTTTAATAGTAATTAGAGCTTATGTCATAAAAAAGTCATAACAATATGTGGTATAGAAGAAATACTACACTAAAGGTAATTCGCACATCTGAACTGAGGATAATAGATTATTTTGAACAGGAAGGAAAAAGGAACAGTGAATTAGGAGTCAGGAGCAACTAATAATTTGAGCAACTAATTGAACAGTTACTAAAATTAAGGGATGAAGAAATTAGAGAACAAACAAAAACATAAATTGATGAACAAATAATAGCGCAAATGAGAAGGGCAAAATTATTATATTATAAGCAGAGGGAAGATAGGAGGAGAATATGATAGGGATAGGGAGGAAAGAAATGAAATAAACGAAAGATAAGAGAACAGGGAGGAGAAGAAAAGAATCATGCCACCACCAGAGTCCTACCAAGCTAAAACATTGACCAAGCTCAAGGCTCCAGCGAGATACAGCCCTTGATGGGAGTGACGCCAGTTTCAAAAGAGTGGACTAACATGGAACTGTGTGTCCACAGAAATTGAGGGGGTAGCAAAAAGTGTCAAAACATCCAGAGAAGCAGGACCTGGAACATGGCTTGGATCATGACCATAGGAGCACACTGAAACCTAAAATACTGCACGAGACCAAGTATAATAGGTGTCACAGAAGGAACAGAGACTATGAGGGGTAAGAAACAGACATAAAAGTAAAAGACATTGTGATAGTGCAACAAGGTGTTGCGGCAATAGCACAATGGCCAAACAGAACTGACATCAGGTGGAGGGCTCAGTGCCCCATGTCTGTTTGATGGCCACAGAAAAAATCTGAAACCAAAGTACTAGGAAAGATGGTTAGGGAAACTAAGCAGATTAAAGAATAGAAATGACCACACATTACTAAAATTTTTGCATGAATTTTATTTTGTTTTACAATAGATCTTTTATGATGAATGTGTGTATATGTGCTTCATATTATGTTCATAATGATGAAATGAGATGCCCTAAATCGTGCTTTAAAATTCATAATAAAAAGTTTTTTATATAGTTTTTGTATTGTCTTAACAGGGACAAAACAATGAAAGACATGGTAATGCCTCGGTTTAAATGGTCTTAAAATTAATTTCATAATAGTAGGTTATCTGATAATGTTAACTAATGCGAATGTCCTGATTCGTGAATATGTCAACATATCTTCATTAAAACGTAAAAATGTGTCGACATTGAGCACCATCAGAAGACATGAATGAAGAAAAAAAATATATAAAAGAAAAATATTTTTAAAATATTCTTATATGCGCACGAAGTGCTTCAGGCTTTTTGTAATAATAAACAATGTTTTTTTTTTTGCTATTTGTGTCCAGCATTGAATAATTATTTCATCCATTATTTGACCACAGATGAAAATAATTGCTGGAATGTGGCTGTTCATCGGCGTGTGTGAACCCCGATTTGTCCGTAAACTTTCACTTTACAAAAGGCAGCGTTTTGATCAAAAGGCTGATAAACCCGTGCGATTTATCGATAATAATGGCAGAAAGTCATCGTGTCTCGCAATAGTGCAGATCAAACATAATACACATGACCATAAATAAAAAGGAATATTTAAGCATATACACAAAATACATTTCACTTATTATTTCACAATATTACAGATTAAAACAAGGAAAGAAGACGTGCTGAGCTCCAGATCATTGTGCTGGCGAAATACATTTTAGGCAGAGACGTCTGCTCGGTCTTGTTTATTCTTTTTATACCCCTCAATTCTGCCAATTCCCCCATCAGCGAAACCGGTTTGATAACTTCACACCTATTGTGAATGAAAGGTGAAAAGAGGGATTTCAAATTGAGTGCACTGTTGGCAAATGCTGTGTGTGTGTGTGTGTGTGTGTGTGTGTGTGTGTGTGTGTGTGTGTGTGTGTGTGTGTGTGAGTGTGTTGAGGGGGAGGTTAGATGAATTAACAAGACATCTCTGCCAAAGATTTATTTCCCCAGCAAAACTTAAAATAGATAATAAAAAAAATGTAAATGTTTAATGATAGCAATTAAATCTGACTTCATAGTTGTATTTGATACTTTTCTTTTTATTTACTGTATGGACAGTTGTGTTATGCTTTCTCTGGGCAATAAACAAATCCGGTATTTTGTCTTGACAGTCTTGGGCAGTGGAGGACTGGCCATCTGGAGCACCATGAAACATTCACTGAAATGCAATTCTTATCTACAGAAAAAATAAACTACAGATCTCGCCATTAAGAATGCGCGCTTTTTCCCACGAGATCCCGCAATTTGGCTCACGAAATGCCGCGAAATCCCTCAAGCAACATTCGGGAATTTAAATAAATGTGTTGTGCTTCACTGAATATCCACCAGATGGCGCATGGAAGGACTTTATCTAAAAGCCAGACCAAGTACAACGAAGAATTGTGTATAATTAGTTATCCTAAAACAATATTGTTTCCAATGCTGAAGCAAACATGAATTTTATTTTGTTTTACAATAATAATATTTTATGATGAATCCGCGTATATCTGCTTCATATTATGTTCATAATGATGAAAAGAGATGCCTTAAACTGTGAGGCGCCGTATAGGGCTTAAATCAAACTTCACTCATGCACACACAAGTGAAACACTTGCATACACATATATGAAACAGTCACACATCTATATATACTACTAACTGCTAACACAACTACATATGAAATGCGCGCGCACAGACACCTATGAGACGCGCGCACATATACACAAACTCTCCGTGCACACACACCTATGAGATGCGCGCACATATACAGTAATTATGCGAATGTCCTGATTCGTGAATATGTCAACATGTCTTCGTTAAAACGTAAAAATGTGTCGAGCACCATCAAACATGAATGAACAAATATAAACATGAAATGCTTCGGGCTTTTTATTAAAATAATCATCTGGCTTTTTTGCTGTTTGTGTCCAGCATTGAATAATTATTTCATCCATTATTTGACCACGGCTGGAAATAATAGCTGGAATGTGATTGTGGATTTATGACTGATATAAAGCTGTTCATCGGCGTGCGTGAACCCGCGGCTCGTACTTTCACTTTACAAAAGGTGCAGACATACTCGAATGTCCTGATTCGTGAATATGCCAACATATCTTCGTTAAAACATAAAAATGTGTCGACATTGAGCACCATCAGAAGACATGAATGAAGATAAAATCTATATATTTTTTGTAAATATTCTTATATGCACACGAAGTGCTTCGGGCTTTTTATAATAATAAACATGTTTTTTTGCTGTTTGTGTCCAGTATTTCATCCATTATTTGACCGTGGCTGAAAATAATAGCTGGAATGTGACTATGAATTTATGACTGAAATAAAGCCGTTCATCGGCGTGCGTGAACCCCGATTTGTCCGTAAACTTTCACTTTACAAAAAGGCAGAGTTTCGATCAAAAGGCTGATAAACTCGTGCGATTTATCGATAAAAAAAAGTATCAACTCCAACTATGAAGACCTGTTGTTCAGTTGTTCCCAGCATGGAGAGATTGTGTACGCACACAATCTCTCCATGCTGGGAACAACTGAACAACAGGTCTTCATTGTGTGCGCGTCTCATATGTGACGTTCATATGAAATGCGAGAGTTTATATATATATATATAAACTTACATAAACTCTTGATATGGTACTTTCACTACGCTGAAGTACCATTTAACTAGAATTACTGTCCCGAGGTGTTATTCACCCCTGATTTTCACAGTTCTTCAGCTTGATTCTCCTCCTGCTTTTGTTGTGCAAACCACCCTTTACCTGTGAGGTCTGGCACAATTGCATTAGTTTACTCAGAGTAGCTCAGATCCAAGGCAGGCCAAACCTCGGTGTGGGACAGGTAATGGGTGTGTTTTGTGTTTGCACAACAAAAGCAGAAGAACAATGGAGCGGCAGGGGTGCTAGTCGGTGTCAGGTCCAGGGAATTAACTGGGTGAAGACTCCCGCCGAATCTCCTGACATGAATCCCATTGAAATGGTGTGGCCTGCTCTGATAGACTATATTCGAAAAGAAGCAAAACCGACTAGAAAATCAGATTTAATTGCTGCCATTAATAAATTCTGGTTTGAGGTACTTACAGAAGAGGCATGTAATAAATACATAAATAGGTTGTTTAAAGTTCTTCCAGTCGTGGTTAAAAATCAGGGTGGACACACTGGAATGTAACTAAACACTGCATTTATGACCAAAAAAATAAAAGCTTTGAGATGATGTATTTGTTGTATGTTGTGTTTATTTGATTAAATTTAAACCATTTTAAGTTCTTTAATAATGAACACAAATATAAAAAATACATAGAAATACACAAAATCATGTTTGCTTCAGCATTGGAAACAAAATTGTTTTAGGCTAACTTTATTAAAGATTATACACTTTCGTATTCAGAATTGAGGGCTTTAATATGAATTAACAAGACCGAGCTGACGGTTTCGCCAGCAAAACATAGAATAAATAGAAATAAAATGTTTAATGGTTCCAATTAAATCACACTTCATAGTTGGAGTTGATACTTTCAGTGTAATTCACAAATTTACTGAATATATTCAGATTTTGTAAAATAACGACAACCGTTTCCTTCCGAGACTTTAGTCTGCATCACAATGAACTGAAGCTCTGCATGTATTCTTTCCTTGTTTTAATCTGTAATATTTAAGTGAAATATATTTAGCGTATATGTCTAAATATTCCTTTTTGTTTATGGACAGGTGTATTACGAAGTGAAGACCTGTTGTCCAGTTGTTCCCTGCACGGTGTATCTGCACGGAGAGTTTGTGTGTGTGCTTGTGCGTGTCTGATAGTGTTAACTAACTACCTGATTCGTGAATATGTCAACATATCTTTGTTAAAACGTACAAATGTGTCGACATTGAGCGCCATCAAAAGACATGAATGAACAAAAAAATCATTTCTTTGTAAATGTTCTTATATGCACTTGAAGTGCTTCTGGCTTTTTATAATAATAATCATGTTTTTTTTTTGCTCTTTGTGTCCAGCATTGAATAATTATTTCATCCATTATTTGACCGTAGTTGGAAATAATAGATGGAATGTGACTGTTAATTTATGACTGAAAGAAAGCTGTTCATCGCCGTGCGTTAACCCCAATTTGTGAATAAACTTTCACTTTACAAAAAGGCAGCGTTTTGATCAAAAGGCTGATAAACCCGTGCGATTTATCGATAAAAATCCCAGAAAGTCATCGCGTCTCGCAATAATGCAGATAAAACATTATACACATGACCATAAATAAAAAGGAATATTTAAGCATATACAAAAAATACATTTCACTTATTATTTCACAATATTACAGATTAACACAAGGAAAGAAGACGTGCTGGCGAAATAGATTTTAGGCAGAGACGTCTGCTCGGTCAATTCTGCCAATCTACCATCAGTGAAACCGGTTTGATAACTTCACACCTATCGTGAATGAAAGGTGAGAAGAGGGATTACAGTAACTGGGAGTTCTGTGGCTGTTCACCTCGGAGCGCGCTGTCACGTTCTATTCAGTGAATAGACTAAAACAAAAACAAAATCATGTTTGCTTCAGCATTGGAAACAAAATTGTTTTAGGCTAACTTTAGTAAACATTATACACTTTCGTATTCTTTGTTGTACTTCCTCTTTTTGCACCCATGCACCGATCACAAACCATTAAAATGTTGGATTTGAATTAAAATGCCACACACATATTCGTGTTTAATTAAATTATTAAATCCTCGTGTTCCAGTGTTTATGCAGTAATTTGGTTATGTTCACCCATGGGCTGACACGAGATCGTCTCGGGTTACTTGGCTGTAACCCTGTTCCCTGATAAAGCGGGAACGAGATGCTGCGTGAAAACGCTATGGGAACATCTCTTTGTTGCCCGGTTGTGAAGCTTGTGCATGTCAAACCCGCCGAATACCTTCGGCTTATAACCTGTGCAGGCATGACGTCACCGAACAAGGTGCACCTGCAGGTTATAAATAGGAGTGAACCGGAAACATCCTCAGGTCAATTTTGTCTGAAGGACGTCCAGGCACGCCAGCAGTGCGGCATCGGAGCGCAGCATCTCGTTCCCGCTTTATCAGGGAACAGGGTTACAGCCAAGTAACCCGAGACGTTCCCTTTCAAAAGCTACACTCGATGCTGCGTGAAAACGCTATGGGAACGAGAATACCAACGCCGCCGCACTGCAAGTGTCTGGACCCCCAGGTTGTGTAGCGTGTGCGCACAAGCCGAGGAGGTCTCAGACCTAGCTCTGGGATGCTGACTCAAGGATCCGCGAACCTGGAGTAGCATTGACATCCAGACTATAAAATCTAACAAACGTGTGTGGAGAGGACCAGCCCGCCGCATCACACACCTGCTGCAGGGGTACGCCTCTTGCCAAGGCAATCGATGAGGCAATCCCCCTGGTTGAATGAGCCCTGATTCCCAGAGGCGAAGTGTGACCACGCGCCTCATAGGCTAGGGCAATGGCATCTCTCACCCAGTGTGACAGAGTCTGTCTAGTGGCAGCCGCCCCCCGGTTGCGACCCCCATGGCAAATAAAGAGTTGCTCTGATTTACGCCACTGGCTAGTGCGGTGGACGTAGATCCGAAGAGCACGTACTGGACACAGTAAGTGAGGTCTTTCCTGCTCCGGAGCTGTGAAAGGCGGAGGACAGAAGGCTTTGAGAACAACTGGGTGCATGGTTGAGAATGGAACCTTGGGAAGATAGTTCGGGTGAGGATGCAGAATAGCTTTGACTTGCCCAGGGGCAAAGTCTAGGCAGGATGGGGAGACTGACAGAGCCTGCAGATGCCCAATCCTCTTCAAAGAAGTAATAGCCATCAGAAAAACCATCTTAAGAGACAGAAGCTTGACAGGCGCTGACTCTAGTGGTTCGAACGGGGTGTCAGCCAGGCCTTCGAGTACGATAGTTAAGTCCCACGAAGGGACCGTTGCTCTAGTGGGCGGCTTCAACCGTTTAGCTCCACGAATAAAACGGGCAACTAAATGGTGCTTGCCCACAGAAACCCCGTCGTTCAGAGCGTGACAGGCCGAAATAGCGGCTACGTACGTTCTGAGCGTACTAGGGCATAAGCCCGAGGACAACTTTTCTTGCAGAAACTCCAGCACTGAAACAATCTGGCAGTGAACTGGGTCTATGTGTCTTGTCATGCACCAATTTTCAAACACACTCCATTTGAGGGCATAAGTTCTCCTAGTGGAGGGAGCCCTGGCACTTAAAATGGTTTCAATTACGCTGGCTGAAAGCCCAGCCTGTCTCAGTTGGTCCCGTTCAGGGGCCAAACGTGAAGGTTCCAGAGCTCGGGCCGGGGATGAAGTATTGTCCCCTGCGCCTGAGACAGAAGATCCCTCCTCACTGGAATCACCCAGGGTGAGCCGTCGAGGAGAGATATTAGATCCGAGAACCACACTCTGGTCGGCCAATGGGGCGCTATCAATAAGAGGCGCAACCCTTGTTGACGGACCCTCGCCAGGACTCCCGGGAGCAGAACTATAGGCGGAAACGCATAAAGGCGTAACCTGGGCCACGTGTGGGCCATTGCGTCCAGACCCAGGGGAGCTGGAGGAGTCAGAGAGTAGTAAAGGGGGCATTGTGCTGTCTCTTGTGAGGCAAAGAGGTCCACCTCTGCTACGTAAAATCTTTCCCAGATTTGACTGACTATTTCGGGGTGGAGCTTCCATTCCCCCTGTTCTACAGCTTGTCTGGATAGCAAGTCTGCTCCTACATTCATGTGCCCTGGAATGTAAATCGCCCTGAGGGACAGGAACTTGTCCTGTGCCCAAAGCAGAACCTGGTGCGCTAGCTTGTTCAAGCGGCGCGAGCGCAGTCCACCCTGGTGATTTATGTACGAGACTACCGCAGTGCTGTCCACCCGCACTAGGACATGGTAGCCTCTCAACTGCTGGAGGAAGTGTTTCAGGGCCAGAAACAGAGCCATCATTTCGAGGCAATTGATGTGCCACGCGAGAAGATGACCTCTCCAGTTCCCTTGTGCTGGACGGCCATCCAAGACCGCACCCCAGCCCATGAGGGAAGCGTCTGTCGTTAGCATCTTGCGACGACAAGACGGACCTAGAGTGGGACCCAAAGTCAGAAACCGGGGTCTGAACCACATAGAAAGGGTACGAAGCCCCAGGCGCGTAACCCTTATTAGCCTCTGGGGGTTGGCCCTTGAATGAAACCCCCTGGCTCTTAGCCACAGCTGAAACGCTCTCATGTGCAGAAGGCCCAAAGGTATCACCGTGGACGCAGCCGCCATGAGGCCTAAAGATTTCTGAAAGTGATGAACAGTGACCTTCTGGCCTAGCTTGATTTCCTTCAGGGTGTTGAGAATGGATTCGACACGAGCAGGAGACAACTGTGCCCGCATCGTGACCGAATCCCATGTGACACCCAAATATGTTGTCCTCTGAACAGGAAGGAGAACGCTTTTCGTGGCGTTGAGTCTCAATCCTAAAGAATGAAGATGGGCTAGGACGACATCCCGATGTCGAAGCGCTAGCTCCTGAGACCGGGCCAGGATCAGCCAGTCGTCTATGTAATTCAAAATACGGATGCCCTGGAGTCGTAAAGGAGCCAGAGCCGCATCCATGCATTTTGTATATGTGCGGGGTGACAGAGCTAGGCCAAATGGAAGGACCCGAACTGGTAAGCCTCGCCCCCAAAGGCGAACCTCAGGAACTTCCTGTGCTGTGGCAATATTTCTATATGGAAATATGCGTCCTTGAGATCGATTGTCACAAACCAATCCTCTAGTTGAATTTGAGAAACAATCATTTTGACAGTCAACATTTTGAATCTGGATTTCCTGAGATAGCGGTTCAAGCCGCGAAGATCCAAGATCGGACGCAACCCCCCCCCCCTCTCTTGGGCACCAAAAAGTACCGACTGTAGTAGCCTGACTCTCTGTCTGGAAGGGGAACATGTTCTATGGCCCCTTTGCCCAGCAGAGTCTTTAACTCCTGGGCCAGCAGATGTGCTCGGTCCGGTTTCACGGAAGTGGAGACCACGCCGTTGAAACGCGGAGGACGATGTGCAAACTGAATCCTGTAGCCTGTGCCTACAGTCTTTTCTACCCAAGGAGATATGCCTGGCAGTAGTTTCCACGCTGCCAGCTTCTCCGAAAGGGGCACGAGCTTTGACACTTCGGCTGGATGGGGGGGTGTTAGGTGTTGGGTATCCTGAAGTATGGCAGGAGATACCCAAACACCCAACTCTTCGTTGGAGACCGGCGCTCCCCGAAACACCAGTGGTGGCGGGGATTGAACACCGGCCTCCCGGGAGTGCCAGGGAGGAGGCCCTGTTTTGTGATGAAAATCCAGACGCCCCTCCCCGGGGGGAGACACCCCCACAGCCCCAGGCGTACGAACTCAGGGCTTCTTCTTGAAGAGAGGAAGCTCCTCAGATCCGGTCTTTTCGAAGCAGATTTTTGAGAAGAGCGGCGAGCCCCACCCCAGCCTTACGGGGGGGTGCGCGGCTGGTCACACTCTCCTTCTGCACCTGACGCCTGATAGGGGCCAGACCTGGCCGGGGCCGGGTGGCCGACGGTCCCGGTTCTTGAGCACGGCGGGGAAGGAACCTCCCAACGGCCTGTTCATACAGCTTTGCCTCCCGAACCTAGTGGCGGCGGAATTAACAGCGTCGCCAAAAAGGCCGGAAGGCGAGATGGGGGCATCGAGGAGGGCAACACGATCCTTATCCTTGATGCCCGTTAGGTTCAGCCACAGAGGCCTCTTCGTGGACACCATGGCAGCCATGGAACGGCCCACAGCACGGGCCGTCCGCTTGGTTGCACGGAGAGACAGGTCTGTGGCTCGGCGCAGCTCTGCAAACGCCCTGTCATCAATAGCCCCGCCGCTGCTCAGGTCCTTCAGCAGGTCAGCCTGGTAACCTGCCAAACCGCCATGGTGTGCAGTGAAGCACCAGCCTGTCCTGCTGCCTGAAAAGCTTTACCCACCAAAGCAGATGTCAGTCTGCACGGCTTGGAGGGGAGAATAGGCTTTTTCAGGGAGGATGATGTCCCAGGAGAGAGATAGCCCGCAAGCGTCTCTTCTATCTGGGCATCATCATATAACCGCGTGTTTTCGCACCAACGATATTCGAATAAGTCGAAGTCGATGGTACAAAAACACGCGATGAATACGGCTTGCTCCATGAAAGAGTTAATTCATCATGGATGTCACCAAAGAAGGGGAGAGAGAGACGTTGAGGCTCCTCCCCCCGGCCACCCGACAGACACCTGTCGTTCAATCTCGAACGCTTGGGGGAATCTCGCTGCTGCGGCCAGTCGATATGCAATCGCTCGACCGCACGCGTTATAACCTCTAATAATTCCTCAAAAGCTCTGTCAGCACTGGAGGAGCGTTGTGAGGAGGCTACTTCCATGGAAGCGAGAGAGGAAGATTCTTCCGCTCCTTCACAAGAAGCGCCGGAGCGCGCTTGCGAAGCGGAAGCTAAAACTTCCTGATCCGGAGAGAGCGCGAGAGAAAGGGGAAATTCCGTCTCGTGCGCGTCTGCCAGATCAGCACGCGAGCCCCAGGAATGCGCCGCGGCTCGCGGTTTCTCTTTAAAGAAGCGAGCCGCGCGCGAAGCACCTTAATAGGGAGAAGATCACAGTACTCACAGTCTCCCTGAAGCCCGAGGCGAGCGTGTTCTTCCCCAAGCACTCGAGACACAACTCGTGATGATCGCCCTCCGAAAGAGATATATCACACGGAGGCACGCATCTCTTAAGCAACTCCGCCATATCGGTGAGTTAATGCTGTTATTTTTATTTCGCTTTCGTTACGGCTTGCATGCACGCGCAAACACAAAGCGGTCCTGAAGACAAAAAGATCTGAGGATGTTTCCGGTTCACTCCTATTTATAACCTGCAGGTGCACCTTGTTCGGTGACGTCATGCCTGCACAGGTTATAAGCCGAAGGTATTCGGCGGGTTTGACATGCACAAGCTTCACAACCGGGCAACAAAGAGATGTTCCCATAGCGTTTTCACGCAGCATCGAGTGTAGCTTTTGAAAGGGAACCCTTTTCTCGTGTCGCGAGATCCCTTTTCAAGAAACGTGCGTTCTTAATGGCGAGATCTGTACACAGCAAAAATATGTTATATTATGACTTGAATAAATCGGCTCACATCGTGGCGCGCTGTCGTGTTAGTAAAGCCAGCGTTTATCTAGCGAGTAGCCTATAAATTAGTATTTGTTTCATTTCTGTTGCTGGTCCTTCTCTGGATGCCTCAGGAACCTCGCAGGGTTGGCCTCTGTCTACTGAAGCTGGCACAATCTCCAGATGCCTTGGGATGGGTAGAAAAATAAAGAGCAGGTAAAAAGAATTAGCGTAGTTGCCATTCAGGATAGATGTACTGGGACAGTCGTATCATTTTGATTCATACATGTTCACTTCTCATACAAACTTAAGATGGCGGCGCGGCAGTTGCACGCAACGGCCACTCCGGAGCCAAAATGGTGCTACATCATTTACGTCGTGTCGTAGCGCGTTTATTTTACATAGTTTATGGACACCGGCGCAAACGGTGAAACAAAACAGAAAATGTGCAGAACAGCTGGCAGGTGTTCTCACCGACATATTCGGTGAAACAAAACAGAGACAGAGAATGTGCAGAGAATGTTCTCACCGACATATTCAACATCTCTCTGAGCAGCGCCGTCGTTCCCACGTGCTTCAAGTCCACCACCATCGTCCCCGTGCCGAAGAAGTCTTCTGTGTCCTGTCTCAATGACTACCGCCCTGTTGCACTCACACCCATCATCATGAAGTGCTTCGAGCGGCTTATCATGAGACACATCAAGACCCTGCTGCCCCCCTCACTAGACCCCTGCAGTTCGCGTATCGTCCAAACCGTTCAACGGACGACGCCATCTCCACCACACTCCACCTGGCACTGTCACATCTTGAGAAGAAAGACACTTACGTCAGAATGCTGTACATAGACTTCAGTTCAGCATTCAACACAATCATCGCCCAACACCTGATAGGGAAGCTGAGCTTGTTGGGCCTGAACACCTCCCTCTGTAACTGGATCCTGGACATTCTGACCAAAAGACCTCAAGCAGTGCGGATCGGGAGCTACACCTCCAGCACCACCACACTGAGTACTGGGGCCCCCCAGGGCTGCGTGCTCAGCCCCCTGCTGTTCACACTGCTGACTCATGATTGTGTAGCGACACACAGCTCCAATCATATCCTCAAGTTCGCTGATGACACGACTGTGGTGGGTCTCATCAGCAAGAACGATGAGTCGGCGTACAGAGAGGAAGTGCAGAGCCTAACGGACTGGTGTAAAGACAACAACCTGGCTCTGAACGTCGAAAAGACAAAAGAGATGGTTGTTGACTTCAGGAGGACTCGGAGCGATCACTCTCCGCTCAGCATCGACGGCTCTTCTGTGGATATAGTCAAGAGCACGAAATTCCTGGGCGTCCACCTGGAGGAGAACCTCACCTGGTCCCTCAACACCAGCTCTCTGCATAAGAAAGCCCAACAACGTCTTTTCTTCCTGAGAAGGCTGAGAAAGACACAGCTTCCACTACCGATCCTCACCACCTTCTATAGAGGAACTATTGAGAGCATCCTGAGCAGCTGCATCACTGTCTGGTTTGGGAATTGTACCATATCAGAACGCAAGACCCTACAGCGGATAGTGAGGACAGCTGAGAAGATCATCGGGGTCTCTCTCCCTTCTATTGAAGACATTTACATCACACGCTGCATCCGCAAAGCCACCAGCATTGTGGCTGACCGGACACATCCATCACACTCATTACACACACCCATCACACTCACTCTTCACCCTCCTGCCATCTGGAAAAAGGTACCGAAGCATTCGGGCACTCACATCCAGACTGAGAAACAGTTTTTACCCGCAAGCCATTCATCTCCTCAACACAAAGAGACTGGACGGATAAACACACACACACACACACACACACACACACACACACACACACACACACACACACACACACACACACACACACAAATCACTCAGACGAACTAAATGACATCTGGACTGAACTGATAAACACACATGCACAATCACACTGATATACATCCATCTCAATCTGCTCATGCCTACCTACCTGTGCTGCTCTTCGCAATTTTTTGCACAATATTTATTTGACTGCTATTTGCGCACGATACTCTTGTCAAAATGTAAACTGTTTACTGCTGCTCTTCCCACTACCTCAACTCATACTTCATCAAAAAAAAGGACTGTTATGTGTTACATTGTTGTGTCTGTCATGTACCTCTTTGTTTGCACATTTGCACGTGCATTGTTGTATTATTGTGTATTTTTGTATAGAAATTTGATAGTTCTTTTAAATTAACTTAAAATGTAAAAATGTGTGTTGTAAATTTATGTTGTTGCATGTATGAAGCACCTTGGTCCTGGAGGAACGTTGTTTCGTTTCACTGTGTACTAACTGTATATGGTTGGAATTACAATAAAAGCCGACTTTGACTTTACTTTGACTTATATAATTCTTTTGATTGTGTAAAGCTGCTTTGCGACAATGTCAATTGTTAAAAGCGCCATACAAATAAAATTTAATTGAATTGAATGGGATACGTATGCCAGATTAAAGAGATGTGTCTTGAGTCTACTTTTAAATTGGGAAACTGAGCCCTGAACACTGTCAGGAAGGCTATTCCAAAGTTTTGGAGCTAAATATGAAAAGCCCTACCTCCTTTTGTAGATTTTGATATTCTGGGAACTACCAGAAGTCCGGAGTTTTGTGATCTTAAGGAGCGTGGTGGATTGTAACGTATCAGAAGACTGGTTAGGTATGTGGGAGCTAAACCATTTAGAGCCTCGTATGTAAATAATGCTATTTTGTAATTAATTCTAAACTGAACAGGTAGCCAGTGCAGGGATGATAATATTGGGGTTATATGATCATATTTTCTGGATCTAGTGAGAACCCTGGCGGCTGCATTTTGGACTAACTGTAGCTTGTTAATTGAGGATGCAGGACAGCCACCCAGTAATGCATTACAGTAGTCCAGTCTGGAGGTCATGAATGCATGAACCAGCTTTTCTGCATCAGATACAGATAAAATGTTCCTAAGCTTGGCAATATTTCTAAGGTGGAAAAAGGCTGTTTTTGTGATATTGGAAATATGATTTTCAAAGGATAAGTTACTGTCTAATATTACACCCAGGTCTTTCACTGTCGAGCTGGTGGTAACAGTACATCCTTCTAAACGCACTCTAAATTGTGTGAGTGCTGTTGGGTACTGGTTTTTAGGCCAATAAGTAATACCTCTGTCTTATCTGAATTTAGTAAAAGAAAATTATCGGTCATCCAATCTTTTATATCTTGAACACACTCAGTTAATCTAGACAACTTGGGTATTTCGTCTGGTTTTGTGGAGATGTATAACTGGGTATCATCAGCATAACAATGGAAACTAATCCCATGTCTTCTAATGATGTTACCCAAGGGAAGCATGTATATTGAGAACAGCAGGGGTCCTAAAACTGACCCTTGTGTGACCCCATATTTCACTGGCATTACACCAGACAGTTCTCCATTTAGATGTACAAAATGGTATCGATCAGACAAGTAGGATCTAAATCATTTTAATGCCGGTTAGGGTTAGGGTTAGGGGTTAAGGCCTGAAACCTGACTGAAATTCTTTGAGGATATTGTTTTCCTGTAAGAATGTGCATATTTGAGCTTTTCTAATATTTTTTATATAAACGGAAGGTTTGAAATCGGTCTGTAATTTGTTATTTCATTCAGGTCTAAATTAGAAGAGGCTTAGTAACTTCCAACTTGAAAGGTTTAGGGACGTGACCTAGATATAATGAAAAGTTAATGATGTTTAGAAGCAGCGCTCCAGCTATATGTATCACTTCTTTTAAAAATCTGGTTGGGATTGAATCTAACAAGCATGTTGTTGATTTAGCCAAGGCGATAAGTTTATACAGCTCTTCCTGTCCTATACCTGTAAAGCACTGAAAATCTAATTGTGAAGCTTTAGACTGGACTGGATCATGAGATGCTGATAGAGGTTGAACATCCGTTATTTTCTTCCTGATACTATCGATTTTTCATTGAAGAAGTTCATGAAGTCTTCACTTCTAAACTGTGATGGGATACTCTCTAACAAAGCCACCATAGGTTTTGTTAGGTGAGCCACTGTACTAAATAAGAACCTGGGATTGCTTTGGCTCAGATACTCGGCCCTAGCTGCTTTTAAAGCCCGTCTATAGCTGTACTACCTTTATACGCGATTCTAAAAACTTAACTCCTACTATCAACACTTTGTCAGAGTTAATAAATAGGTCTGACAGCAGATGTCCAAACTCTATAATATAATCAACATATGGCCCCGGGGGTGTGTACACGGTGGCCAGGGCAAAATAGAGCAAGGGTTTATTATGTATTTCACTGAGTGCAACATTAATGATAAGCACTTCAAACGAGTTCAAATACAGGATAAAGCAGCACAGACAATGAGTCAGTGAATAAGGATAAATTATATGATTATATCTGAGTGACAAGATGGTTAGTGTATATCTGAAATTTTATACTTCATCACTGATACATCACTGCATAAACCGTCTTAGTGTAATGATCTCATTAGTGACTGCTTTAATTTAACACATGGCTTCCAATCTCATTATTCAGCAGCACTTGATCCAGCACACAGTCTGGTCTTTCACATTATTATTATTATTTCATGTTTTGGTGTAAAGAAAACATTATCACTGTGTGAAAGATAATCTTACTGAGTGTAACCGGTCACTCCAGTTAAAACTTCACTCTCTGTTGTGTGAATCAGACCCGGGACACAGGTGGCAGTTCACTGGAAGCATTTAATCTCTCTTCTCTGACACATAAAAGAACAAACAGCCTCTGAGTGTGAATTGCCCTTGTTTTCCCTATAAAATAAATGTGATGTACATCATGTGCTTGATTTCCACATGTTTAGGCCAAAATTATTATAAAGTAAAAATTGCCAGAAAATACTCACACAAATACATAAAACAACATTATACACACAAACTTGAGTGAAGATATAGACATAACATGAATAATAAAAATAAAGATTAAATTTGATTAGCAGGAGTCAGAAATAACATACCTCTTCCATACAGTTTCATTGTAAAAAGGGAAGAGGAGGAGACAAAACAGGAAATTGTGCTGGCTTTAGGTGACATCACAGAATTTAAAGGGGAAAGGACTCATCTCAATCAAGCACTTTATCAGGTACAGTGGAACCCTGGATTGCGAGTAACGTGGTTTACGAGTGTTCTGCAAACCGAGCAAAGATTTTTAATAAATTTTTAATCGGACACCAAGCAAGTATTGGTTTACGAGCGCCGAGTATCATGTATCCTGCATGCGTGTCTTATTTTGACACCGGGCGTCACTCTTGCGCTGCGGAATTGTATGTAATCGTCTCCCCTGCTGGGTCTTAGTGCTCGTCTCTTACTTGCATAATCAAAATCTCCCTCTCTGTTTCAGCATCTCCTACGTGTGTGCGTGCGCGTAATTTGACACCGACACACACTCTCTCACCTTTTCACCCCCACCCCCCTCCACGACTTCGCAAACACACAGAAACTCTGCTCGTCTCTTACTTGTATAATCAACATCTCCCTCTCTCTGTTTCAGCGTCTATGTGTGTGTGTGCGCATAATTTGACCCCGACACACACACACACACCCTGACACAGCAATAGTAATATCTTAAATTAGGAAGTGCTAATCCCCCTTGATTTTTCGGTCTCTGGAGTATTTCCTTAAGTCTCCTGGGTGTTTTCCCGCCCCATATACAGTAAATGATGAGATCAGTCTATCTAAATTCTGAAAAAAGGATTTTGTTAGAAAAATTGGGATACATTGAAACAAGTACAAAAATCTTGGTAAAATGTTCATTTTAACACTGTTAATTCTACCTACAAGAGAATTTTTTTTTTTTTTTTTGCATTCACGATTGGCACTTAAAAATTTCGTTGTACTTGTTGCAATGACAATAAAGACTATACTATACTATACTATACTATACTAAAGAGTTAACAAATTCCATTTTAAGGTCTAATTTTAAATGATCAATTAAAGGAGCACCATTCTTGTTGTACAGGTTGGAAATCCTGTGTGATATTTATCCCTAGATATTTAAAGCCTGATAGAGACAACTGAAAAGGTACTCTGGATATGAAGACCCATTTTGTTTATGGGGAAGCACAAATTTTTCAAGAAATTTACTTTATATCCTGAGAAAGTGCCGAATTTTTCCAATATCTTGACTACCTGTGGAATACTTAAGATCGGATCTGAAAGGTACATTAACATATCATCGGCGTATAGGGAAAATCTATGCTCTATGCCCCTGATATTAATGCCACACTGTAAACCCTAACGTTCAAAGTAATTAAACACATTGAGTACTGTTAACTTAAATAATTGCAATTAGGTCAAATTAATAGACCTTTTTGAGTATTCAGAACTTTTTGGCATTTATGAGTTTGTTGAAATGACACTTTTCAAGTTAGCTGAACAAATTTGATATTTTATGTAATCGTAAGTACTTAAGTAACAATACCTTAAGTAAAACTTCCCCCAATGTAATATCTGTAGAGCACTTGTGTGCAGTGGTAAGTGTTTGGCCTGCCATGCGGAGGGCCCGGGTTTGATTCCTGGGCTGGGTGGTCTGCAAAATATCTTTTGATTTGCACAAGTTCAACAAACTCAAAAATGGATAGTTCTGTTTACTTAAAATTGGAAACATCATTACTTAAAAAATTTGATGTAACTGATCCTCAGATATTTTGAGTTTTGTCAACTTAATCGGGTTTACAGTGCAGTAAACTGTTGTAAGCATCTTAACGCTATAGATAGGGGTTCAATAGCTGAAGTAAAAAGTAAAGGGCTAATGGGACAACTTGTCTGGTACCCCTTGACAGGGGGAGAGATTTTGAACATACTCTATTTGTAACTATAGATGCTTTAAGGGAAGCATATAATTACTTAATCAGTGAAAGAAGATGTGTTCCAAAGCCAAATCTTTCCAACACAGAGAATAAATATTTACACTCCACCCTATCAAATGCTTTTTCAGCGTCTAACGATATGACTGCCTGAGGGACAGGGTCCTTAGTGAATTTAGACGAGTAGATCACACCTAATAATCTCCGGGTATTACTATAAGAGTGACGGCCACTTATAAACCCTGTTTGATCTTTGGAAATCAAGTCATCATTACAGTATTTAAGATAATAAATAAAAGCTGTCCTGCCTTCTCTCCATGCTCATATATATAACCTTTAGATCGTAACAAATACCATTCAGTTTTGTTTGTTGATAACAGGTTATACTGAACTTGAAGGTTTAACCTCTCCTTATATAGTACGGGTGTGGGGGATGTGGAATATAGGTAATCTAATCTTCTTATAGAGTCAGTTAGATTATCCAGCTTTTGTTTATGTTTTTTATTGAAAGTTGTTGTATATTAAATGATTTCTCCCCTAATAACTGCTTTAAGTGTCTCCCATAGTGTAGACGCAGAAATAGATTCTGATCTATTGTATAGAAGGAAATTATCTATAGCCGTTGATATGAAGGTACGAAACTCAGGATCAGATAAAAATGTTGTATTTAATCTCCACATAAGCTGTTCGTTTTGCCTCAAATTACAAATAAGATCTAATTGTAAAGCAGCATGATCTGATTCCACAATAGTTAAATACTCAATTTGTCCAACATAAGGGAGGTAAAAATTAATCTATAAAATATAATAAATTCTTGAGTAGGAGTGGTGAATTTGTGAGAAGTAGGAGTATACTCTGCTCTGTGGAAAGAGAAAACGCCAAGGATCAACAGCACCCACTTGGTCTGTGGACAAAGCTTGTGCCATCTTAAGACAGGATAAGGATTTAGGTTTAGAACGGTCAAGAGATGGGTCCATAACGCAGTTTATATCACCACCGAAAATCAAAAGATGGGCAATGAAGAAACAAGCTTATTAATAAAACTCACATCATCCCAGTTTGGAGCATATACATTGACTAATACAACAGGGACCTGGTATAGCATCCCAGATACTATAAGATATCTTCAATGAGCATCTGCAATAGTAGCGGAGGCTGTAAATTCAATGTTCTTATGTATCAGTATGGCAGTGCCCCTTGCCTTAGAATTGTAATTTGAGTTAAAAATTTGTCCCACCCATGATTTTTTTATTCTGAAATGATCAGCAATGCAGAGGTGAGTTTCTTGCAAATATATTATTTCAGATTTATATTTTTTTAAATGGGCAAAGATTTTGCCCCTTTTAATTGGGCCATTTAAACCTTTCACATTCCAGCTAGTAAATCTAACTTTTGATCCCACAGGATTTTTAGAAAAATCAGCCATATCCGACATGTGCCAATATGAATTTAAACAGGCAAACAAAAAACAGAATACCAACAGCAATATACACGTTTGCTCACTATTAGATTCCTGCAAAGGCCTAACATGAAACAAAACACCCAATAAAATCCCAACACTTTTTTAAAAAATATAACACATAACTAAACTTCCAAAACTTATTCCTATGCCTGCTTCCCCAGGCAACCCGATTATCCAGACTTACTTCTCTCTCTTCTCGAGATACCCCCAACCACAATATTTACATTGAATCCAACTTAGTGTCGTAAACATTATACTGAATACTCTTCAATGCAGTACACACACACAAAAAAAAAATTATGTACAGTGTCTCGTTGTCTCCACAGGACAATTGTGTGTAGAACAATGACAGCTAATTTAGTACAGCCTTAGCCGTACTTTAGTCCTGTACGAGGATGTGTTTGAATCCGGCACGTTTTTTCACTAAAGCTGCACTCATGTCCGGGTAAAACCTCAGAGAAACTCCATTGAATTTTACATCAAGTCGTCTGGCCAAGTTACATGCCTGTTCCTTTTCTGTAAAACGATGGAAGCAGACAATGAATGGAGATTGCTCTGCTCTAGGTTTGGGGCGAGGTGTGCGATGCGCACATTCCTGTACAGGTGGTGTTTCAAAAACATTCTCCGTAGTATTTTTAAGTGCCTTCAATGACTTAATCGTCGATTCTGCGCCGACTAGCTTTTCGAAGTTTTCACCCACCAATACTTCAGTGGATGTGAGCTGATGTTGAAACGTATTGAAAGTCTCACGTAGCATATCAATGGAGGTCTGTGGCGGCTTAACAGAGTCGAGAATCAAACTTGCCATGTCTTCTTTTAAACTTGCACGCTATTTTGCCAATTCAGAAACCAACTGACTCATCGGTAAGTTCTCCGTGTTGACTTTTTAGGTGTATCGTTGTTGCTAGTGTTATCACTAGCGGCCATGACCGCCAGCTTTCCTACTAAGGAAGCGAACGTGTTGTTGGTACAGTACTTTGTTTAGAATTGCTCATTACGCCTTCCAAACAACGTATAATGCTTATCTTTTATGTTAACACACAGTTAAGTCGAAAAAAAGGACGCTTAAGTATATTTAAAGGGATATTTAATATATATATTTGTTAGAGATAAGCCCCCTCCTTTCTGTATTCTGCTCGCAAAGGAGGGTGTTAAACCACTATATATGTGTGTGCTTCTATAATAAAAATCAGACTGGTGAAAGATCAATCATCTGTGTGTGGCTGTTCTTTGACCTGTTCTCCTGAGCTCAGAGGTGCAGTGCAGACGGACCGGCTTGCAGAGAGAAACTAGTAGATAGAGTACTAGTACAGAGAACCCTAACAATATTTTTAATTGATTTAATTTTATTCAATCTGACTGAAGGTGGCACGGTTGCTTGGTGGTTAGCACTGTCACCTTGCACCTCCAGGGTCTATTTTCGATTTCCGGCAAGGTTCTATTCGCGTCTTTGTGTGCATGAAGTTTGTATGTTCTCCCAATGCTTGGTGGGTTTCCTCCGGATACTCCGGTTAACTCCAACAGTCAGATTAGGCTAACTGGAGTTCCCAAATTGCCTGTAGTGTATGAATGAGTGTGTGAGTGTGTGAGCCCTGAGATGGATTGGCACCCTGTCCAGGGTGTACCCCGCCTTGTGCCCTAAGTCTTCTGGGATAGGCTCCAGGCCCCTGTGACCCTGAATAGAGGATAGAGCACTATAGACAATGAGTGAGTGAGTGAGTGAGTGTACTGGGATTTTTAGAAAGCTGAGTTAAATGTCACTTGCCACAACAAGGCCTGATTACTCAAAGTCCTGTTGAATCAAGAAATCACTTAAAAGAACCTGAAGTTAATCACCCTAAAAGATCTCAAAAAGCAACACAATCTAAAGAAGTTCAAAAACCAATGAGAAACAGAGTACTTGACATGTATCAGTCTGAAAAGGATTACGGAGACATTTGGGACTCCAGTGAATCATGGTGAAACCTATTATTCACAAATGGAAAAAACTTGGAACAGTGGTGAACCTTCCCAGGAGCGGATTTTACACAAAAACGCTTCATCCAAGAGCTCAAAAAAGAACCCATAACAACCTGTAAAGACCTGCAGGCCTCACTCGCCTCAGTTAAGGTCAGTGTTCATGATTCAACAATAGGAAAGAGACTGGGAGCAAAAATGGCATCCATGGGAGAGTTCCAAGTAGAAAAACAGTGCTGACCAAAAAGAACACTAAGGCTCGTCTCACATTTACCAAAAAACATCTTGATTTGAACAGCAAACAGACCATGTGACTCATACTCAACGTCAGTCTTCCAGCACCAGAAAATGGAAAGGGCGAGATCCAACTATAAACTGAATGTCTTTCTATTTTATGCCAAGCTGAAGATAAAACTGAGTAATTCTCTCCATGCCTGTTTAACTACACTCATGTAACCCTAATTCAAGTATTATCATGTCCATTTGCTCCTTCGTCCTTTATTTTTAGCTGTTGGCAGCCGGCTTTTACATTACTGCCCCTCAGGGAACTGGAAAGATAACACTTATTTTTTTGGTCAAGAACAAAGATTTGGTAGGCAGCTATTAGGTGCGTCAAAGCCATCTGCTGGACTACATCGGTGATGCTAAACGGTCAAGCTTCGCAAGATATTACATACTTTTTGACGATATCTTTCCAAATGCTCGCAATATCTCTCCACATTCGAACGGGATCTCCCCAAATTAATTTTTGTAAGATCTCGCGAAATGTTCACCATATCCCCTCCAATGTTCAAATATCTCTTGAAATGTTCGCAAACACTCTTGAAGTGTTTACGGAATTTCTTGAAATGCTAACAAAATCTCGAAATGTTCGTGATGTCTCTCTAAATGTTGGCGGGAACAACAGGCCATTTAAAAAATATATATTTTATACTTGTTTTTTTTTTTAAGTTCATTTTTCTTTCACCAATGTTTCACCGTGTTACTTTAGGCACTCAGTAGAATATAATATTTTGTTGTGTTGTGGTTATATTGTGGTTGTGGCAATATTTCGCTTCAGTTCTCCGAAACACCGACAGGACTTTTATTATAAGACCTGCGCGCATGCGTGTTCAGTTTCACCACAGCGGGCGCGCGCCTTACACTTCTCGAGCTGCGCATGCTAACAGCGCTTCATGGCAGTTTCACACTTTCATCAGTTACACACCTCAGAGTCACTCCGTCATAAACAGACCCGGATTTTACTCTCCCTCTGGCTGTACTATGTTTAAGAGGATGGCGGAATTTGGTCCGGATTCTGGAGGCCGCGTCAAGGTGTGAGGCTAAATAGTTAGCTTAGCATAGAGAGCACAACGCGAGCGATAGCTTCAGCTGTATATAAAGTTTAGCGGTTAGCCTTGTGTTTAATCTGTGTGTAGTATTTTAGACGTGTGTGTGTGTATACGAGTTATGTATAACTTTACACGGGATGTGTTTAGCGACGGAAAATTGTTTCGGATGAGCTTCGTCATTTTACGACATTGGTACAAGTTTGGAAACAGAGTTGCCATGGAAACTGAGCTACGGTAGATCAGAGAGCTCATTCGGGTCTTTTATGTTGAAAATAAAACGCGTTTTATACGTTTTTATTTCAGTTGATTTAAAAACGAATCGCTTTTGCTTTAAATAAAATTTTATTTCGGTTTACAGTCTCTCTCTCACATTGTACCATACAGTGTGAGAGAATCCAAACATTATACATTAATGACTAAACTTTACACCTAAATATAAATATTATATGATTATATTTAAATGATTAAATGATCAGGTTTTTTATGTCGATTTGTTTGTTTAAATAATCATCTAAGTAAATAGGTAACATGTTATTGGGATGTTTTTTAAATATGTGTGTCACTGACGTGAGTACGCATCCCTGATGGTTAGAGTTTGTAGAAACAGTTTAAATGTTCAATCTAATAATAATCTGCTGATCTTTAATGTACTCAGTGATATTATTATTATTATTATTATTATTTGAGGTTGAAGTCCACGTCCATGTCTGTGTGTCTCTCTGTCTCACTTATTAATACACAGAAATCACATTCTGTAAGGTCGAGTATCTGACGCCTTGTTTACACTAAGTTGTACTTCTTTGGTGCTCAGACAAATACACTCGCTGTTCGGTAATCGGAGAGAGAATCACAGATGAGAAATGGAAAAAGTCGATCAGATAAAGATGAAGTTTCGTCTTAAAACGACTCCGGCGTGTTAAAATTCACTTATACCACTTCAGCGCTGTTATTTCAGCCAAAGTGAGAATATGAACTAATCCCAGTCAAAATATTCACTTTATCTTTTCTCATTAATATCTATTGCTGCAGGTGTTTGTTTACATTGAGACAGTAGCGCATTAGTAGATTATTTTAAAGTAGATTATTAAATCCCACACATAACTGTTCATAACATCACTTTTACTCAACATTTAGATTCACTGATGGTGCAGATTAAACTTCAGCCAGAGATCTGAGTGCTGCAGGAGATTCAGTCAATTCTGTACAGACAGTTTTATGTGATGCTGAGACACAATCTGGCTGGACAGACACAGACAGACACACAGACAGATTCTTTTCTGAGGCTGGTTTCCGGTCCTTCAATGTATAAAATGTAAGATAAGACCTTTACTCGTCCCACAGTGGGGAAATTTCTACGTTGTAGCAGCAAAGAACAATGTGCAAATATAAAGTAGCGATAGTTATGTGTGTAAATACAAAAGAAATAGATAAGTAAACATTATTCAAAATAAATATTTGTGGGCAGTACAGTGTATAAATACAAAATACAGGAAAAAAACAATACGGTATTTATACTTTCAATCAAATCAAACTGCACTAGGTAATATAATATTGCCCAGTAAAAAAAGATGTTATTGCACAAGAAACAGTATATCACTGTACAGATATCACTGAAAGAGCGGTTCTGACCCAATGTACAGACCAAACCTTTCTTTTACTTATATAGAGGATTATCTGCTCGTGTCGTGACGTGTGAAATTAACACAGTTTTTTGTTGTTGTTGTTGTTGTCAGGGCGTGACCATTGTGAAGCCCATCGTGTTCGGTAATGTCGCTCGCTATTTCGGGAAGAAGCGTGAAGAGGACGGACACACACACCAGTGGACTGTGTATGTTAAACCATACAGGAACGAGGTAAAGTCTGATCTCGCAGTGACGCAGTGCGAGAGTAGTTCACTGTCATGTGACCCATACCCGTAACACACACACACACACACACAATAATAAAATAGTGCACACAGACTACAGAATAAACTAATCCTGTGTGTGTGTTTCCTCAGGACATGTCCGCTTATGTAAAGAAGATCCAGTTCAAACTACACGAGAGTTACGGGAACCCTCTACGAGGTATTTATTAATCACAGTCTGTCAGTAGAGTGACAGTGCAAAAGGTTTAGGCTCGCAGGTCACACAGGCCAAGGAATACTGCATGGTTTTAGGGCTGTTTTTGTTACCAGGTAAATAATAATAATAACGATAATTTGCAGAGTAAGATAAGATCAGGTCCAAATAAGCAGTATAACACCGGGTTTTCTGAGGGGTTCATGATGCAGCATGATTGCGCAATACTCTCTCTGGTCTACACACCACTTCCTGTTTCACAAAGGTAAAGAAACACCGTATGCGCAGACAGTCACATGGTTTTAATGTCGCTTTCAGTGTATTTTTTGACTATACAATAGTAATTATATGAGTATTTTTGTGCGCTTTTATTCTCATATTCCATTAGCCTTAAAATTTACATTTGAAAAATAATTATAACTTTTATTCTTTATGACATCTGAAAACCCAGCCACAGTGTGATGATGGAGACCGCCCGTGTCGACACACACCGGCAGTACATCCATATAAGGACTTGGTTCCACACTGCTCGAGATCTAATGGTTAAAGATAACTTACTGTAGAAATAACACAGAGCTTCGAGCAGTGGGACTGTACCTGTGTGTGTGTGTGTGTGTGTGTGTGTGTGTGTTACAGTGGTGACGAAGCCTCCGTATGAGATCACAGAAACCGGGTGGGGAGAGTTTGAGATCATTATAAAGATCTTCTTCATCGACCCCAATGAGAGACCTGTGAGTAACTCTCACACACACACACACACACACACACTTCCTGTTCCTGATGGGGTTTTAAGTCTCAGCAGGTGAAGGTGTTTCCTCACACATTGGAGATGTTAGAGTTCATGAAGATCAGTGTAACCCTCAGCCGTGTTCAGACTCAGGAGCGCTGCAAACTCAGGTGTTGGAGTTATTAATAAATATTTACATTTATTTATTATTTGTTTTGTTAAGTTGTAAATCCTCAGTCTTGTCCACAGTATAGCTGATTTACAATTAGCTCCGCCCACAAAACCATAAGGAAGGCAAAGCTCACGTGCGCTGAAAAGAGCAATAAACAAAACACAAACCTAAATCTTGTTTATATCCTGAGACGCTGCAGCACGTCCTCGTCTGATACAGCGGCGTTTCATCTGACTGACTGAAACATTAACATAATCACCGTGTGTGTGAGATGAGAGAACCTATAAATACAGAAACATGACTGTATCAACTGGGAAACTAAAGCCCGGAGTCACAGGGAGCAGACGAGATCATATTATCATGATACAGATACGCTGATCGAGTTTATATTATAAATTTAACTATGTAAATTTCGTGAGTTTATAAATACTCTGCTTATATGCTCACGCAAGCAGAAGTGGCAGAAAACACTGTCCTCCGTGTGTGTTACTCTGGTGTTACAACAGTGCGTCAGAATTCAGAATAAAAACAATTAATAAAGCTGTTTATTTAAAATCAAAATGAGGCTTCAACAACTCCATGTCCGTAACTGTGCACTGCCAGTACTGCAAGTGCGCCCTCTTGTGGTGCAAAAGTTTAAAGTATATGTGAGAAATACAGTGTAAAACGTACATCAGTTTAAAATATTATCGGGTAATGGGGCTTTAATCAGTTATATTCTTCAATGCAGTTGATGGAAAAATGAGCAATAGTAGACATCCCTAATTTACGTAAAAGTTTTAAGTGAAGGTTTAAGGTTCTTAGACGCGAGCGTCCTAATTTGTACTTTAAAATGGTTGCCATAGTAACAGGGGATAATGAATGAATTATTTGTAGAAAAGAAATTGTCAAGAGTAACAAAATGTTGAGTTTTATACAATATTAATGAATCATATCAGTTTAAGCTGAGATTTATTTACTTATTTATTTACTTATTTATTTACTTTTATAATATTTGTTTTGCAGCTGTGAGGAAAGTCACAGCTCTGAGACCCAAAAACACTCTAAGAGGTGTTTCAGTGAAAACTGCTGCAGTAAGGGACTTGAAGGAGCAGTCAGCAATTCTAATCCAATCTCCTATTCAGCAATGAGCTGAGACAGTCTGGTGTTTGTACAGAATTCTGAAATAAACAGCGGTGCAGACCGCTCCACACGACACTGTTCCAGCAACTGGCTGCAGGGGGCGGAGATTCTGAAGGAGCAAATCAGTGACAAGTTTTCCAGCTTAAACCCACCCACTGAGTACCAACACTTTCTGTTGGACAGGAACCGTACCCCTTCATCAGGAACCTTCGGCACTAGTGTCAGATGTGAATAGTAAAAGTTCTGGTACTTATTGTTCCGTTTGCTCCGTGTGTCTCAGGTCACTCTGTATCACCTGCTGAAGCTCTTCCAGTCCGACTCCAGCGCCATGCCTAAGAAAACCGTCGTCTCAGAGTTCTACGATGAAATGGTACGATCCGATCAGGCCACGCCCTCTTAACGAGTCCTCATCTACACGTTCTGTATTGTTTATCACAGACGTTGTGCCATCACAGGAGATTTTTTTTGGTTTGTAGATCTTTCAGGATCCCACAGCAATGATGCAGCAGCTGTTAAACACCACGAGGCAGCTCACGCTCGGGGCCTACAAACACGAGACAGAGTGTGAGTGCACGTGTACACACTCATCGAGGCCGTGGTTACTGCTGAGTACTTAATGAGTGTGTGAGTGTTTGTGTGTGAGTGTTTGTGTGTGTGTGTTAGTTGCAGAGCTGGAGTTACGTACACGAGAGAAACTGGAGGCGGCGAAGAAGAAGACGAGTCTGGAGATCACGGAGCTGAAGGAGAAGCTGAAGGCCTCCAGAGAAAACATCAATTTCCTGAAGGAGGAGATCCGCAAACTGGAGGAGGAGGACCAGCTGAAGGAGCACTAACACACACACGCACCTTTACCTGTGAGGTTCTCGTCACCTCTATGGACTCCATGAATTTGACTTTTTAAAATTGTTCATTATTTTTACACTGGACTCCAGAACTGTTGGTGTTGCTTCTCGTCTCTAGTCTGAACCAAACTGAGCAAGTCATCAGTGTCGCGTTTCAGAGCTGTGGAGATCTGCATCGGAGCATGTTAGAGAATATTCCCCGGGTCAACCAATCAGCATTTAAATCTGAAGTGATTGACAGCTGAATATTGCGGTATCACCTGAGGTCCTGGAGAATTAGTTCCACAGAGGGCGCTGTTTTATTTATCCTGAGGCTCTGCGTTTCTGTTTTTCCTTTTGTCTTTAATGCTTGGATTGATAGTTTGTACTGTTTGTATCATTAATTCTTTTTTTTTTTACAACATGTCTCCATTAAATGTTAAACTACATTTCTATAATTAGCGGGTGTATGTGGGTGTGGCCTAGTATCAATCCAGCTATTCATGTCATTAAACCCTAACGTACAGTGCATTTTGTTCATACGTTTGTAAGTATAATTGACTGTCTCTCCACTAGAGGGACACCTGTGAACTACACAAAGAGCTGAATATGAGTAGGTTTTCTGAATGTGAGGGACTAACATGGATGAGGTGGTGCTTTTGTTAGAAAAAAGATGAAGCTGAAGCTGAGATGTGTGTGACAGGTAGAGGAAATGATTGTGCAGCAAGGGTTAAAAAGAAAAGTTACACCCCCCCCCCCCCCCACACACACACACACACACACTCCGTATTCCTTGTTTTTTTTTTTTTTCTTTGATTTTATTCTTATTTATGAGTAAATGAAACCGTTCATGTATTTCCACTCCACACCTGCAGAGGGCAGTGTGACGCTTTAGGGTGTTACCTAGGAGACCGGCAGCTCGAGCTCCAGGTCATATTAAAGTGCAACGCAATAACGTGTCTCTGTCTCCTCATCATACACGAGTATGAATATAAAACTCTTCTAAAGTAGTTGGTGTGAAATATTTATCATCAGTGTTTGGAAAAGATGTAAACTGTTAGATACAGTGATTTGTTTTCAGTTGAAGTATATAGCAAATGCTATCGATATCCACTCGTGGTTAGCATAACTAGCCGAATGCTACAGGTGAGCTAATGAGTAACTGAAGTGTGAAAGGAGCATGTAATGACTGATGCATGTAGAAATCTGGATTAAACTGGATTCTAAACAGATGCATGTTTATTAATTGTTAGTTGGAAGGATTTACATTTGTCATGAATGTCAGTCAGATGAAGTTAATATGTAGTGATTCTGCATTTTGTAGTTCTGCTGTTCTGAAATGTTTGTGAAAGCATAACACTGTCCCATAGAATATTCCATGTGATGGGGAATGTTTAATGTATTAATGCTGGGTTTATGCTTCCAGACAGTAATAGTTTGCATGTTAATTAACTTAAGATTATTAAATGTGTCCAAGGGGAATGTATTTAATTCTATATTGTATGTACTGTATTCCTCAAATATATTAACCAGTGTTAATATAAAGGTAAATGTGATGCACAGTACATGGGACAGAGCGATCGGTATCATTTTTGCATTTGTACAAGTTGTTCTACATGCAGTTAAGAAATGTATCCTTTTAATATTTACAATATTCCTGTAATATCTCAAGGTATGACCAGTACTGCAGTATACTGAAATGTGTTCAATTGTAGTGGGTTCTTCGGGCGCATGTACTAATTTCTTTTGTTCATATGGGAAAATCTAGGTACATTGCATTGAATGTAGTATTAACTGAAGTGACACATTTGAATTCCGTCTTATTGGGGTAATTTTGGTTTTATTCTAGACCACCATGTATGATGAAACAGTGATTATCTTTGTCATATTAAACTGCACTCGAGCAACGCAATAACGTGTCTGTCTCCTTATCACGCACAGAATTCTGTGCATGATTCGTCCAGATTCCCCTAGGTCTGGAGCCGGCAACAATTTTGTGCCTTTCCCACGGAAGAACCAGAGGACTCTGAATTCTGAATTCAGTGTCCCTGAGGATCTCCAGCCTTCCTCTGGTTCCTCTGGTTCCTATTCAACTGACACTTAAGACTTCTTCCTTTACTGACACACAAACACACCTCTCCTTACAGAAAACTGAAAACTTCACATCAACTGTTCTATGGAAACAATAACGTTAGAATGCATGCCTTAAATATAAACATTAAATTAAACTGCAGTATAAATAAATACCTTCCTTTGTTCATGAAAAATGACCTGAAACCTGATAAAATAAATGAGCCTTCTGTTTAAATAGATAATTCATTGATTCCAGTGGAAATGTAAACAGTTCTGGAAGTCTTGATGTAGAACTTTGTTTTTTTTTTATTTGTGACAGAATTTAATTACAGAAAGCAGAAACATATTTGTTTGATCTTTATGTAATTATCACTGCAGTCACATGGACTTGTGAATCCACGACTGATTTATACTCACCGAGCAAACGGATAAAGTCATATCAAGCAACATGGCCGCTCAGTGTAGGCTAGTTAAAGACGGTTAACGATTTCAGTGTGGTATACAGAGTGTAGCCAAACCAACCCGAACCAAAACTTTTACCTCAGATGTGTTAAAAAAAAATCACTCAATTACTGTAATTACGCTTAGCATCACAGCTAACACAGGTATTGTGGGTTATGTAGTGTGTGTAATAATCTACTGGTGTTAGAGAGAAATTACTGACTGAGCCACATCATGTTTAAAGTTCACAAAGCTGATGCAAATTATTATTAGCTAATGCTTTTCCTCCAGTTGTAGACATTTTAGGGCGTCATCTTGAATATCACTTAACCATTGGTTAGTATTCTTACTAACACCCAGGTGAGTTATTTATGATATTAAAATTATAATATTATTTTGTTAGGACTAAATCATAGTGAAGATAAAAATGATTCAGGAAACATCTTAGACCTGAAAACGGCTCCTGAAGTTAAAAAAAAAAAATAGTTAAGAGTAGAGAGGAGGACTTTTAAGAGGTTTAAGAGTTTCTATAGCAGAGGACAAAATGGCAGAAAGAAGAAATATTCTCCAAACACTGAACGTAAAGCTAAACGCTGCTCTTCTGTCCAGTCTGGTTTTCTCGTTGTTTTACTTCCTTCCGTCTCTCTTGGATTGTTGACTACAGACCATCCAAAAGTGCAACTTAAACAGACTGTCCTGTGATCATGTAAACTGGTGAAAGCTGAGCCATTTGCTCCCATTAATCTGAAATGGATCACAAGTAATAAAATCAGTTTAGTAAATAAATGTAAAAACTTAAATATAGTAACTACTGTGTGGAAATTGGTGGCTTCAAAAGTCGACACATTTTCCACATCTAGCTGTTTAATTATCTTTAAGATATTTAGCATATAACAGAAACTTTGCATAAAGTAGTCATGATTACACAAACATTATGATTTCACTGTTCTATTATCATATATTCTATTTTCACAAAGGGCACATTTCAATGCCCTTACAGAGGTTATTTTTAAAACCAATATGTGTCTGGAGCTGGACTCTCTTGAGGAAGTGGTAGAGAAGAGGACACTTAACAAAATGCTGTCCATTATGGGCAACCTCAACCACCCACTTCACATGTTGTCTGCAACCAGAAGAGTGTGTTCAGCGAAAGACGTCAGTCGCAAAGCTGCTCAACGAACAGACTTAGAAACTCCTTTGTCCCAGAGCCATTCACCTCACTACAATGACATGAGATCTATGCTAGGCTAATCTGCTATTTACATCACGGTGTTACAAGCATAACTCTCATCTGTTAGCTTCACAGTCTGCTCAGTTACTAGTCAACTATTGCATCCTTTGCCGTTTACACATAGACAAAATTTCATTGCTACTTTCCTGCTGCTCTTTGCACAATTACCTGGGTATTTGCACAATTAATGCTATTTGCAGTGTTGTCACTTTGCCACATATAAAATTGCACATCATGACTGAACTTTAACCTTAGATTTTTTATTTATTTGATGCTTAATTATCTACGTCTTTATACAGTGGAACCTTCGATTACGACTATAATTCATTCCAGAAGCATGGTTGTATATCAAAACACTTATAAATCAAAGTGAATTGATTACCATCATGGCAGTGGCGTGCATAGACACAGCCAGTCAGATCCCATTTGCTCTCTCTCTTTCTCTCAGCCGGCACTGTTTGTGTGTATATACGCGTCATTAGACAACATTCCCCTCCCCTTCTCTTCTTGTCTTCACACACACAAGGCTCTGCCGCGATTCTTGTCAATGGTAAAGTGCAGGGTAATTTGTTTTATTTTTACTTTACAGCAGTGATTCTGGTGTGTGTGTGAGTGTGTGTGTGTGTTAGGGAAGTTAAAGATCCATTTTCTCTTTCTCTCGCAGCCTGCGCTGTTTGTGTGTGTGCGCGCGTCATTAAATACCGTAGCCCTCCCTTCTTCCTCTCGCCTTCACACACACACACACACACCCTCCCCAAGGTCCTATGTCGAGCTTCCCGACAGTGAGGCAGTGGAGTTTTTCCCTGGGCAGGGTGGTGGAGCGAGCACTGGGTCGTTACGGAAGTATCTGGAAGTTTTGGACCTCCACTGAGGCTAACTGCAAGTTCTGGGCCTCCACGGAAGCTAACTGGTAGTTCTGGGCCTCCACTGAGGCTTATAAGAAACTGGGTGCTGGAGTTTGGTTCACCTGCTTCCTTTTCCAGCTCCGGAGCACTGCACCTTCCTCCAGAAGGGTTTGCATGAGTTTATAGTCCTTTGCAGCATCCCATATGGTCGGTCATCTTCCCTATCTGCAACAGCGAAAAGAAGTCACCCCAAGTCGTCATCGTGAGTTGACGGTCATGCGTCGTATTGCAAGCCGGGAGCCTTCCCAGCTTGGCTACATTGCTCGATCACCTCCTCCAGTCTCTCTCCGGGGAGCGCCACGCTCCACTATGTTATGCCGGATGGCGAGCAGACCGCGCACAAAGTCCACTCGCCACGACGTCACTGTCAAAAAAAATATTTAGGAGAGACCCCTCAGCTATGCCACTGTCTTGCATTCTGTGATGACAAAGGTGCATCCTGGAGTGAAGTCCAAAAAGTCTTTGGGCACAGGGCTCCCTCCAAGACACCTACCTACCTACCTACCTACTTACCTACCTACCTACAAGCCAGACAGACTACATGTGTACGGAGTGCATGTGTAAATTACTCTGATACTCCTAACTGAAACCCAGTGGTGCTGTCTGAAAGCACATTCATCAAAAGTCGACTGGAAGGGAAAGCTACAAGCAAGAGGAATTACCACAGGCTTAAGAAGATTCTCAAGCAAAGCTGATTCAACAACATGGCAGAGACAGTGCATCAAAGGCCACCACATACGGTCATCTTCAGGAAATGGGCTACAACTGCTGCATTCCTAGTTTCAAGCTTCTTCTGAGCCAGAGACAACATCAGAAATGTTCTACCTGGGCTAAGGAGAAAAGAAAACTGGACTGTTGCTCAGTGGTCTAAAGTCCTCTTTTCAAAAGAAAGTAAATTTTGCATTTCATTTGGAAATCAAGCTGGCAGAATTTGTAAGAAGAGTGAAGAGGCACATACTCCAAATTGTTAGAGATCCACAGTCTGTGATAGATTTTATGGAGCCATATCATCTGCTGGTGTTTGTCCACTGTGTTTTACCATCTCCAAGGTCAACACAGCATCTACCAGGGGATTTTAGAGCACTTCCTGCTTCCATCTGCTGACCAACTTTATGGACATGCTGATTTCTTTTTACATAAAGATTTAACCTCTGTCCCAGTGCCAAAACTATCACTGGTTTAATGACCATGCTATTATTGTGCTTGATTGGCCAGCCAACTAACCTGACCTGAACCCTATGAGTTATTGTCAAGAGGAAGGTTAGAAACACTAACATTAAAACATTATTTTGATTTAAACTGGGGGGGAAAAAACATTATTTTGATTTAAACTGGGGGGAAATTCTTTTTCATGATAAAAACATTGAAATTACAATGATTCGATTGTATCTTTTTTAAAGTCTCTCTGCCACACACACACACACACACACAATGTGATATTAAGACCTTCGTGTGTGTCACCTGGCAACCGTCGTGTTGCTTGGATACAACAATCTTCTCCATTTTAGCCACAAGATCAAATGAGTTTGGACTGAAAGGAAGTGATGCGTTTGAACAAAGTGCAAAGCATCATAAATTTTTCAAACATATAAAAATTTATTACTTTGGGGAATGATTTTTCTTTTCTTTAACATGCATCCTCACTTTATCTTTAATGTATAGTGCTACGTCTTATTTAATTTCCTTTTTTTGTTTTCATTTTTGTCAAAAATCAATGTTTTTTTTTTAATAATAATGATGAAAAAAAATATGATAAATTATGAAAATTATAATTAAGAAAAACTAAGAAATTGGCAAACACAAAGGGGAAAAAATGAGAAAAATGTTAATGAAAATGTATTGAAAAATTAAAGTTAAAATGTAAAGAAAAACTAAACTATATATATTTATATAAGTTGGCAGACATTCTTATTCAGACCAACTTACAGATGTCTTTGAAGTCTTCATCAATAAATCCATCCTGGTTCACTACACTGTAAACCTGATTGAGTTGGCAAAAATCAAAATATTTGAGGTAATCAGTTATATCAAAATTTTTAAGTAATGTTTCCAATTTTAAGTAAACAGAACTATCAATTATTGAGTTTGTTGAACTTGTGCAAATCAAAAAAAAAATTTTAAACAATCCAGCCCGGGTATCAAACCCAGATCTTTTGCATGGCAGGCTAAACACCTACCACTGAGCCACCAGTTTTCTATAGATTTTACATTGGTGGAAGTTTAAGGTGACAGTTACTGTTACTTAAGTACTTATAATTACATAACATATCAAATTTGTTCAGCTAACTTGAAAAGTGTCATTTCTACAAACTCATAAATACCAAAACGTTCTGAATACTCAAAAAGGTCTATTAATTTGACCTAATTGCAATTATTTAAGTTAACAGTACTCAATGTGTTTAATTACTTTGAGCAGTAGGGCTTACAGTGTAGTTTACGGAGTCCATGGTTACTCCAAGTTTGTGTGCAGTGACCAAAGGTGGGATAAATAAAATAAAATTAAATGGATAAAGAGTTGTCCTGGGATGAACAATTTAGTTTTTCATCTGCCGTCCATGATGAGATCTGAGCAGAGTCTCTGTAGTAGAGAAGGAGAAAATGAGTTGAGTCATGTCCTCACCAAGAGATATAGAGAGAATATATATATATATATATAGAGAGAGAGAGAGAGAAGAAGAGGACCAAGTTCTGAGCCATGAGGGACTCCAGTGTAAAGTCTGTACGAAGCAGATGTGGATTCCCTTGGACAGCTCACCTGACTGACCTATCAGAAAGGACATAATTCATCACAGAATCAGAGAAGCAGCCCGGAAGATCATGGTAACTCTGGAGGAGCCCCAATGATCCACAGATCAGGTGAGAAAATCTGTCCACAGGACAACTATTAGTCGTGCACTACACAAATCTGGGAGCGTATTCACAAAGCTTCTTAAGCCTAAAAGAGGATTTTTAACAGGCTTAAGAGTTTAGCAGAGGACAAAATGACAGAAAGAAGAAATATTCTCCCTTTAAATGTAAAGCTAAAAGTAAACACTGCTCTTTTTGGGTTTCTTGTATTTTTTTTACTCCCTTCTATGTCTTTTGGATTGTTAGCTACATACCATGGCTTTATTCTTGCCACTCTTTCATAAAGGCCTGGGTTCATAGTCACAAAGCTTCTTAGAATTCTCTCAGAGAGCTTCTATCTTAACCTAAAAAGTCGTATCTGGGAGTCCTTGACTAAAAGTGATTTAGGAAACTTTTCAGAACGACTCTGAGTAAGGAAAGTACAAAAACCTTTATCGTAGTGAATAGTTCTGCTTGACCCCGTTGCTTGGGATGACGCAGCAATTCAAGGACTGTGATTGGTTGATAAAAAATCTAAAAAGTCTTTTAAGGTCTTAAAATGGGGTCTTTGTTAAAATAGAATATATGATAATAGAACAGATAGTGAAATCATAAAGTTTGTATATAAAGAAATTGTATAATCATGAATACAGACTACTTCATGCAAAGTTGCTGTTGTAGGCGAAATATCTTAAAGATAATTAACAGCCAAATGGTGAAAATGTGTTGACTTTTGAAGCAACCAATTTCCACACAGTCGTTAGTATATTTACTATAAGTTCTTACATTTATTTATCATACTGATTTTAGTATTTGTGATCCATTTCAGATTGATGGGATCAAAATGGCTCAGTTTTTACTAATTTTCATGATTGCAGGACAGTCTGTTTAACTTACACTTTTGGATGGTATGTAGCCAACAATCCAAGAGAGATGGAAGGAAGTAAAATAACAAGAAACCCAAATTGAACAGAAGAGCAATTCCATTTTGTCCTCTGCTATAGAAACTCTTAAGCCTCTTAAAAGTCCTCCTCTCTACTCTGAACTATTTTTACCATAGGAGCTGTTTTTAGGGTTAAGATGTTCCATGAATCATTTTTATCTTTACTAAGATATAATCCTAAATTTAAGGGGAAATTCTACGAAAATGTCATAATTCTAAGAATTTTCTTAGTATTTCGTCACTAGGAGCAACTTTTAAGCTTAAAAGGTTTTGTGAATACGGGCCCAGGAGTGTATACAGAGAAAGAGTCTAGCTATGAAGAAACACTGAGAGGACTAAAAAGAATAGACAGAAGTAGAGGGAGATGCAGCGTAAAGAGAAGGTAAAGGTGGCAAGGGCCAAACAAAGAGCATATGAGGACTTGTATGCTAGGTCAGACAGTCAGGAGGGAGAGGTGGATCTGTACAGGTTGGTGAGGCAAAGAGATAGAGATGGAAATGGTGTGCAACATGTTAGAAGAGATAGGGATTGAAATATACTGACAAGTGCCAGGAGGGTGATGGGAAGATGGAAGGAGTACTTCCATGAATAGTTGATAAATGAGGAGAATAAAAGAGACTGTTGTGGAGCAGGAAGTAGCAAAAATCAGTAAGAGTGATGTGAGGAGGGCGTTAAAGAGGATAAAGATATATCTGATGACATCCATGTGGAGGTATAGAAGTGCTTAGGAGAGGCTACTGTAGAGTTTCTGACTAGTCTGTTTAACAAGATCTTGGAGAGTGAGAGAATCCCAGAGGAATGGAGGAGAAGTGCATTAGTGCAGATTTTTAAGAACAAGGGGGATGTGGAGAGCTGTGGCAATGGCAGAGGCATAAAGCTGATGAGCCATACAATGGAACCTTGGTAGAGAGTAGTGGAAGCTAGGTTAAGGGCAGAGATGAACGTTTGTGGGAAGCAATATGGTTTCATGCCTAAAAAGAGTACAACAGATGCAGTATTTGCTTTGAGGTACACTCTAGAAAGCAGAGGAATGAAGGTTAGCCGTAGCAAGACAGAATACATGTGTGTGAATAAGAATGACTCCAGTGGAAGTGAGGCTACAGGGAGCAGAGGTGAAGAAGGTGCGGGACTTTAAGTACAGTCCAGAGCAATGGAGAGTGTGGAAAGGAGGGGAGGAGGAGTGTACAGGCAGGTTGGAATGGGTATAGAGAAAAGTGTCAGATGTGTTATGTGACAAAAGAGTATCAGTGAGAATGAATGTACTAGAAGAATAGATGTACAAGACAGAGTGAGACCAGCGATGCTCTACGGTTTAGAGACAGTGGCATTAAAGAAAAGACAGGAGGCAGAGCAGGAGGTAGCGGAGATGAAGATGTTGAGGTTCTCTTTGGGAGTGACAAGGATGGATAGAATCAAGAATGAGTCCATCAGAGGGACAACCCATGTTAGATGTTTTGGAGATAAAGTCAGATTGAAGTGGTTTGGACGTGTTCAGAGAAGAGATTGTGAATATATCGGTAGAAGGATACTTAGGTTGGAACTGCCAGAAGGTCTAGAGGAACCAGAGAGGAGATTTATGGATGCAGTGAGAGAGGACATGACAGAGGATCGGGGTAGATAGAGGCAGGAATCTATATGTGTGTGTGTGTGTGTGTGTGTGTGTGTGTGTGTGTGTGTGTGTGTGTGTGTGTGTGAGAGAGAGAGAGAGAGAAAGATGGTGTTTCTCATCCACATTATTTTTATTTATGTATTATTTTACATTCATTCACGGTGTGATTATTTGTTAATTTGTTTGTGTTTGTATGTGATTTTGTGTGTGTGTGAGTGAGAGGAGCCATATGGCGACGCCCTCTCAGATGCTAATGTGCATTACAAATCAGACCTCATTTGCATTTGCCAAAAACCTGTTCCCATGGAAACACTGAAACATATCACCATCATGTACACCTGAGCACTGTGATCAAACACACACACACACACACACACACACACACACACACACACCTTCTCACTGGACTTGGATTGCACACACAGGCCTTTGGTTCATACATTGGGGATACATTTATAAATGTATAAATTATATTATATTTCTGTAAAGCTGATTGTGAGAGAACTTATTATATTAGACCTATGCAAATAAAATTAGCTGCTTTGCAACAATGTCAATTGTTAAAAGCGCTATACAAATAAAATTTAATTGAATTGAATTGAAAATGATATTAAAATGAATTAAACACCACAATCCACTAGAGGACATGCAGAGTAACCACCATCTAAATCTACAAACTGATAACGATCAGTCAAATAGGATCTGAGCCACAAGAGGGCAGTTCCCTTAATTCCTACTACCTTTTCTAATCTGTGAAGGAGAATACTATGATCAATGGTGTCAAAAGCTGCACTGAGGTCCAGTAACACAAGTATAGTGACGCAACCCTGATCAGAGGCCCATAGGAGGTCGTTTACTACTTTAACAAGTGCTGTCTCTGTGCTGTGATGAGGCCTAAATCCTGACTGATACAGTTCATTTATGCTATTTCTGTGTAGATGTGAACATAGCTGCTGTGATACTACCTTTTCCAAAATCTTGGAGATAAAGGGAAGGTTTGATATCGGCCTGTAATTAGAAAGCAGACAGGGGTCAAGGTCAGGTTTCTTGATTAGCGGTTTAATAACGGCTAATTTAAAGGATTTGGGGACATACCCACTACTGAGTGAACAGTTAATTACTTTCAACAGGGGTTCTATTATTGCTGGTACTATCTGTTTGAGAAAATGTGTCGGTATAGGATCTAATATACAGGTTGACGATTTTGAAGAAGAGATGAGTGAAATTAGTTCCCTCGCTTCAAGGGGAGTAAAGTGTTCTAAGTTCTGATGTGATGTGGTTAGTTTAACATCTGAATCAATTACATTGTCCAGTTTCAAAGCCTCAATTTTATGCCTAATGTTTACACTTTTATTATTAAAGAAGTTCATGAAATCCTCACTACTGCATGATGTTGTTGTGGAGATTTCTGCAGTGGTCTTGTTTCTGGTTAATTTGGCTACAGTATTAAATAAAAATCTTGGATTATTAAATTGCGTGTGTGGTCATTATACCAAGGAGCGAGTTTCTTATCTCTAATCATTTTCCTTTTAACTGGAGCTACATTATCTAAGCTATAACGAAGTGCTGACTCTAGATATTCATTCGCCTGTTCGAGTTCTGTGAAGTCAGATGGCGATCCAATCAAAGTTGGTAACTCTGTGAGATTATTGATAAAGCTCTGTGCGGTATTTGATGTAAATGTACGTTTAATTATTACTATGACACACTTTAATTGTGACACTTTGAGACAAGACAGTAATCTGAGATTAGCCTCAGACTGTGAATTTGTTGCTACATGTTTTATTATATTTGATCTATAATTTATGATTAAATATAGAATAATGAGATAATGATCACAGATCAGTGGTTATTCATAATGTTTTCTACAGGGACGACTCAGTTGAATGGTTTGTTTTAATAACATTTTTCATTGTATATGTTGCATGTTTGTGTGAGTGAGCGAGAGAGAGAGAGAGAGAGAGAGAGAGAGAGTGAGAGAGAGAGAGAGAGTGAGAGAGAGAGAGAGAGTGAGACAGAGAGAGAGAGTGAGACAGAGAGAGAGAGAGAGAGAGAGAGTGAGACAGAGAGAGAGAGAGAGAGAGAGAGAGAGAGAGTGAGAGAGAGAGAGAGAGAGAGAGAGTGAGAGAGAGAGAGAGAGAGAGAGAGAGAGAGAGAGAGAGAGAGTGAGACAGAGAGAGAGAGAGAGAGAGAGAGAGAGAGAGAGAGAGAGAGAGAGTGAGAGAGAGAGAGAGAGAGAGAGTGAGACAGAGAGAGAGAGAGAGAGAGAGAGAGAGAGAGAGTGAGAGAGAGAGAGAGAGAGAGAGAGAGTGAGAGAGAGAGAGAGAGACGGTCAGTTTATTCTTGACTTGCCATCTGTTAAGCCGTATTCTGGTACACTTGTGTTGGATCACACTCGGGTCTATGCCATGCGTTCTGCCTCAATCAGATGGAGATCTCTCTCTCCCTCTCACACACACACACACACACAATATTATTATTATTGTTATTATTATTTACATGACATGATTTGGTTCTGGTTGTGATTCAAGTTCTTCAGGTTCTAGCCAATATTTCTGGCTCTAGGTGCAGTTATAAATGATTATGTTCTAATTCTGCTCCTAGTCCTGGTTTTGTTGAACTCGAAACAACTCCGGGTTCTAGAGCCACTATACTCTCAGGTTCCTCTGCACTGTGTTTCTGAGCACGACATCTTCAGGGTCCAAAACACAGCGGAACCAGAGAAGGATGTTATCTGATTCACTAATTACACAGACACCAATGTGTGTGTGTGTGTGTGTGTGTGTGTGTGTGTGTGTGTGTGTGTGTGTGTGTGTGTGTGTGTGTGTGTGTGTGTGTGTGTGTGGCTATACTAGAGATCTGACCTTGAAGAGAGTGAGAAAGACACACACACAAACACACATAACACACACACACACACACACACACATAACACACACACACACACACACACACACACACACACACACACACACACACACACACACATAACACACACACGCTAACAAAGCTGGTGGTTTCTTAGCGACCAGCTCCAGTGGGTGTGGATTAGACACTCTCAAAGAAATTTCAAGGTTTAAGATATTATTATTTAAGAAGAGGAAAATTTTTTACAACTCATAATAGAAATAGTAATGATTTCATAATGTTATAAAAAATATCAAAAGATTCTAATGTAACATTTTTAAATGTACAGTTATTTGTACATTAAATATCATTAAATGTATCATTAAATTGAAATTATTCCTACTGTAACATTACTTTTATCCATTCCATTTTACTCACTTTGTCATTATTTAGTTGTTGCATTTAATTAGCAATTAAATTGTGTATATATGTATATGATATTTTGTTTAACTTCACGTCATCATTTTTCATTTTCATGAATATTTTATGGCTTTAACCTGCTCTATTTATTCATATTTATATTCTAATATGAACATACTGAAGGTCATTAGAAAAAAATGAAGAAATCAGTATGACACACACACACACACACACACACACACACACACACACACACACACACACACACACACACACACACACACACACACAAGGCTGAGATCTGGGTGTTTCCATGGCGATGCGAGGAAGGGGAGGGGCTGATCCTACACACACACACACACACACACACACACATCAAACCCAGTCAGATGTTAGAGTTTATCTGAATTATAAATCAGTAAAGTACAGAGTGCAGCAGTGCATTCTGGGTAAACTGCAGTCTATTGTACATAAAAAAACTGAACTAAACTCACGTCTTATTCATTACCAAGTCGTGCTTGTGACTCCACACACTGTTTATACTCCACTGACTGACAAGTCAGAACAGACAGAGGGAGAAAGTGTGTGTGTGTGTGTGTGCGTGTGTGTGTGTGTGTGTGTGTGTGTGTGTGTGTGTGTGTGTGTGTGTGTGTGTGTGTGTGTGTGTGTGTGTGAAATGTCATTCATTAGAAAGTGTGACTCTCAGTGTACACTACACTAGCTACAGTATTGACCTCTTCCTTATCACACACACACACACACACACACACAACATTAATAAATAACATTTCTATAGTTGATTTAGATGATATATTTGAAATAAACAAGTGCAAAGACAATAAAAGGCAAATCATTTCTAGAAATTAGATGAAAAATAAAATATCTTGCCAAAAGCCAAAACGCTGCGTTCACATTAAACAGACCGACTCAACTTTGAGGTGGCGTCGTATCCTGGGATCCGTGCCTGAGCCCGCAGTGTGAAACCATCTCAAGAAATAAAGAGCTGCTGGAGAGGAAACAAGCATTTATATCTGCTGTAATGTAAGTGAGAACAGGAACTCACTCAATAATAATATTGTAATGGATACTGAGCTACTGTGTGTGAGAGGAATAAAACACTCAGGGATGTGTGGTTAGAGAACGACACACACACACACACACACACACACAGTGTTTACTCCATGTTAAAGTATTAAAAGAATCATTTGAAATAAGTCAAACAAATATACTGGTGTGTGTGTGTGTGTGAGGTGAGAGCACGTGATCGGAGACGGAGACTGAACTGAATTTATTTCCATCCTGGCTTCCACACGGATACAGCGGATCCCCGGTTGTCATAGAGACAGAGCTGCGGTGGTGGGGGGTGTTGTGTGTGGCCAAAACCCAGGCTCATCCCTCCTGTTTACGTCTCTGCCACGGCAACAGTTTCCACGGTGACGGTGCGAAGAGTGTGAGGAGGGAAGAGTGGGAGGCTGAATTTAGTGGCTAAAAACATCATTACACCCTCATACACCAAAATATCTCTCTCGCTCATACACACACATACTCAAACACATACACAGAGCATTATCATATACATCAGTACAGTAACAACTTCAGATTTAATGAAGTTTATCTAACGAAGAATTACTTTAAGATCTACTTAAAAAAAATAAAATAAAATTTCGAAAATAACTTGCTTTATTTTAAAAGATTACACTTAAACAATATCACACTGACGGTCATGTTGTACTGAATATCAGCACAGCTGTGATGTGGTCATAGGCATGTGGGCAGAGCATAAGAACTCGAGATATTACAGCTGTGCTGTAATACTGTATGTAGGGTGTACAGTGCCCTTGTTCCACACAGCGAGTAGTGCCCTTGATCAGGGGTTAGAGAGGGGTTTGGAATTCAGCCTCATGTTAGAAGCTAGTTAGCTTTGTAGCTAAGCGTTAGCCGTGAACAGAACGACGCGGGCGGTTCAGAGGCGATTCAGAAGTGATTAGTGCAGAGATGTGAGGCGTGTTGTTTAAGACGACATCACGTTATCAGATGTGTGTTGTTGCTGAAAGTGCGTCTGTGACTGGGTGTGAATGTGGGCGTGGTCAGGCAGCTGCTCTCTCCTCAGTACTGCGGACCGTACAGACCCACTCTCACCCACGCCGAGACACACAGTTAGTGTCATTAACCACTGGACAACACCTGGGACACGCCCAGTCACACACACACAGTTACACCTCACAGTGCTGTTACTGTCTGTTATCATCACACTTTGAAAGCATAATAATAATAATAATAATAATAATAATTATTATTATTATTATTATTATTATTATTATTATTATTAATAGAAATTAATAGAAATTATTTTTATCATCATTGCCAATCAGTACTGAAAACTTTAAAACTGCAAATCTTATCTACAATCTACAGTCATGCTCATTCATATGGAAGTCGGAACATGACAGTATAAAATAAAAAAAAACTGTCATTAAATAAATCATTGAAAATATAATAAATGTATTGAATATGTATTATTTGACATTGACACCAAAATGGTGACAATGGCATGGTGGTGTAGCACGGTGACCTTTCACCTCCAGTGTCCGGGTCTGCATGTTCTTCCCGTGCTGGTGGGTTTCCTCTGGTACTCTGGTTTCCTCCCACAGTCCAAAGACCTGCAGATTAGGACACTTGGCGTTCCCAAATTGCCTGTAGTGTGTGTGTGAGCCCTGCAATGAACTGGCACCCTGTCCATGGTGTAACCCCACCTAGTGCCCTAAGTCTCCTGGGATAGGCTCCACCCCCTGCGACCCTGAATACAGGATAAAGCGGCATAGACGAGTGAGTGAATGAGTGAGATACACATTCACCTTGAGTCACCCATCAAACAAAGTGTGTTGAGTCTAATGTTGATCAGTGAGTCTTTTATCCATGTAATGTGTGATGTGGTTCAATGGGTAGCGCTGTGACCTTGTTTGATTACCAACCTGTTTGATAATGTTTTCAAAGTGTTTATGACAGAATAAACTGTTCTACAGCATTGTTCCATTCTTCTTTTGTTTGAAGAAACTTTGAAGATTTTGTTGAGAAGACAAACGTTTGGCGGACGTGTGGAAGAGGTGAGCAGGAATTCATTCCCATCTTTCTAAATAGAAATTAAATACTGAACATAAATGTCACCTGCTGTTTAACGATGTTTAGTCACATTATTCTGTGTATTTTGTGTAAAATACCGACGGTCACCATATGCGTGTGCTTAATCTGCGCTTCGGTTCTGGTTTCGGTCTGTTCTCATGAGTTTTGAAGCATTAGGAACAAAATACAAGTATTTTTCTTTTGGTAAATTAAGCATTCTTCCTTCACAGAATTCTGTTGATCAGGACTCTTCAACTGCAGTCAGGGCTGGCCAGATTCCAGCAAAGTCTTTAATTCACCAACACTTTAAGCCACTCACTGGAGCTGGGTGTAAGTTGGATCAGCTGTCCCGTTTGGATTTTGAAGATCTCTGCTGCCGATAGTTTCACTTAATTAGAAAAGATTTCCATTATTTGAATGAACATAATTAAATGGAGTTGGAGCAACTTAATTTACAACTCAAAAATTTGTTGTACCAACCCTATTCATTCATGTTGGACGAACCTTAAAATATGTTGGCTTAACAGTATTAAATTATCTTGGACGCAGCCGTGGTAAAGAAGTTAAATGAACCTAATAAATTAATTTGACTGAATGTAAGAACATGAAGTTGGGCCAACAAAATTGCTTAATGCAGAATGAAAGCCATTAAATCATGTGGAAATTCATTCAAAGTGTCACACTGCATCATAGAAAGGCATATCTCTATCCACAAGGCAATTTTTTCTTTAGTGAATACTTTTCCTAAAACATTATAGCCTTTATCATGTAGGATGGAATACATTTTTGTTTGTAAGTATAATGCTGCAAGTAGAATACCTGTTAGTGAGACAGTGTCTGTACAATGTCCTCGGCTAGAGTCTTCTTACAAATAGCAAATAGCATTCAAATAGTACAAATAGCATCCTCAGTGCCAACATCACTGCCAGGTGTGTGAGCTGCAGTCCTGATAACTGCAACACCCAGAAGGGATCCCTGGGTCAGTGCCGAGCAGTCTTCAGAACATCTAAACCAACAGTACGGAACTGGAGGAGGAAATATTTTAAAGTATCATACACACCCGACTGTTCTAATACTTCTATGTATAAGTCAGTGTATATTTAGTGACTCCGGCAGGACTAACTATGAATTCATAACTAAAAGGGAGAGCCAGAAGGAAACACAGACATGAGGGGGAACTGAGATGTAAAGCAACCAATCACCTCACCGTCAACAAACCTGAGTGAACAATGAGAGTGGGGAGGACAGGCAGCCTGCATCCTTTGATCGAAGTAGGCGTGGCAGATCGTAAGACACTAGCAGTTCACTCAGATTCAGCAGCGCAAGACCATTTAATGCTTTATTTGTCAACAGTAAGTACGTAAGTTAGGGCAATGGTAGCTCAGAGGTCTAAGGCACTGAGTTACAGATCGGCGGTTCGATTCCCAGCTCAGCCAGGTTGCCATTGTGGGGCCCGTGAGCGAGGCCCTTAACCCTGTCTGCTCCAGGGGATCTGTATCATGGCTGACCCTGCGCTCTCTGACCCCAATTACGCTGGGATATAGGAAGAAGGAATTTCACTGTGCTGTAATGCATATGTGACAAACAAAGGCTTTACTTAAAGTAGTATTTTAAAATCGATGTGAAATTTCACAGGGAGCCAATGCAGTGTAGATAAGACAGGGGTGATGTGCTCGTATCTTCTGGTTCTAGTGAGGACTCTCGCTGCTGCATTCTGTACTAACTGAAGCTTGTTTATACACCTAGTTGAACAACCAGACAGTAAGGCGTTACAATAGTCCAACCTAGAGGTGATAAAAGCATGAACTAGTTTTTCTCCATCGTTTAGTGACAATATGTTTCTTATCTTAGCAATATTTCTGAGGAGAGAATGCTATCCTGGTGATATTATCTACCTATGATCTACAGTTATTTAACATAGAGTCTTTTATGTCAAAGATTCCTTTTCTGTGGTTGGCTGAGACATATAACTGTGTGTCATCAGCATAACAGTAAAACCTAATACCATGCTTATGAATTATGCTGCCCAGAAGAAGCATGTAAAGAGAAAATACACTGAAAAAAAGAATACTTTGGATCAAGTTAAAAAAAATTGCTGGAATTTGCTACAGCTGTTATTTTTTTACTTTCTCTTAAATCAAATGTTATAATTTTATTTAAGGTTTAATTTTGATTAAATATAAATATATATATTTTTAAAAGTTTTAGTTATTAGTTTTTTAAGTTTCTCAAGGCAAAAAAAATTTAAAAATAAAAAGTCCATCCAAATCAAAAACAAAAGTTATTACAATGCCTTAGGCCAGTAAAACGTATTTTTCTACATTGTAACAACTTGATTATATCACAGTCTAAAATTGAACATTATATTTAAGTTTAGTTTTCACCTTGAAAGAAAATTTAAAGAATATGCTAATGTAGTGTAAAGTAATAGGAGTAAAATTTTCTGAAGTTAAAAGTATGATTAAATACAAACTTAATTTTATGACTTATACAAAAAATCAATATATAGTCTTTTTCAGAAATAAAAAATGTATGTACCTCTAAGCTAAAAAAGTTAATTTATGTAGATTGTAATCCAATTCTCTATTTTCTGACAACTTAAATCATAATATGAATGTAACCAAAACCATATTTAAAAACATTAATAGTGAAGAGTGAATGGTTACTCTCATTTACATGGTTTTGCTTTAGATGAAGCTAATAAAATAGATGTTTTGAAAAGTTACATTTATGAATGAAGACAATGTAAAAAACATTTATTCTCCTCCAAAACCATTTATGACCTTACTTGAAACCATGCATTACCTTTTCTTTTTGTTGTACTATTAAATTATTTCTCCAATTAAAAGACAGAAAACAAAAAGAAATAAAACACAATGCGTTTTTAATAACTTAGCCTTAAGAACTGTATGAACCTATGTGCTAACAATATGAAAACCTGACAATTGTTTGACAAACAAAGTGACCAAAATTTAATGTCAATATTGACTACGTTCCCGAAATATTTTCTGCAGGGCCACAAAAGTGTGTTTGAGCTCACCAGGATAACTCAAGTTTAGCGCATAGATGAGGCCAAACAACATGGAACATTGATGTGCGACTGATGGAAACTCACTGACTCACAATCCTGATTTCCTGTGGTGGCTGAAGACAGTCCTCTTCCTCCCTGAGGACAAACAGGGCCATCGTGCACCTCTCAAGTTCTGCCTGAGCTTCATCTTTCTGAACAACCTAATAATAACACATATAACACATATAATAATATAATTACACCATAAGACATTTCAGGAGATTCTCTCTTCATACATTCACCTCCAGGCTCTAGGCATGTAAATACAAATATAGCATTGTTGATTATGTTAGGCTTGTGATGCGTGATAAAATGAAACCTATATTCAGACATCATACACTAACCTGTTAAACTAAAATGTTTTATTCTGCTAGTTATGTTTTAATTTAGTGCGTCACAGCCAACTTGATTTGGATGCCTTGCTCAGCTCCTGTGGCTTCCATCCACAATATTACATTTGACACCAAGCTAATAGTTTTTGTGCGCAACTACATACCTGATCAAGAACTGTGATTATATCTCTGACAGTTCCTACCTTGTTTCTGATGATCTCAATTAGTTTGTAGTGTTGCTTGTCCAAGGAAACCAGGAATCTTGCTTGAAGTGGAACAGGTGTATTTCTCAGAAACTCATTACTGAACTTAAAAAAAAAAAAAAGTAATAATTGGACTGGCACAAGTTCTTAGCAAATCTTAATTACAGTATGTGTAGAAAGAATCCCCCCCCCCCCCCCTTAACACCACCTTTAAAATAATTGCATTTTGTTGCTTTGTAAGTGCTAACTACTGATAATACAATAAACCCATGAACAGTGTAAACACTACTGTAGCTGAAAGTGAGACAGTGCTCTGCCCATTAATCCACGCTACTACTACCAAGCAAATTGGAGGTTTATGTTTAATAATTAATTTTTTTGGACTGTTTTTGTGTTTTATTTCACATTTTGTTTAATTTACATGGTTAATTTAACAGTTGACTTGTGGACTGTTGTACTTTTATTTGTAGTAACATTAAATCAACGTTAAAAATTGCTGCCAGTCTCAGAGTTATATTCTGATAACATTAAAAACGTGTCATAAAGTGTCAGGGAAATTTGCTAACGCCCCGTTTCATACGAGGGAATATAGTTTTAGTCATATTAACATTACATTACTTACACATTAGCAAGTCCAGAAGGTTTTAAGCACAACTAGAAGTACACTACAAACGGTCCTCACAACAAATTTGGCTTGTTCTATATTTAGGTCACTTTCCTATTAACTTTTACATCGTTAACCAATGGTACTTAAATATAGTTAATTTCATGTCATTCGGCACAGCGTACAGACTCCGGCATTTTTTAAAATAACCACATTAGTTAGCTAATGCTAGGTAATACAGGTGTAGTTAGCTAGCAAACATTGACAATCTACAAAATATTTGTTCCTGGCATAAATCATAAAGTTGCGCGTGGAAGAGACGCATTTAACAGAAATTACATGAGTTGCTTTCACGGGAAACCTTTGGTTTGAAGTAGAAATGTCCTTTGAGTGAATGGATTACATGTAAGTTTATTCAGGGGCTGCGATGTTTGCTTCTTTTTTTTAAGCAAAGTAAAAAAATAACAGTTTCGTATAGGAAATCAAAAATTCCCATTAGATCAATTAAGAAACATACTTTGTATCAGTGGCAGTTCTACACTGATTTCCTCCCTGGGCGAGACCGCCTCTGGGCGTATAATATTATTCTGCATAATATTGCAGAAACAATGTTGTTTTCTTGCACAAATCACTAAATAATCACAAGACAATATCACAAAAAATCTTGGAACTTAAATAAATTTACTGTCTTTTATATATTACTTTTATTAAGAAAAAAAACCATGATAAAATATAGTTAAATACTGTGTAAATAAATAAATAATCTAAAAAGCACACCACAAATTATAACACTGAACTAAAAAACTAAAATCTGACCTTTCTGGCCTTCCTTGATGCAAAATCATCAATAATGTTATCGTACGCGATCTGCTCCCCTACTGAGTGATCGATACTGATGATAGCGAGGCCAGTGAGCCGTTCTTGAGACATGGTTGATCTCAGATATGACTTGGAAAGTTCCTCTGTGCTTGAGCTACAGTCACTGGCAGAGTAAGTGTAATCCTGAGAGCAGTCCAAAAGTCGGGGTAGATCTCCGATAGATCCTTTTCATGAATAAAAGTGATGAGCTCAAGGGGGGGTCATGGTTTTTGATGGCAGGGGAGGGAAGTTCTTGATTTCCTGCACAAGCTCTCTACTGTCCAAATCAGAAATCAGAGTGTCCTTCACAGTGCAGTGTGGTGCCTATAGTGTGTTGCATTGCTCTGCCAGCTCCTCATCTGCGGGACTCGGCTGGCAAGACGGCTAACAAACCTGACCTCATCATTAGAACTTCATTGACATGATACAGTAATCATACAGAGAGAACGTTGTTGCATACCTTTATCTTTTGCTCGTTTCTCCTCTTTCCCGACCCCCCCCCCCCCCAGTCACTCACAGCTAGAAGTCTGGACTAAACCAATTCACCTCCACATAATCATTTATTTGTTTTATTGCCATTTTTATTAGTCAAGGTGTTTAGCCCACCACTGGATGGATTTCCCCTCCTTTTGGGAGAGGTGAACTCACACTACCATGAGCTGCGGTTTACCCATAATCAACCCAACCGGCTTCGCCCCACATACCTGGATGATGCAGTGATGACACGAAGACAAGGGGCGGGACTTATGACACAAGACTACCATGTCACCAAACTTATACTGTATATCTTCCCACTCTCCCATCACAGGACTACCAATAAATTAAGTAACCAGTTAGGTGTAAGTAGGTGGAGCCTCAACCTGCCACATATAACAAAGACGCCGTGTAGCATGTTTGTGACATATTTATTTATTAAGAATATTTTCCATTTTGCTTACTAATTCAACAATACACAAAATAAAGCACCTGTAAGAATTGCATCAAGTTATCATTTAATTTACATTTGTGTCAGCATGCACTACAAAATATCAACAATATACAGTGAAAAATACAAAACATTAACAATGCACAAGTACACAAACATCTCATACTACAAACACATACATTTACTCAACAACGTTACACAACCTTGTTAACACACAACTGAAACTTAATAATAGTGTCAAAAAAGTGGTTTTACTTTAAACAGCATTTAAAACCCCTGGATTCTAAGAGCAGCACATTGTATAATCATATAATCATATATAACACACACACACAGTTGTTTAGGTGGTGAAAGGAAACACACACACACACACACACATATATGCACACAAAACAGATTTAATCTCTACATGGCTAAAGCTCCCAATAAGAGTGTCGATGTACTGTGTGTGTGTGTGTGTGTGTGTGGGTGTGTGTGTGTGTGTGTGTGTAATCACAGTGCAGTTTCGGTTTATATTATTATTGCACACCATGTCAGACGACTTTTGTCCTTAGAACTTATTCAATGTAAAATGCATCACACACACACGCGCACACGCCCACACACGCACACACACACACACACCGATAAAGAGCATATATTTATGATTTCAGGTCACATTTGTTAAAACTTTATTTTGCTACTCTGTAAAACACCAACACTCCATTTTACACACAGTGAGGCAGAATGGCAGAACAAACACTGGTGGTGTTCAGGGGAGGTTTGAGTTATTCTATAATGTGGTTCTCTGTACAGATGCAGTGATTAAAGCTTATGGGCCGTTTTAATATGGAGAGTCAATGGGGGAAGTGGACATGAAACTTTCAGCGATCTAAAAGGGTTAGACTTTTGGGAAGGGTCAGGTAAACAATAGGAGCATTATGGAGGAGCAGGGGCTTTTGGGTAATAGGAATGGAGACAGAGAGGGAACAAGGTTATGTGGGGACAGGTGTGTGTTTATGTTTCTCTGTACACACACAGTGTTTATCCATGAAGCTGCTTCAGGAGGAGATGCGCTAGTCCATACTGTCCAATCAAAGATAAACTAATTCATACACTGTCCAATCACAGAGATCCATTGGTCTGTACTGTCCAATACAATAATCTATACTGTCCCACCACAGAGATGTGCTATACCTCACTGTCCAATCAAATATGTGCTAATCTATTATGTTCAATCACTGTTTTTTTACCCTTACTGTCTAATCAGAAATATGTTAAGTTATTCTGTCCAATCAAAGATATGTTAATCCATAGTGTCTAGACAGAGATGTGCTAATGCATACTGTCCAATCACAAACATATTTTAACCCACATTATCCAATCACAGAAAAGTGCTAATCCATACAGTCCAAGCAGAGATCCATGTTACACTAATCGACACTGTCCAATCAGAGACGTGTGGACCATAATGTCCAAACAGATCTGTGCTAATTTATACTGTCCAATCTGGGACATGTTACTCCATATTATCTAGTCAGAGATTTTTTAACCCATACTGTGCAATTATATAGATGTCCAATCACAGACATGTGCTAATCCATACTGTCCAATCACAGACATGTGCTAATCCATACTGTCCACCACTGTCCAATCTGGAAATGCTAGTTCATACTGTCCCGATATTCCAAACCATCCAATGAGAAATGTGTTAATCCATACTGTCCAATCAGAGATGCCAAGCCCAACTGTCCAGTCACAATTATGGTCTCCAGATATATTCACAGTTTTAGACTGCCTAATCCTGCATCCAATCATAGAATTGTTCTGGTTCAGACTGTCCAATTGGAGGATGTGCATTATTCCAAGTGCATTCTGTCACATGTGGCTCCACCCCACCTGAACAGAAATGTGCTAATCACAGAGTTATTCTATTCCATACTGTCCAATCCAGGTCGTCAAATCCATCTGAGTCTGTATTGGCTCCGCCCTCTCCATTTTTAGCTGATATCAGTTGTATTTCAGCCAGGGGTTTGGTCGCAGCTGGAACAAAAACATCCTGAATAATTAGCAACATTAACATACATCACACAGGCAGTGACACACATCACCACACACAATTACACGAGGATAAAAAACAGAACAAAAAACGTATTTCTGAACACAGTGTGTGTGCAGACACACAGCGAGTCAGTGATTCCATGAGATGGAATAATGAAGCATGATGTGAATTGTAGTTTAATGATAAATAAATAAAAATAAATCATCCAAGTTGCTTAACAACATTTAATTTTGTATGTCATATAGTCTCAAGATAGAACAATCCATAAATAATGTAACTGTGTACATTTTTGCTATTGTAATTATTATACAATTATAAATGTGTTAAGAACTTATTACGTTTATGATGTGTTTCATACTAATTTTGTTCAGACCATCATAGATATGCGATTACAATATTACAACACTACTTCCTTGTTAACAGTTAATGACTAATCAAATTTTAGCTATATAAGGAATTATATATATATATATATATATATATATATATATATATATATATATATATATATATATATATATATATATATATATATATATACACACAGTGGAACCTTGGATTACAACCATAATTTGTTCCGGAAGCAGGCTCGTATTTCGAAAGCACTCGTAAACCAAATAGAATTTTCCTATAAGAAATAATGAAAACTCAAATTATTCGTTGTTAATTATTCGTTGTTCGATGTTTTAAATGAGTTATAGTGTGTCCGAGCTAAGTTTTAAGCTAAGAGAAGAAGAGTTTAACTTGTTGTGTCCGCTGCACCTTGATACACTTACCGGTCCGGGCCCAATCGACCGGGAGAAACAAACACACACACACACGCAGGCATGATATCTGAGGATCTCTGTTTATTCTCAGTAACGGTGCTACGTCCTGAACATCAAAAAAACCAGTCATTAACATGTCAGTCATTGAGGGGCCCGGAGACAGACAGGAGAGAGGAAATACATTCACATTCTCCTGATTAAACTAAAGGGTTCTAGCAGACAAGAGCCATTTGGATGTAAACTCGTCTGGGTACAGGATATAGAAGGTGCTACCACAGAAGGCATAAGGAAGCACAGTGAGGGGTCTGTTCTCAGGGCAACAGGAATCTGAACTGATTAGATTACAATGTCTTACAATATTATAAAACCTGACATTCGTTCTACAGCCTAAAACAATAAATACATAAAAATAATTAATACAATATATAAAGTAAAAATTAAACAAATTAACATGCACTTCACATTTTAAAAAAGTAAAAATAAATCCAGACAGATAAGTCTTTCCGTTTGTGCGCGCAGGCGCCGTGTATTTGTATGCGGGTGTGTGTGGAATTAGCCCCTCACCTCATCTTACACAGTAAAACTCCTTCTCCCTCCCACACCTCAATACACAATGCAAACACTGTTTTAACGGAAAAAAAAAAATCTCTCTAATGATACTCGCGTGAGCATACTAACGGAATCACTGCTGTAAAGTAAAAACTAAAAAATAACAAATGAACCAGCACTTTACCTTTGAAACGAATCACGACAGAGCTGAGAAGCGCGTGTGTGCAGCCGGGGAGAGTGTGTGTGTGTGTGTGTGTGTGTGTGTCAAATTACACGCGCGCGCACACAAAGTACACATGAGTAAAGTGTGTGTGTGTGTGTGGGGGGGGGGGGGGGGCACAGTGTCAAATTACATGCGCGCACACACAGAAGAGAGAGGGAGATGTTGATTATACCAGTAAAAGACGAGCACGGGAGTGACGGAGCAGCAGGGAAGACGATTACCCATAATTCCGCAGTGCAAGAGAGAGAAAAACCATTGGCTCAGTTGTGATCACTTGATACTCTGTGCTCGTAAACTAATACTTGCTCGGTTTCCGATTAACAATTTCTCTTATACATCCATTATCTTCCCACACACACACACACACACACACACACACACACACACACACACACACACACATATATATATATAAAAAAAAATCGATGTTAAAAAACACTAAACAGGCACTCAATCAGGACAGAAAAATGTCCAGGTCATTCTGTTGGAGCCAAAAGGAATTGGGGGCATTCGGGTACGGCAAAAATGGGGAAGGTGCATTCAGGCTGGGAAGAAAACAATGGGTACATTTAGGTGGTGAAGGAAATAAAAAGAAGGGTGTAGGTGGATGCAAAATTAACAAGGCGGGTTTGAGTGGGGCAGAAATGGGGCAGCGAAGTGGAGCAGAGAGGAAGAAGATGGATTTAAATGTGACAAAAATGAAGAAGCGGGATTTGGGTGGGGCAGATTTATAGCACAGTTACAGGCATTGATTCAGTAAGCTGTATCAGGAGTGTTAATATAATATTGTCATCACAATCCACATTCCATATTGGCTCCACCCACTTTACCTTTACCTGTACTGAATTCACAATGCCTTTGACAGATCAAACGAAACCTCAGATTTAGGGTAAAGTGGAAATGGATGAATAAATGGAAGCCCAGGTTATGTGTATCATATCTAAGGATGTATTTATATGTTACATACCTGAATAAAAGCTGATGTTGCGTAAAGTCTATTAATTTATTGCCCATAATACTGCTATAATGTAATACATATATTCAAATCATGTGTTTGCAATACAGTATGCAGATGCCGATGTATCATTGGACTGATGGAATCAGCGAGTGATTGCGTATGGATTGGACGGGGCGAGCTGAATTGTGAGGTCACTGCTATGCCTTCAGACACAAAAGAGCGAGACATTAACCAGTACACACACTAACCTGGTTTAGAATTCATTAGTGTTATACATACACACTGTAAAAAAAATAACTGTAGGAAGAGACGTGGTTGAGAAGAGACTCCCACTGAACCGCATCGCCACCTACTGTTACTATATAATTATTTTCTTTATTACTAAAATACTAATGAAAAACCATTATGTTAAAATCAGCCATGGTCACTATGGATGCTACAATGCTAAATGATGGTGAACAGTATTTGCACATCATGGCACAGTAATCACCACTACACATATTTTGTTAAGTTCAAGTTTATTTGCCATATGCATGTCAACACAGGGTCAGTGAGACAATACAATGAAATGCTTAGGATGAGAAGAGCCAGTCAACTTATATTGTGTATATGTGACTGTGTGTGTGTGTGTGTGTGTGTGTGTGTGTGTGTGTTATTGCAAACGGTCACATACTATACATTAAAATACACGATTTACTGTATATCAAGAATTGTATTGCACAATGTCCATAAATAATTGAAGGTGTCCTAGTGCAGCCATTCCTTTAAAACAAGGAGCTTTCTTAGAGCTATACTTTAAAACAGTTTTTGGTGTCCAGAAACATGGTGTGTTGTTTAATTATTACATCACTCAGCTATCCACTCGAGTTAAGAATTCTAACAGCCTGGTTATAGAAACTGTCCTTCAATCTCTTGGTGCATGCGGACTGGCTCCTGTACTGCCTACCAGATGGCAACAGAGAGAAAAGTCTGCTTTCAAGGTGGTTGTGGTCCTGGATGATCTTCTGTGGTACATATCCTGGATGGACGGGAGTGTGCTACCAGTGATGTCCTGTGCTGTTCACTTTTTGCAGTGCTTTCTGGTTTTGGCTGGAACAGTTTCCATACCACACTATGACGCATCCTGAAAGCAGGCTTTCGATGGTGCACCTGTAAAAGTTTATGAAGGTGCTGGTCTTTGTGCCGAGCCGATTTTCTAATCTGTTTAACCTGGAAACTCTATCTGGCAATGTGGTTCTGAGACATTTTTGGTTTCGTGAGTATTTTTGGGCTTTATCCTCTTATGCTCTAAATTCATATTAGAAGCCGGATTCCTCCAATATAATGTCAATTTAGGATTTGCGGTACTTTGTGTGATGTTCTTAATGATGAAAATGATGGAATTGATGACATTTGCTTTTGATAATGGTGACCATGATGTACATACAACTGTGCATGCTGTGACCATTTAAGAAAAAACGAAGGCTAATATAACTGCATGGACAGGCAATGACACATGGACACGTGAACTGGTTAGCTATTTAGAACATACCTGATTTGTGAAGGGTGGAGTCAGCAGTGCAGCTGTAATCACTTGCATCCAACAGGAAGCAAGTCCCTCCACCATGTGGATCCTGCATATGAACTCGCTCCTCTGGAGTGGTTGTGATGTCACTTCCTGCACTGACATCTGCAGAAACAATCATACTGTTTAGGGTGTAAATTTAATGCCATTGGACCTGGAATCTAATTTACACCTTGACTAATTGAAAGTGCAATTTAAAACTATTTAAGTATTAGTAGTTCAGGCATGGGATTAAAGCACTCAAGATTTAATCTTAAAGTTTTAAACTTTCTTTAATGAAATAAGCTGAAGAACCCTTGCCACTGAAACTCTCCTTGTAGTCTGAAATAAGAATATGAGAGTACTTTGACTGTACAGAGGTTGCAGACAGTCAGAGGTCAGGTCAGGCCTTGGCAGTCCAGTGCTGTCTGGTCGGAAAACACAACCAGTGTACAGTCATACATAGGCATTTATGTAGCACACCTCCAAACTACAACCCACGATGACTTCCACACTAGATACTGCAACAGCACCGTGTCTATCTGCTCACCTCTTCACACCATAAGAAATATGTCTTAAGTCTTCACTTCTCAAGGTGCATTACACTTTTTTAGGCAATAAGTGATTTTCTGATTTAATAAAATCATCAACCTAATAATTTACAGCAGCTATCCAGAACAACAGCAATGAGTTATATTTATTCACTGTATATAAATATAATGGTTCTATTTGGTTTAATGTAGAAGAGGTTTTACTTAGTGCCGTATTTTTCAGAAGATGAATTTACTCTATGATTTTGCTCGACATTAAACACATTATGATGTCATGTTTCTCTTTGTGCTCTACTCAAGGTGCTAGAACATTATCTAATGTCCCACATGCCAGACTGAGACGTAGCTAAATCCTCAGATCTGTGACAAAAGCAGCAAACACTTTAAGCCAAAATTATCCACAGCCTAGCATCACACTGTTCTTTCTTCACACACACAAACACACACACACAGTCAGATTCCAGATCCCAGCCCTCCTTCTCTCTCAGCGGAACATCTCCAAAGTCACCAGCTGTTCATCTAAAAATAAAACCTGATATCTCTAAGGGCAGAAAACCTTTTCATGATTAGAGTTATCAGTTGCAGTCATAACCATACAATTCCAGATCAACACACTCAGCACATCTATACTTGATATGACCTGATATAAGATTACTAATTCCAATCAGTCTTCATTTTAAGTTATTCCTGGTACAAATACACCACTGCCTCATCGACTTTAAACAACAAAATACCAACAGCAGCATCTGTCCAGCCAACGCACCTTCATGAAATTTCCACCATTCTGACAGGGGCGGTCCCAAGCCCGTCTGTAAAATGCAAAGAAATTGGACCAAACTTATTTGCGGAGGTTAGAAGTTTACTAGTGGACGAATAAGAAAAAATAAGTAGCTTTACGATCCAAAAGTGGACATTTTAATAGCTGCGTTTAATGTATGAACCAAAAAAAAATTTGCTATGCAATTAACAAAACCTGGGGCGGTTTTATTATTCACAGCTGGGTCAGTCCTGCAAGTCACCCTGTATTGGACCATGTAGCAGCAGCCACAACTGATCAATCCCGCAGACTAACTTAATCATTCTATCTGGAGATTGCAATGCCCATATTGTCACAGATAGATCGGTAAGAGAATACACAAAGAGAAAGTTTGGCCACAGTGTCTTCAATGACAATTGGCTGCTTACGCCATCATTTGCTAGTTTATTCAGCAAGTTGACCAGCCACATGAACACTCACTTACTGAATGAAACCTGATCAGCACTCAAGGATGCACAAGCGATGAGAGGGACAGATTATGGACCCAACTATTTTCCATGCTAAACATCAACTACAATTACAAAGGGCAAAAAAGGGACTAACAGCTGTCTTAACTATGTGAGTCAAATAAGCAAGAACGTCAAATTGGCCTGTCAAACAAGTTTGCAGTACGTAAATCTGCAATGAGTGCCATCCACTACAGCATTAGGTCCAAGCATTGATGTCAGATAAGTGCCTGGACTTAGTGGAGAAAAACAAAACAATCGAAGTATGCTGACTTTGAGCATCTGAACAAGAAGGTGTGGTGAAGGAAATGTTCCAGGAATTGTACAACTATGAACCACCACAGGGTCCACCAATCAAGTCATCAACCATTAACCTGCTACAGAAACCAACCAATTCTAAATCAAGTCTGGAGACCATCAAGACCATTGTTTTTCCCTTGATTTTAGTGACATGATTGACACCATCATGACAAAAGCATTTGACGGCATGATGGCTGAAAGGTCTATATAATGGACTCTATGTTCACTGCCAACACCCTATATACCATCTCTTATGCTGCCCAGCAATATAGCTTGAAGATCAAAGTCAAGTCAAGACCAATGACTTAAAAGCCAATGACCATGTTGATGAAGTCCAAACTTAGACAGGTTCAGAAATCCATATACTTGGGATCACTGGTGCAGACAATAAAGATAACTTGATATAAATCTTTTTAAATTGGGCAAGCAGCAGCTATGCTGAATTGGGTCATGCTAATGCAAAACATTAACTTGAGCATGAGAGCTTCCACTTAGAATGCCTGCATCAGATTCTGGGCATTTCCCTTTGTGACCGTCTCAGCAATAAATTCATTCAAGAGCAATATGACAATCAAATAACCATGAAGGCAGAGTTTCAAAAGAGAAGGTTGAAGTGGTTTGGGCACATATTCAGAATTAACACCAACTGCATACCCTACAAACAGCTCTGGCAGCATTGACCTATAGAATGGAGAATTCAGACAACCATCTCCAAGAAAACATGGTTCAAACATATTGAAGATGACCTTGAAAGGTGAACCTCATCAAAACCACAAAAACAAAACAAAAATACAAAAGGCATGACCAAAAGGAATGAAAGATGTCACGAGTGAAGTCCAAGATCCACTGGCACCCAGAAAAATGTACCTCTGAAGAAAAGCCTAACACAACTCTGAACCAACACACCATAATTTTAATTAGTTCACATACTTAACTGGGCCATACACGTACTCTGGCGCAAACTGACCAGGCGCAAATACAGACTTTCAAACTTGCGATGGACCAGACATTTACTGATCCATAAACACACTGGCCCAAGCATTAACCCCAACACAATGGCTCAAATAAACAAAGTCACAAAAACACCATTACTCCATACTGGTCAGAACCCACAATGGCCCAAACATTTGTACTGGTGAGCTCCTGGGGACAACTGATAATTACGCATCCTTAAAAATGTCTGTGCTAGTTTTCCACTTCATAATTAGGTAGGAAATAAAGAAACAGAGAGAGAGGTGTTTGCACAGAAACACTACCACTTTCAGGAACATTCCCAGTAAAAGGCAGCACAAAACTGCATGAAGGTTTTTAGATGTGTGAAAGTTTTCTAAAAGTAGGCTGGATCTTAAAATATCCACTCTGTCTGAAAGTATTAGTAATGCCTTGTAGGTGGTGAGAACACTCAATCCTGACCTTTGACCCGACATACAACCTCTGATGTCTGCGAGCTGATCTGTCACAGGTCATTGATGTTAGATTCAGTTTTATTTAGAACAGTGTCTGGTCAAAAGAAATGATAATTACTGCAATAAACTGTGTATGTACTAAACAGGAATGATGTAAACTGTTTACACATTGATTTACGTATGTGTGTTGAGTCTGATTTAGGTTTTCAAAAACTTTGGCATTTTATATGACATTTTAAAGGACTTTCCCGTGTTTGTAAATGTATTGATACTTTTTAAAAAAAACATATCAACATATCAACCATTTGGAAGACGCCTATCCTGACTAATTATATGTATAGTCATTATGTGGAAGGAATTTTTTTTCAATACATTTTTTAATTAAGATGTTAAATGGTTTACTTTTTTTTTTCAGTTTCTCTAGGAAATAATAATTATTTCATTCTGAGTAGTACTAGATCCATCTCTACTCCAACACTCACCTGATCGGTGGCACTCGAGTCCCCGGCTCTGTCCCAAACGCAAATCTACAGGATTGCTGTTGCAGGCTGAACTCAGATCAGTCCTGCAGAAAGATGGAGATGGAGTTTGTACCACCTGTGGAATGTGCTTCTTCCTCTTTTTTGGTAACTTCTGCTTAGCCATGGCTAGCGAGTAATACATGCCAAAGTTATTGACAATAACAGGAACAGGCATTGCTATTGTTAGCACCCCTGCTAGGGCACATAACGCCCCAACCAGCATTCCGGACCATGTCTGAGGGTACATGTCGCCGTACCCTAGAGTCGTCATGGTGACCACGGCCCACCAGAATCCAATAGGAATGTTTTTGAACATGGTGTGGTCACTGGCGGTCGGGTCATTGGGATTAGCGCCAATTCGTTCTGCGTAGTAGATCATGGTGGCAAAAATAAGGACACCGAGGGCGAGGAAGATGATGAGGAGGAAGAATTCGTTCACACTGGCACGCAGGGTGTGTCCAAGAACCCGGAGTCCCACAAAGTGGCGCGTTAACTTGAAGATTCTGAGAATACGTACAAATCGGACCACTCGAAGGAACCCCAGGACGTCTTTTGCTGCTTTAGATGACAAACCGCTTAGTCCAACTTCAAGATAAAATGGTAAGATGGCTACAAAGTCGATGATGTTCAGCACGCTTTTGATAAATTCCAGTTTATCTGGACTGAATGTTACTCGCACCAGGAACTCAAAGGTAAACCAGAGGACACAGACACCCTCCACGTATGTGAGTGCTGGATCCGTCTCGATCTCATACTGAGGCACTAAGTCAAGCACACTCTCATTCCTCAAAGCTTCTGTCTTGTTGATGATGGTGTTGAAGGCTTCATGCGTCTCCAGGCAAAAGGTCGTGATGGAGACCATGATGAAGAACAACGAGGCGAAGGCCACGAACTGGAGAAAGAAAAGTAAAGAGATATCATTATATATTGCAGCTACAGGATTAAAGAAAACATGCTGATGCTTCTTTCTAAAGTTAACACTAGCCACAGCCTCGGCCCTGCCCTGCCCCACCCCCCATACACCGGGGCTCCACCCTCAGACTACAGACTATTTTATAAAATCTGCACAGATGTTGATGGCAGCATATTGAGCATGGATACACACTTTTTAATGGCAAGTTGTGAACATGTGGTGCTGCATGAAGAAGTCAAGCCTCACAGATTTTTGAAAAATGATAATAAATCTCCACGAGTGTGTGTGAGATCGGTGTGAGAGCAACAGTCGTCTGACAATTTACATATAAAAGGCATCACTCTAACATCGAACACGAGCCGATACAAAGAAGAGACGGTGCGTGTGTGTGAGAGTCATACAGCAGCCATCGGCCCACTCTCATCGTCTATACCGCTTTATCCTGTATTCAGGGTCGGGGGGCCTGGAGCCTATCACGGGAGACTTAGGGCATGAGGACAGGGTGCCAATCCATCGCAGGGCACACACACACATACACAAATACACACACACTCATTCACACACTACTGGCAATTTGGGAACACCAATTAACCTAACCTACAGGTCTTTGGACTGTGGGAGGAAACCGGAGTACCA
>CM059224.1:28742195-28767195 GCA_030347435.1 Clarias fuscus
CCCCGAACCCCCCCTCCACCGGTATTTTCTCCCACCCAGGAGCCACGCCTCCCTGCTCCACCTACTTATGATGGGAACCCAGCTACTTGTCGTTCTTTTTTGTCTCAATGCTCCCTAGTTCTAGAATTACAGGCCACGTCATTTCCCACGGAACGCTCTAAGGTTGCCTACATTATCACCCTTCTCACTGGAAAGGCGAGAGAGTGGGGGACGGCATTATGGGATGCCCAAGTTCCATGTTGTTTTACATTTAAAACTTTTACGGATGAAATGAGGAGGGTTTTTGACCGCTCATTCTCAGGTCACCAGGCAGCAAGCCAATTACTTCAACTTCGCCAGGGGCTCCGTTCAGTATCGGACTACGCCATAGATTTCCGGACCCTGGCTCCCTCTAGTGACTGGGATGAAAAAGCTCTCTTCGATTGTTTCCTCCACGGACTCACAGATTCAATTAAAGACGAGCTGGCGGCTCGAGAGCTTCCTTCAGAATTACAGGGGCTCATTGACCTAGCGATCCGCATTGATGCCCGGAGACGGACTCGGCGAAGTGAACGTCAGCCAACTCTCGCATCTCACACCTCGGTGCCTGTCTTGGTCACTCCTGAAACACCCCCTGAACCCATGCAGATAGGTCACACACGCATTTCTCCAAAGGAGCGTCAGCGTCGCAGAGACGTCGGCGCCTGCTTCTACTGCGGTCAGACCGGCCATGTCGTTCGAACCTGTCCACTAAAAGGTCAGGCCCCCCCGTAGTTCTGGGGATGCAGGGGGGCCCAGCTTCTTGTTCTTCCCCGGACCAGCGATCATGTTTCTCAGTAACCATCACTCACGGTGATCGGTCTTACGCTACTCATGCCTTAGTGGACTCCGGGGCTGACCAGAATCTAATTTCTGCTTCTACGGCCTCCGACCTCCGAATCCCTCTCACACCTCTGAGCCAACCCTTTACCGTTCAGGCCCTTGATGGCAGCAGACTCACCCCCATTACCCATCGCACCACTCCCATCACCCTACAGTTTTCTGGAAATCACATCGAGACCATCTCATTCCTTATTATCCAAAATGCTCATGCACCTCTGGTTCTGGGGCTCCCATGGCTAAGACTTCATAACCCCCACATCGATTGGGTCACAAGGAGCATCCTCGATTGGAGCCCCGCCTGCCTCTCCTCATGTCTACACTCAGCCCCTAGGAGCCGAATCTTATCCGTACCACGAGAGGAGATCCCCGACTTAACCAAGGTTCCCACTGTATATCATGATTTACGGCAAGTGTTCAGTAAGTCACGGGCCATCTCCTTACCACCCCACCGCCCCTATGACTGCGCCATTGACCTGCTTCCTGGAACCTCTCCACCCAAGGGACGACTCTACTCCCTTTCTCGCCCAGAAAGAGAGGCCATGGAACAATACATTAATGAATCACTCGCAGCAGGGATTATCCGTCCATCGTCGTCACCGGCAGGCGCAGGATTCTTCTTTGTAGAAAAGAGAGACAAGTCCCTCAGACCCTGTATTGACTACAGAGGCTTGAATGAGATCACCATAAAGAACCGCTATCCCCTCCCGCTGATGTCTTCTGCTTTCGAACTCCTTCAAGATGCCCATGTATTCACCAAACTTGATTTAAGAAATGCCTACCATCTGGTTAGAATACGGGAGGGTGATGAGTGGAAGACTGCTTTTAACACACCCACGGGCCACTATGAATACCTAGTAGTCCCGTTCGGTTTGACCAATGCGCCAGCCGTGTTCCAGGCCCTCATCAATGACGTCCTGAGGGATTTCCTCAATGTCTTTGCCTTTGCTTACCTGGATGACATCCTAATTTTTTCACGTTCTGTAAAAGAACACGAATGCCATGTACGCCAGGTCCTTCAGCGGCTGCTGGAAAACAAGCTCTACATCAAGGCTGAAAAATGTGAATTCCATGTCACCTCCACCTCCTTTTTAGGTTACTTCATCTCCCCTGATGGCATTCAGATGGACCCCACCAAGGTCAAAGCGGTTACGGACTGGCCGGCACCTTCTTCAAGGCGTGAGCTGCAACGTTTCCTGGGGTTCGCCAATTTTTATCGTCGCTTCATCCGAAGTTATAGTACGGTGGCAGCTCCACTTACTGCACTCACCTCTTCCAAGACTCCTTTCCGATGGAACTCTCTGGCCGAGGAGGCCTTTAAGGAACTCAAACGCCGCTTCACCACAGCACCCATCCTCATCTTCCCAGATCCCGCCCTTCAGTTTGTTGTGGAGGTAGACGCATCGGAGACCGGAGTTGGAGCCATCCTTTCACAGAGGTCCCCCAAGGACAATAAACTCCACCCTTGCTCCTTTTTCTCCCGTCGTCTCACACCCCCTGAACGGAATTATGGCATTGGAGACCGTGAACTTCTGGCAGTCAAGCTGGCACTTGAGGAATGGAGACATTGGTTGGAGGGGGCGGAACATCCCTTCCTCGTTTGGACGGATCATCGAAACCTAGAGTACCTAAAGACTGCTAAGAGGCTAAATTCACGTCAGGCACGATGGTCACTATTCTTCTCTCGTTTTCGGTTCACATTATCTTATCGCCCGGGTTCCAAGAATGTCAAGCCTGATGCCCTCTCACGACAGTTCCCCTCTTCCCAAGACACGTCCTCGCCAGAAACGATCCTTCCCCCCCACTGTCTTGTGGCAACGACCCAACTGGATGTGGAACATCTCGTTCAGCAGACCCTCGAGCAAGAACCAGGCCCAAGTGTCGTTCCTCCCAACAAACTCTTTGTCCCTGCCTCTGTGCGCCCTCAAGTGTTGGACTGGGCCCATAGTTCCAGGCTGGCCTGCCATCCTGGAGTGGCACGCACCCTCTTTCTCCTAGACCAACGCTTTTGGTGGCCCACTATCAGGGAGGATGTTAAAAATTTTGTGGCTTCCTGCGACGTCTGTTCTAGGAACAAGAACACAAACAGACCACCAGAAGGGTTACTTCGACCTCTCCCCATCCCTCACCGCCCCTGGTCCCACATCTCCATCGATTTTGTCACCGGACTACCACCATCACAGGACAATACATGCATCTTTACCATTGTAGACCGTTTTTCCAAATCAGCTCATTTCATCCCACTACCCAAACTCCCGTCAGCCAAAGAAACAGCAGAGCTCCTGGTCAACCATGTTTTTCGCCTTCATGGGCTCCCCATTGACATTGTCTCGGACAGGGGCCCCCAGTTCTCGGCCCAGTTCTGGAAAGCCTTTTGTAACCTCATCGGCGCTACCCCCAGCCTCTCATCTGGATTTCACCCTCAAACTAACGGCCAGACCGAACGGATAAACCAAGAACTAGAAAAGTCCCTAAGGTGCATGGCCTCTCGGGACCCGTCCTCTTGGAGCCGCTTCCTCCCCTGGGTTGAGTACGCCCACAACTCACTACCGACCTCCTCCACAGGCATGTCTCCCTTTCACTGCTGCCTAGGCTACCAACCTCCCCTCTTTCCCGCCCAGGAGGAGGAGGTGGCTGTTCCCTCAGCCCTAACATTTGTCCGTCGCTGCAAGAGGACATGGCTGCGGGCCCGCAACCATCTTTTGCGCACCGTTAGCTCCTTCCGGCGTCACGCTAACCGTCACCGATCATCAGCTCCAAGGTATCGGATCGGCCAAAGGGTAATGCTATCTACGCATGACCTTCCCCTCAAGACCACCTCAAAGAAACTCTCCCCAAGGTTCATCGGCCCCTTCACTATCAACCGCATCATCAACCCGTGCTCCGTCCGACTGTCTCTACCTCTCTCCATGCGCCGAATCAACCCCACATTCCACGTCTCCCAGATTCGTCGCCTGGTCTCTTGCCCACTGTCTACACCTCCCCAACCTCCCCCACCCCCCCGACTCATTGATGGGGGCGAAGCATTCACTGTCAGCAGCCTCCTCAAGTCTCGCCGCCGCGGACGGGGGATCCAATATTTAGTGGACTGGGAGGGTTACGGCCCCGAAGAGAGAACTTGGGTACCCGCCAAATTCATTCTAGACCGTTCCCTGATCACAGACTTCCACAGACTCCACCCCGAAGCACCTGCTAGAACGCCTGGGGGCGTTCGTAGGGGGGAGGGTACTGTCATGTCACGCCAAGCCACAGCCCCGTCATGATCACCTGAGCATTCCTTTCATCTCACTCTCACTTCCTGTTCCCCACACCTGTTGTCTATCACTGACATAATTGCCTATCCTATTTAAGCCACGCTCTGACTCAGTCATGTCGCCAGTTTATTGTGCGCCTTACCCGCCTCAATTCACCAGCGTTTTCTTCCGTCTCTGTCTGTCTAGTTTCGACCTCGCTTTGTTTTTTCTGACCACGTCTCTGCCTCTCGATTTGGATTTGTTATTTGGATATTTCCCGTTGCCGATCTCTTACCTGCTTCCCCGACCACGATTTTGGATTACGGACCCTTCTCTCGTCACTCCGGCTACGATCTTCGCCTGCTCTCCGACCACGATTTATCCTCGCTCCCCGCTGAGCTCACGCTGTCATCCATACGCCGGCTCTGTACGTTCCGGTTTCACTCTACGCCTCAGCCTTCTCGCGCCGGCACACAGCTCAGGTCACACGCCGGCTCTGCACACTTCCGCATTCCCCAGAGGAGCGCTGCATACTCCGGCTTCACTACGCTTCCGGCTTCTCGCGCCGGCACACGGCTCAGGTTACACGCCGGCTCTGCGCACTTCCGCATTCTCCGGAGGAGCGTCAGACACATCGCCCCTCGCCTCGGCGCACTCCTGCCGGAACTACTAGCTTTTGCATTACAGCAACGCTGTCCCTGTTCAACGCGGAGTTACCAATACAGCTTCAAAGCATCACTAAGTGAATCACAAGCACTCTTTAACGTCACGTCAATCGGCATACACTCCAAACCTCAGCACTTGGATCCTCAACGCCCTCTACCGAGCCTGACAGACGCTCAGTATCAAAACAAGAGCGCATGCGTAATACATGATACTCGGTACTCATAAACCAAGACTTGCCCATTTTTCAAGTCAAAACTTTGACAAAAACAAATCTTTGCTCATCTTGCGGAATACTTGTAAACCGCGTTACTCATAATCCGAGGTTCCACTGTATATATATCTACTTCACAGGTGATAAATAAATACTAGTATCCTGTTGATAAATACAGTCTGAATACAAAATGGTGCCAGTAAAATTAAAGCAGCTGAAACACAAAAACTGGATGAGGCACAGGAGTTATGAATAATTTACAGATTGTTTAAGTTGTTCATTTGTACTTGCCCTGAGTTGGTATGGTCTCCAAGAGTGTGTGCAAAGTCTTATGATTTTACATGAAATCCAACAGAGTGTCATCTGAGTACATGCTTCAATAAAAGAAATGGGGAAAACATGACCTATAACATTCTATATCATATACTTCCTTACAGGGACCAAGAAATAGTACAGAATATCTTCAATGTTAACTGAAAATTTTCATTTACCTTTTTGTTTTAAATACAGTACAAACCAAAAGTTTGGACACACTTTCTCATTCAAAGAGGTTTAATTTGTATTATGGCAAGAAAAAAGCGGCTCAGTAAAGAAAAACAAGTGGCCAACATTACTTTAAGAAATGAAGGTCAGTCAGTCGGAAAAATTGGGAAAACTTTGAAAGTGTCCCCAAGTGCAGTCACAAAAACCATCAAGCGCTACAAAGAAACCGGCTGACATGCGGACCGGCCCAGGAAAGGAAGACCGAGAGTCGCCTCTGCCGCGGAGGATAAGTTCATCCGAGTCACCGGCCTCAGAAATCGCAGGTTAACAGCAGCTCAGATCAGAGAGCAGGTCAATGCCACACAGAGTTCTAGCAGCAGACACATCTCTAGAACAACTGTTAAGAGGAGACTGTGTGAATCAGGCCTTCATGCTAGAATATCTGCTAGGAAACCACTGCTAAGGACAGGCAACAAGCAGAAGAGACGCGTTTGGGCTAAAGAACACAATAAAGAAAACACGCTGAATGAGAAGGGGTGTCCAAACTTTTGGTCTGTACTGTAGTTCAATCTCCAAGTCTTCTTTTTATTCATAATTAATGTAAAAAAGAAAACAAACAAAAACAATAGATATTCAGTGTGGTCCACAGGGAGCATCCATTGTGTAAGGCATTGAAACTGTTCATGTCAACTGCACTGAGTTTTCCCAAGCCCTACAGTAATGTCCTTTTGGACTGCATTGTATTTACTGACAAGTCTTAGGTGAATTCCTAAACAAAGTCAATTAACTGAATAATCACTGAGACTGTTGCATCTGGAGGCATGACTGAGTCGTGGTTAGCACTGAGGCCTCATCGCTCCAGAGTTGAGTGTTCAAGTCTTGCCTTCAGAGCTGTGTGTGGGGGGCTTGCATGTTCTCTCCCTGCTTGGTGAGATTCTGCCATGTACACCACTTTTCTCCCACATTCCAAAGACATGCAGATTAGTTTAAATGGCATTTCTAAATTACTTGTAGTGTGCGAGTAGTGGGTGAGTTGTCTTTGTTGTACTGCCAGACAAGACATTTGTTTCACTCACCAGAAATTATTTCCTCCTGAAGACGTAAGCTTTCAGCATTTCACAATGGATGGAAGCCTTAAGCTTGTCCACTCCTCCTGGCTTCAATAGGCAGCCTCATTTCTACTTTGTTTATGGGACTAACTTTTTTCTATTGAAAATCATCTATTGGTGGATGCTTGGCAGGGACATCTGGTTCTGTTGATTGAGTCCATCACAATAATTTTGTACTGACTGCATGCTCATCCTCTCTTGAGAGGTTGTTGCCATACTTATCTTACACAGGGGTGAACTAGTTAGTGTACTTGACATAGAGTTGCTTTGTGATCTTGAAATGAGATGCCCTAAATTGGTTTTTAAAATTCATAATAAAAAGTTTGTTATATAGTTTTTGTAATGTCTTAAGGACAAAACAATGAAAGATATGGCAATGCCTCGGTTTAAATGCTCTTGAAATGAAATTAATTTTCTGATAGTAGGCCTTCTGATAGCGTTACCTATGTGAATGTCCTGATTCATGAATATGCCAACATATCTTTGTTAAAACGTAAATGTGTCGACATCCTCACCATCAGAAGAAATGAGTGAACATATGAAATAAAGCTGTTCATCGGAAACCCGTGGCTCGTACTTTCACTTTACAAAAGGCAGCGTTTTGATCAAAAGGCTGATAAACGCATGCGATTTATCGATACAAATGCAGACATACCCCCCCACAAATGCAACAAACACAAATATATAGGCTACTCGCTAGATAAACTTTTCTAACACGACAATGTGCTCCAATGTGAGCCGATTTATTAAAATCAGACAAACTCCCCCAGGAGGTCTCGCAATAATGCAGATCAAACATAACGCACCTGTCCATAAATAAAAAAAAAAGGAATATTTAAGCATATACGCTGAAATGTATTTCACTTAAATATTACAGATTCAAACAAGAAAAGTAGACGTGCTGAGCTCCAGTCCATTGTGATGCGGACAAAAGGTCCAGGAAGGAAACGGGTTTCGTTATTTTACAAAATTTTTAAATATTTAATAAATTTATGAATTACACTCAAAGTATCAAATCCAACTATGACGTATGATTTAATTGATACCATTAAACATTTTATTTGTTTCTATTTATGTTTATGGTTTGCTGGTGAAATACATTTTAGGCAGAGACGTCTGCTCGGTCTTGTTAAGTCATTTTAAACCCCTCAATTCAATTCCCCCATCAGTGAAACCGTTAGGCATTAAAAAGCCCTGGCATGACAGGGTGATGGGGCCTAGGCTTATAAGTGTACACTGCAGTCATTTAAGTATTGTCAGGCATACACACGTGGACAAAATTGTTGGTACCCTTCGGTCAATGAAAGAAAAACTCACAATGGTCACAGAAATAACTTTAATCTGACAAAGTAATAATAAATAAGAATTCTATGAATGTTAACCAATGAAAGTCAGACATTGCTTTTCAACCATGCTTCAACGGAATTATAAAAAAAAATGAACTCATGGAACAGGCCTGGACAAAAATGATGGTACCCCTAACTTAATAGTTTGTTGCACAACCTTTTGAGGCAATCACTGCAATCAAACGATTCCTGTAACTGTCAATGAGACTTCTGCACCTCTCTGCAGGTATTTTGGCCCACTCCTCATGAGCAAGCTGCTCCAGTTGTTTCCGGTTTGAAGGGTGCCTTTTCCAGACAGCATGTTTCAGCTCCTTCCAAAGATGCTCAATAGGATTGAGGTCAGGGCTCATAGAAGGCCACTTTAGAATAGTCCAATGTTTTCCTCTTAGCCATTCTTGGGTGTTTTTAGCTGTGTGTTTTGGGTCATTGTCCTGTTGCATTGTCATTGTCCCTTGATAGTCTTGAGATTTCATTGTACCCTGCACAGATTCAAGACACCCTGTGCCAGATGCAGCAAAGCAGCCCCAGAACATAACAGAGCCTCCTCCATGTTTCACAGTAGGGACAGTGTTCTTTTCTTCATATGCTTCATTTTTCCGTCTGTGAACATAGAGCTGATGTGCCTTGGCAAAAAGTTCCATTTTTGTCTCATCTGTCCAAAGGACATTCTCCCAGAAGCTTTGTGGCTTGTCAACATGTAGTTTGGCATATTCCAGTCCGGCTTTTTTATGATTTGTTTTCAACAATGTTGTCCTCCTTGGTCGTCTCCCATGTAGTCCACTTTGGCTCAAACAACGACGGATGGTGCGATCTGACACTGATGTTCCTTGAGCATGAAGTTCACCTTGGATCTCTTTAGAAGTCTTTCTGGCTCTTTTGTTACCATTCGGATTATCCGTCTCTTTGATTTGTCATCAATTTTCCTCCTGCGGCCACGTCCAGGGAGGTCGGCTACAGTCCCATGGATCTTAAATTTCTGAATAATATGTGCAACTGTAGTCACAGGAACATCTAGCTGCTTGGAAATGGTCTTATAGCCTTTACCTTTAACATGCTTGTCTATCATTTTCTTTCTAATCTCCTGAGACAACTCTTTCCTTCGCTTCCTCTGGTCCATGTTGAGTTTGGTACATACCATGTCACCAAACCACACAGTGACTACCTGGAGCCCTATATATAGGCCCACTGACTGATTACAAGATTGTAGACACCTGTGATGCTAATTAGTCGACACACGTTGAATTAACATGTCCCTTTGGTCACAATATTTTCAGTATTTTCTAGGGGTACCATCATTTTTGTCCAGGCCTGTTCCATGAGTTTATTTTTTTAAATAATTCTGTTGAAGCATGGTTGAAAAGCAATGTCTGACTTTCATTGGTTAACATTCATAGAATTTTTTTTAAATGATTACTTTTGTCAGATTAAAGTTATTTATGTGACCATTGTGAGTTTTACTTTCATTGACAGAAGGGTACCAACAATTTTGTCCACGTGTGTATTTTGTTTGGGTGTGGGCAAGTTCTCAAGAAAGTTGGAACTAAGCCTGAGGATGGGAAATGTATGAACACTGCTCTTCTCAACCAATCAGAATTTGCGCATGTGATTTCTTGTGATTCATAGATTAGTATTCATGACTGATGGAGACAGGATAGATCATTAGACAAAAAAAAAGAAAAACATTGGACCTGAACTTGAAAAACTGTTGTGTTTTACACACACACACACACACACACACACACACACACACACACACACACACACTACTGCTCCCTTCTTTTCTCTTTTTCCTTCTCTCACCATCCGTCTTCTTGTCCTGCTTTTAATAATCTAGGATAGAGGAAAGAAGATGGAGGAGCCTCATCATGCAGAGCCACTTAGCCAAATTACCCACAATCCCTCCCTAATATATCAGCATACATGATTCATTAGGTCCCCATTTTACACACACACATTTATTCCCAATTGATTCATTTATTCATTCACATTATTGCAGCTGCATCAGTAGAAGTAGAAACTGTATGATAAGTAAGGAGCAACTCTTCAGCCAATCAGAGCAAACGTTAAGGGAATAGAAGCAGTAATTCACCATTCACCTGGTCACCTGTGTGTCTACCTGGCTCTATTTTACTAAAATCCCAAATAGCATGTGCTGAATGTTGTCCTGCGAACACAAGGACCTTACCTTGTTAAAATATTGACCATGAATAAGTCATAGATCAACTTAGTTCAGTCAGTTTTCTCAGACCTGCACAGATCCGTGTGCACTTAATCTGTTCCTTGTTTTATGAATGATGCCCATGTGACCAGGAGTTTAAGGGATGTGTGCCACATACACAGGATTCATTAATCCAGTGAGATCTTACTCCCCCTCAATGTATGCCCTTAATAGGTGGGAGCTTCTAGGCAAATAAACTACAGGTTTGCCTGTTCCTCATACATTTACATTTAGAATCTTAGTTTACTCCACTTATACAAATACAGCCTACCAGCTTCCTTCATTATCAGAAATGACCAGCAGGGTGGCTCCCAGAAACTCTATTGCACCTCTACTTAAAATTTTTGGTTATGTAATGTTGACCATGAACCTCCAGTCACTACTACCTTCATAAACTCTAGCACTGACTACTATAGAGGAACATCTGGATTATTGTTTGCTTGAAACTACACAAGTATGCTGTGGTCGTTTGGAGTGTTGCTTGAGCTGTCCTCTGAAATTCACACTGCATCCACCAAACATTAGGAGTTGGAGAAGAAGGTCCCTATAAAATTGGTATTAAGAGCCTTAAAAACGTATACATGTAAAGAATAAAGAACGAACAAAGAAAGATGGTAGTCTGTGATGACGTATGAAGTCTATGACGTTTGGATAAATACTGAGCATCGATACTCTGTTATTGTGTTTTCCGCTCTGTAGCATGAATACATGATGAACGTAAATCAAAGAACGTGAATCAAAGAACGCAAACTACCTTCTGCCTTGTTAAGTTCTCTGATGTTTCTTCTGATGTAGAAGTAAAGCTGAAACTGGTAGTGTTTCATGATGTTCAAAAACTTTTACATTACTGCATATTTACACTGCCACACACACACACACACACACACAGATTTATTCATTGTTTAACTCATCATTATATGAGGCTAGAGCTTTTATAGCTTCTTGATATAACCAAAAGTATTTAGACAAAATATTAAATTGAGAAAATTCCACCTTGATTCATGATTCAAGAAACCATGCACATATTATTCTCTGTCAGTTTATTGTATTGTTATCTAGAAAAGTCCCTCTGTCACACACATTTGTGAGTGACTTGAGACATATGAGCTAAAATGGAGTGTTTCAACACAAGGGGTGGGGGGTGAAAAGGACAAGGGGGTTTGGTGATGTTGGTGTGTTTTGAGTTACAGTTGGGATGGGACAGAGAGAAAGGACGACATGACCTTCGAACGTGATAGAATCTTATGTGATAGAATTTCAGACAGACAGACAGGCAGAGGGTGAGACGGAAAGTGGAATAGATAGTAAGAGAAAAGTTATGGAGAGTGAATGTGAGAATGTGAGACAGACAGTCAAAGGGAATGCAAGCTAGAGAGTGAGACAGACAGAAATAATGAGAGACAGTGAGACGTACAGTGAAATCAATCGTCACTCTGAATGAAAGGGGGCGATGAGCAATCGGGTCGCCATGGAAACAGTCTGAGTGCAGCATCCTTAAACATGCATGTGTGTGTGGTGTGCATGTGTGTGTGTGTGTGTGTGTTTTAACCTCTAAAGTGGTGGAATCTGTATTGAATTTGTAGTAGTGTTATTAGCAGGTGCTGTGCATGAGGACAGGACTGGCCTTAATGGGGCTGCCCCACAATCCTGAATTTGATTCCGACCTTGTGTGACCTCTAGATAATAGAAATCAAGTGTTCTTCATCATTAGGTGTGTTAGGTTCAGTATGCAGTATCGCTATGCAGGAGAAATAATGGCCATAAATAAAATTCACACGGCACCAATGTTAGAGTGATGTCATCAATTAAAGATATTGTTCTTGTAATCAGTAGCTGGACTGTAGAAGTTTGTGGGTGATTTGTGTTGGTTAATGACGGATGGAAATCTCTTTTTTTGTGTTGACATGGACAGAGCTTTGAGCTCTCATACAAGGGTGGAGCAAATCCTAAAATAGATTCATTCAACCCTGCTAAACTACTAAATAGTGCACTCGAATCCATGACTAAAACTTCACCCTACACACTCCTAAACTAAATAATCCAAGTTGATGATGGATGTGTGTGTATATATATATATATATATATATATATATAGAGAGAGAGAGAGAGAGAGAGAGATAGATATAGATAGATAGATAGATAGATAGATAGATAGATAGATAGATAGATAGATAGATAGATAGATTGATAGAACTATGTTAAGAGATGCACAACATGTTATTAAAGCCTGGACAGTTATGTATATTTCACACAAGAAATGTGATCAGAAAAAAAACACCCTGAATGAGTGTGAAGGACCAATTAAACGTTGCATAGTAAAGAATGTTCAGTAGAAATCAGAGCTATGTTTAACAGTGAAAGTAAGAGCATTTACACACACGCGCGCACACACACACACACACACACACACACACACACACACAATGTGATGAGAACTCACAGGATTGGGACTAAACAGCTGTGTGTCCATAATAAAACCACTTGTTATTGAGATTCATCAGTAAAAAGTCTTCAGTTCGTTAGTGATCATAAAGTCTGGACTTCGGAGTGATGTAAAAGGTCATGTGACCTGGTGAGTCCAGACTGAGTCTATTCCAGAGTGATGGGCGTGTCAGGGTGAGAAGGGAAGCGCTGTAATGAAGCGATGCTCCCATCATGCATAGTGTCCACTGTACAAGCCTCTGGAGACAGTGTTATGATCTGGGGTCGCTTCAGTCGCTCAGGTCGAGACTCAGCAACGTCATGTGGAGATCAAATGAAGTCACATGACCACCTGAATGTACTGAATCACCAGCACATCACATCTATGGGGTTTCTCTTCCCTAATGACACGGAGTGAGAGAGCGGCTCTGGGAGCATGAAGAATCATTTACTCACATGAGCTGGAGAACACAGTGTGTATGTGATCAAAGCTTAAGATGCTCATTAGAGTGCGGGAAAATTTTGGGCACACAGTGTGCTAGTGCCCTAGACACTAGACTGCATATGGCAATGTTTATGGACGTGTGCCACAGGTTCATCGCATTTATAGTTACAGCTATCCACTGGTAATAGGTGAGAAATCAGAGGCGTTCTTGTAATAGTTCTTAACCAGTTCTAATTATGGCTTAACATTATCAACATTACTATTAACATTATTTTTCCCCAGGGGCCAAATGAAAAGCAGAAAATATTGCAGAGGGCCGGATGCATCGTCTCGTAACACAAACTAAAGACACGGGTTTACCCCCGACTTCAGTGAATAAATATTTAGTAGTCCGTATTTTCTTGAAACCACAGCCTCTAGCGTCCACCTTTCTTTTTTTGTCATGTGCAAACATTTTGAAGGGATACCATTACAATGACTTGTTGCTAATCACATGCTCTCGGACTTGTTTCAGAGGACCTGTACGTAAACGAGGCACGCACACAGTAAACAGGTTCCAAAAATAAAAGCACTGCTGTTTTAGTCCATGCGTTATGCAAACTTTTGAAAGTAGGTTTTATTTTCTTAATTCCAAGCAACCTTTCGCCGGCCAGTCAGAGTCGGGCCCCCGGGTCTTAAAATGCCCCGGTCTGATCTAGATCAAACATCAAGGCTGAAATCTTTTTAAGTACAATGCAAACACTACAGAATGTAACACACAAAGTCAAAATGCTGAAAATGTTCACTAATTGAGCACATATGATGAAAAAATATGAAATAAATTAATTATTTTATAATATTCACAGAAAAAATCTTAATGAGCAGATTCACAAACAGCAGATTTACATTTAGCAATTATGTGACGTTAATATTAAATCAAATACATCTTGTATATTCTTGTTATGTGAAAGTCAGAACAAAGTAATTTCACAGCACATTAAACTAAATGTCCTCATTATGAGAGCGTAAGACCGGCAGAAAGAGAGATAGACAGACACTGTCTGTAAAGCAGAGTAAAAGAGAGAGAGAATGTCAGGAAAAGAGAGAGAGGGAGAGATGGAAAAACAAACAGTGTGAGAGAAATTGTGAAAAGAACAGATGGAGTAAGACAAATTTTTAACCACCATGACACGCTGATGGAGAGAGACTGGAAGTAAGAAAATGAGAGACTGAGAAAGAACCTGAAATAGAGGCATGGAACTGAGAGTAAAAGAAGAAAGGAAGTGTAAGTTAGAGGGTGGGACAGTGAGACAGGTGTCTACAGGTGTTGGACTATCACTGCATGTCTTACCCGAGCAGCCCGAGACGAGTATGGATCCTCAAACAGGTTCCAGATGACGGGTTGCCACTTCCTCCAGCGGCTCAAACTCATCCCCCTGGCATGCTCTGCCTCTCCAACCCTCATCCTCTTTCCCACCTCATGCTTGTCCACCTCATCATCATTCTCCTCATCATCCTCATGCCCCATCCCACTGTCCATCACATTCATGTCGAAGACATCCAGTGCCTCCTCTGCGTCTCGGTGTTGGCGGTAGGTCATCCAGCAGCACGGCTCCACGTCTGTCTCGTCGATGCCCCAGAAGGCGAGCTCCTCCTCGAAGAGTGGCCCGCACACGTCAGCGGGGCAGTGCAGCTTCCCCGTGCGGTAGTAATTCAGCACATACGCAAACACACCTGGGTGACGGTCGAAAAAGTACTCGTTGCCAATGCGCACCTGTTGATCTTGATGATGATGGTGATGGTCCAGGAGTGCAGACTCTGCATCCGATCCGGAACCAGAACCACACAAGGAGGCAGATGGGACGGAGGCGAGCAGGGCGAGGCGTGTACCCGGCAGCGTCCGGAGTGTGGTGCGGTACGTCTCGTGCCTCGTGCCGCCAACGTTGAGGATTATCCTCTCGTGGTCATCCTCGAGTTTGCCCATCCTCGCCTGCGCAGGTGACACATGTCCATGACTTGACACTTCACTCTCAATGTGTGAAAGCTCCGTCTGTCTGAAGGCACTCGTTCCTTCTGCTTATTCTGTTGCTCCTCTGCTGAGTGACTGAAGTTACAGAACAATCCTCTGTCTCAGTTCGATCTCTTCCACAGAGCCCCACACAGAACTCAAAACGTAGAGGAGAAAATGTTCTCTTTCATCTTCCCTTTCACTGCAATCCTGTGCAAGTGGAGCTCTGAAGACAAACAAAAGTGCAGGCAGACGCATGCTCTTAATTCACATCTCTACTCTGTGTGAGCCCACAGTCTGAAGCGATTCAACTACAGGCTCTGAGAGCCGAGGGGTGGGGAATGTTTTCCTTCTCTCTCTCTCCCTCTCTCTGTCTTTATTTTTTTTTCTTTATCGCACTCTAAGCATGCCGTGAGGTGATCTCGGAGACATGCAGCATGCTTGTTGCCTCGGTGAGCCCAGTGTGCGGAACAGGTGAGAGCGAGATGAAGAGAGACAGCACGGAGGACCTTGCACCCTTTCACCATCAAACACACACACATGCACGTGCTCACACTCACGTGTACACTCACGCAAGCACACATACAGATTGTGTGTTGTGGTCGTGTCAAGAACAAGCGAACTCACACACACACACACACACACTGAAGCATGTTAATTTTATAGCACAGAACATTCACTCCAGGCTCATTCCCCATTCACACTCTTGTACACATTCACACACCTGCGTGTGTATCACAATTTCAGATTTAAAGATATTTTAAAGGTTTGACCTTCAACTTCCTCCAAACACATATACCAATACATACATGCAATACAATACCAATAGATACAGTCGTGGCCAAAAGTTTTGAGAATGACACAAATATTAGTTTTCGCAAAGTTTGCTGCTAAACTGCTTTTAGATCTTTGTTTCAGTTGTTTCTGTGATGTACTGAAATATAATTACAAGCACTTCATACGTTTCAAAGGCTTTTATTGACAATTACATGACATTTATGCAGAGTGTCAGTATTTGCAGTGTTGGCCTTGTTTTTCAGGACCTCTGCAATTCGACTGGGCTGCTCTCCCTTTTAATTTTAATTTTAAACACATCTCCTGTTATACTGAACTTCCAGTCTTACACATTATTATGCTGATCAATCCCTGCTATCCGTTATCACCCAGATGAGGATGGGTTCCCTGTTGAGTCTGGTTCCTCTCAAGGTTTCTTCCTGTTACCATCTCAGGGAGTTTTTCCTTGCCACCGTCGCCCTCGGCTTGCTCATCAGGGACAATCTTATCATTTTGATTCATACACATTGCATACAAACTTACTTCTTTTATTGTGTAAAGCTGCTTTGCGACAATGTCAATTGTTAAAAGCGCTATATAAATAAATAAATAAAATAAAATAAAATTGACTTGACTTGACTCTCAATCAACTTCTGGGTCAAATCCTGACTGATAGCAACCCATTCTTTCATAATCACTTCTTGGAGTTTGTCAGAATTAGTGGGTTTTTGTTTGTCAAGTCAAGTCAAGTCAATTTTATTTATATAGCGCTTTTAACAATTGACATTGTCGCAAAGCAGCTTTACACAATAAAAAGAAGTAAGTATTTATGCAATGTAATGTGTTGTCCACCCGCCTCTTGAGGATTGACCACAAGTTCTCAATGGGATTAATATCTGGGGAGTTTCCAGGCCATGGACCCAAAATTTCAACGTTTTGGTCCCCGAGCCACTTAGTTATCACTTTTGCCTTATGGCACGGTGCTCCATCGTGCTGGAAAATGCATTGTTCTTCACCAAACTGTTGTTGGATTGTTGGAAGAAGTTGCTGTTGGAGGGTGTTTTGGTACCATTCTTTATTCATGGCTGTGTTTTGGGGCAAAATTGTGAATAAATGCCATGACATCTTTTTAAGGTCTTATCCAACCCCATGGTCAATGTGTACTGTAATCAGAGCTAATGGGGCTTCAAAAAACATTACAATGCGAGACCAGGTGGTGTATTTACATAAATAATAGCTACTCGTCATTTTGATGCTTTAAGCAGTTTATCAGTGCTTTTTTAACCCAGTGTCTATAGCCTGACCCCACACTCCTATTAGCGTGTAGAGTAGAAGTCTGTCCTCTCTCCAAACTTGTCTTTTCCTTTGATGTCCTGCAGCATTGATGCACAACTGTTTCCCCCTGTGCTTTGGTGCCATCTGTTGGTTATAAAGCACATCAAGTCAAATACATACACTCACTCACTCACTCATCTTCCATACTGCTTTATCCTTTATTCATTGTCGCGGGGGGCCTGGAGCTTAGGGCATGAGGCAGGTTACACACACACACATACACTCACAGCCTGGGCAGGGTGCCAAGCCATCACAGAACGCGCACACATACACTCACTCATTCACACACTACTTTGGGAATACCAATTAGTCTAATCCGCATGTCTTAGACTCTTGGTGGAAACCAGAGTATCAGGAGAAAACCCACCAAGCATGGGGGGGGGGAACATGCAAACTCCATGAACACAGAGATGGGAATCGAACCCAGACATTGGAGGTGCAAGGCGACTGTGCTAACCACTACATCACCATGCCGCCCAAACGTAGGACACTACGTGATGCTGGTGGAGAAAAACGTTTCCTGACTCGCTTCTCCAAAACACCCCAAAGTGTCTCAATAATATTTAGATCTGGTGACTGTGCAGGCCATGGAAGATGTTCACCTTCACTTTCATGTTCATCAAACCACTCTGCCAGCAGTCTTGCTGTATGTATTGGTGCATTATCATTCTGATACACGGCGCCGACTTCAGGATACAATGTTTGAACCATTGGGTACACATGTTCCTCCAGAATGGTTCGGTAGTCCTTGACAGTGACACGCCCATCTAGCACAAGTATTGGGCCTAGGGAATGGCATGATATTGCAGCCCAAACCATCACTGATCCACCCCCTTGCTTCACTCTGGGCTTGCAAGTCTGGGTGGTACGCTTCATTGGGACTAATTCTGCAGTGAGTTGGACAGCTGTGGTTTTATATTTTTTGGATACAATCTCGGTTAGCACCTGGACATCCCTTTCAGACAGCTTCCTCTTGCGTCCACAGTTATAGTTCTTCCTTCTTGGTGGTATGGTGATTTACGCTGGATACCATGGCTCTTGATACATCACAAAGACTTGCTGTAACTTGCAGTAACTGTGCTATTACTCTGCTATTTAAACCTACAAACTCTGCTCTTACTGGTGGAATGTGCAATCAATGAAGATTGGCCACCAGGCTGGTCAAATTTAGCCCCGAAACCTCCAACAGTAAATTGCCCAGTGTTTCAGTTTTATTGTTTGTTTGTTTTTTGTCCAACCCCTGTATATGTGAATATCTGTATACTTTATGTATGTGTGTATGTGTATGCATGTGGGTGAACAGCAGCTGGTGCAACAGCGCAAGCGTTGTTCCTGTCACAAGCTCCTGCACACCCAACCTGGAAATACTGTCCATCAAATATAAGTATTTCACTGCATATCGTACATTGTAAGACTATGTATGTAACAAATGTTTTTTTAATGTATCTGTGTTAAGGTTAAGGAAGAAGTGGATAGCGCTTAGTCGTTCGAGTGAGTTACGCCGCCCCCAACGGTGCATGAGCAAGTAATTCGAAAAAATGCGGTCGGCTGTAGTCGGAGGAAACACGTGATAGTCTTCAGCCCTCCTGACTGAGGGGTAGTAGCTTAACGTGGGAGCTCCTAGTGACGGGGAGGAATTGGACACGACAAAATTAGGGAGAAAATCGGGGGAAAAAATACAACAAAAAAAAAAAAGAAGATTTTAGTGGCTGAAGTCAAATAATGGACTGTAGTACAATCCACGTGTCTCTAGGGTGCAGTAGAGATCTATAATTACAGTAAAGGTTGGAGATGCCAGTTCTTACAGATGCCCAGGATTTTCGAGTGTTGCTGGGGAAGAGGGTATGCCCCTCCTACCCAGAGAGATTCTGGCTTGGGCATTGCTGGGATTCAAAAATTTATTCTCAGGACAACAGGGTGACCCATATCCAGGGGCAGGATCCCCAGGTCACTGACCCCAGTGGTAATGTGAGAGAGCCCTTGAAGTGGCCAGTCTGTTTCTGAGCACCTCTTTGGCTTAATTTCGTAATACTGATGCTTTTAATACAACGTCTACCTTGACCGTACCTTTAAACTAGCTGCAGTGTGATGTATGGGGAATCAACGGACTAATGTTACTGATCGACATTAGCTTTTATCATCCATGGAATTAAACATGTCACTTGAAGTTTGAATTAGTAGCTAACCTGCTCTTGCTAAACTACTGCTTGTCCCACATCAAGTAGCCGCATTACTGCTTGGTAGACTGCCATAGCTCCAACGTTGGAGTTCAATTTGAGTACGACCCCTCACCTTCGGGTACAGCCATTCAGGGTTGAGTACAGCACCTCAGTACCAGATGCTGTCTGGTACAACTCGTCAGCATCAGGTACAGCCCTGTAATGTCAGGTAAGGTCCCCTGTGGAGAAGAATTGGGTACAGCTCTTCAGGTTTGAGTATGGCCTCATGGCTTGGTGTTGGGTAAACCCACTCAGTGTTCAGTAAATGCCCTCGGCATCGGTGTTTTCAATGTCTTGTACAGCACATCAGTGTTGGCTACGGCCCCTCAGTGTTGTGAATGGCCCAATAGGGTTAAGTACAACCCCTCAGGATCAGGTAGAGCATCTTTAAGGCCCCTAAAAACTGCTTACCTGTTGCCCATTGTAGAACTACACAAAGAGTTCTAAGACTGTCACATGTTTAAGCAAACAAAAAATGAACATCCATTTCTTTAATTTTATTTAAGGCCCCAATCATCTAAAAAAAAAAAAAAAAAAACTCAAGACTGAAAAAAAGCAAAAGTCAGTAAAAATACATGGTTCTGTGTGTAACAACACAAGGCTGTAGGATTGAATATTCTGACAGGAGAATAAAGCACAGCTAGCAAACATTAGCTAAAATCCCCAAAAGAAGAATGCAATAAGCAATCGTTAAGTGAAAACATTCCAACCTAAACTAGCTAGGAAAAATCTAGCTAATGACCATCCTCCCAAAAATCCATCTAGCGAAGTTCAGTACAATAAGAAAAAAAGCTAGCCAATATTAAGAAAAAGAAAAAAAAACACATTAGCTAGCTGACGTAAGACAACGTTAGTCATGTCATTAGCTTTAGTGTTCAGAGAATTCAGGGAGTAAAACAATTGAGTATTAATCACGCTAACATTCTGATCCGTTACACAGTAAGGTAATTAGCGATGCTAAAACAACACAACAATGAGTGCGCGGTCACACACTCTTCATCATAGCTACAAAAACTGACTACACACTGAGGAGAGTTTGTGTATAAATAATCAAAACACAAATACAATTTCAAGAAAAAGTATGTGAACCCTTTGGGATTATGTTGAGTTTTGCATGAATTGGTCATAAAATGAGCTCTGATCTTCATCTAAGTCACAACAATAGAAAAACACAGTCTGCTTAAAATAATACCACACAAACATTATATGTTTATATGTTTTTATTGAACATAACATGTAAACATTCTCAGTGCAGGGTGGAAAAAGTATGTGAACCCCTAGCCTAAATACTTCTCCAGGAGTTAATTGGAACCAGGAGTGAGTCAACCCTGAGTCCAATCAGTGGGATGAGAATGGATGTGTTGCTGAAAGCTGTCCTGCCTATAAAAACACACAAAAGTTTTGGGTTTACTGGTTTCAAGAAGCATTGCGTTATGTGCCTCGCAGAAAAGAGCTCTCAGAAGACCTGTGATCAAGAATTGTTGACTTGCATGAAGCTGGAAAGGGTTGCAAAAGTATCTCCAAAAGCCTTGATGTTCATGTGTCCACGGTAAGACAGACTGTCTACAAATGGAGAGATTTCAGCACTTTTGCTACTCACCTTAGGCGTGGACGTCCTGTAAAAGATGACTATAAGAGCACAGCGCAGAATGCTTAATGAGGTAAAGAAGAATCCTAGAGCGTCAGCTAAAGACTTACAGAAAGCTCTGGCACATGCTAACATTTTTATTGACACATTTACAATGAGGACGGCGGACACCATGGAGGAAGCCATTGCTGTCCAAAAAAATTATTGCAGCATGTTTAAAGTTTGCAAAAGACCACCTGGATGTTCCACAGCACTACGGGCACAGCACACCAACAACAAAACCTCATCCCCACTGTAAAACATGGCGGAGGGAGCATCATGGTTTGGGGCGACTTTGCTGCCTCAGGACCTGGGCGGATTGGTGTCATTGTGGGAAAAATTAATTCCAGAGTTTATCAAGACATTTTGCAGGAAGGCGTGAGACCATCTGTCCGCCAACTGAAGCTTCGCAGAGGACGGGTGATGAAACAGGACAATGACCCAAAGCATACGAGTAATTCAACAAAAGAATGGCTTCAACAGAACAGAATACGCCTCCTGGAGTGGCCTCAACCCGACTGAAATGCTGTGGCATGAATTTAAGAGAGCGATTCACACCAGACATCCCAAGAATATTACTACACTGAGACAGTTTTGTGAAGAGGAGTGTCCAAAATGACTCCAAGTGTTTGTGCAGGTCTGATCTGCAACTACAGGAAAGGTTTGGTGGAGGTTATTGCTGCCAAAGGAGGGTCAACCAGTTATTCAGTCCAAAGGTTCACATACTTTTTCCACCCTGCACTGTGAATGTGTACATGTTATATTCAATAAAAACATGAAAACATATAATGTTTGTGTAGTATTATTTTAAGCAGACTGTATTTTTCTATTGTTGTGACTTAGATGAACATCAGAGCTCATTTTATGGCCAATTCATGCAAAACTCCATGTAATCCCAAAGGGTTCACATACTTTTTCTTGCAACTGTATCTAACTTATAACGAGACACGTCCGATTTCTTTAGCATGTGTTTTCTAAAATAAGAATGTGATGAGGTAGCGCTAGTGACAAGGCTGCAAATCGTTTAGTCTCATGATTATCATTCACTTACATGCAAAAACAGACATGCAGAGCTCATGCTACACATGCACTCGCCGCTAATTTGCAAAACAAGCTCAATATGAGATGTCTGAAGCATCACTAGTTTAAATTCTTTGATTCATAAAGTGAGATGTGAAAATGTAATGTAATGGGTCAAAGGTTACGGTGAAAAGAAAAAAACAACAGAATAAATAATTTATAAAGCTGCTGTTCTGTCAGGAAGGGGTCATGAATCCCCGCCCACAACACTTCCTGACCACGCCCAGTCATGCCTCCATTATATCGGCATGCTCTTTACACATCATAGCCACGCCCACATGTTCTGTATGTCAATGTGACCGGCTCTCATACGCCTGACTTTAAGAAAAAAATCTAAAATGAAATGTTCAAAGAGATAAAAATGCTGAGACAAATAAATATTACTCTATTTGAAGTTATCCTAAAGCCCGCCGACAAATAATGCAGACAAATACAGGCCACCCCCATTCTCATCCGTCTTGCGCATCCTAAGCCACACCCACTTTCTCATCATTAACTTCCTTGTAGAGATGAGTGCGCTGTGAGCTCGGTGAAATGAAATACACTGAAGCGATAAAGTAATAAAGTGCAATAATAATGATTGATTTTCTGATGTTTTGTTAAATAATGAGTGTAAAGAGAAATAAAGGGATGTTTTAGTGTTTATCGTACAGCTTGCTTTCGCATACGACGTAACAAACCTCTGCTTCATCAAAGCACTGTGTGTCCATATAAAACATAAAACTCAAAAGATCAAAGGTGATAAAAATAAAAGCTTCACAAGCGAGTAACATCCAATAAATTAATCATGAATAAATGAAAACAGAAATATCTAATCCTGTCTGTTGCGTCTACGAAGCCCCGCCCCAAACTGGTCCGGACACATCATAGCCACCCCTTCACCCGAGTCCCCTCCCTCCTGCCTCTCGTTATACACCTCCTCGTCCTGCTCCTCTGTAGCCACACCCATTTCACCATCATGCCCCTCTTCCACATCCATTCTCTCCTCGTCATGTTCTGTAGCCCCGCCCACTCTGTCCCCAAGATCCTCCTCCAGAGACGGCATGCTGAAGTCGCTCTCCTCTCCCCCGTCTCTCTCTCCTGCCGTCTGTGGTTTGGTGCTCGTTTCCGTGCCGAGGGTTTCCATGGCGCTCAGAGACTCGATCAGGTTGTCAAGGTTACGCTCACACGATGCCTCTGAAAAGCACAAACAGGAAGCAGTGCAGACACCTCGACCAATCAGAGGGGATGTGTGTGTCTGTGATCACGTATATACACACACACACACACACACACACACACAAAGAAAAAAAAGAACAAACAAAAAAAAAAAAAAACAGAGTGCAAACACAAAGTCTCTCTCACACACACACACACACACACACACACATTAATTAGCTGAGATTAATAGAATAAAGTTGAATCTGAGGTGAAAAATTGAGGTGTGTGTGTGACGGAGACTATTCAGGGTTGTGTGATGCTTTAAAAATATTTTAAAAATGGTTTTATTCCAGTCATAAGGCGTCTGAGGGAGGAGGTACGGCGGAAGCGTCCGGGTCTGTGGTGCTCTAATCTCTTCTCTATAAAAGCACATCGTAGGATGCACTTCATCTATAACTGAGGAGTGGAATGTTGTGGAGAACCGGCTGGTACAGTCGCTGTGTGTGACGGTCAGAATGACGCTGCTTGGACGCAGATTGCTATCTTGGAGCTAATGCTAACTGCAGTAAAGTTGGTTCAATGTTACGATATTCTATTCAGAGTTTCTCCCCTCGGTATGAACCAATCGAATATAAACAAAACCTGATAACTAGACACTCATATTTTATAAATGTCATGTGAAAAAACGAACCCCAGCATGTGTTTTTTTAAAAAAGAAAGAAAAGTACAGAAATCTTTGTTTTATTAGAACACACACAGCGTAGCGGAGTCAGGAGGTCAGGAGCGACTCGTCAGCATGTCGAAATACAGATCCGTCTGATGTCTTCAATCGCTATTTTAATTATAATCAGCAAACATTTATTTAGTTCTAGGTAACTTTGCCTGGTTTATATGATACGTAAATACTTTTAAACCGTTACTTTGTGTAAGCTTCCGTGCCAGAGCTAAAAATAAAACAAAACAGGAAACAGGAGGATTAACCCTTAAAACTCCGGCAGCCCGGATCCACACGGCGACACAGCACTCAGTAGAACTCATTCTCCATATACGGTACATATTGATATGTTAGATATCATACCATGTTATATTAATATAATATACTGTACATCAAACTAGTTTTTATTAAAGTCTGTATAATTTTTGGGCCGACCCTGTTTAACCCTGTTTGACTCTGGAAAAAAAATAAGAGACACAGCAGCACTTTATGATTTTTCTCTTACAGCTGCGTGTGTTAGTGAGATGAACAGTTTTTTTTTTTTTGTGAACTGCTGACAATATTTCCCTAAATATAACTGTTGTTATTTAGAGAAGTGACATCATGACAACACATCAAAATAACCCCAGATCATGCAGTATGTGCAGAGCTTTAATAACTAATGAAACAAAACGCAAATAATTTGCACACACACACACACGCAGACACACAGTGTACTGACTAACTCAAGTCTGTGTATGTGTGTGTGTGTGTACCTGTTGGTGCGTGCTGCATGCCCCGTTTCTTCATCAGGTGTCTGATACACTGCAGCTGAGTCATGATCTCGTTCTTCTGCTCCATCGCTACAGACTTCACACTTCACACACACACACACACACACACACACACACACACACACACACCAATAACATCAACACTTGGTGCTCACACACTTGTAGGGCTCTGTACGTGTGTGTGTGTGTGTGTGTGTGTGTGTGTGTATACTTACCAGTTAGTCAGAGGGTCGAGCTGTGTGAGGATGGAGTTCAGCATTTTCTCCGTCTGAGCCAAACGCTGTTCCAGCTCATTCAGCTGATTCTCTACACACACACACACACACACACACAGTTTCACTATCCATTTGTCTATGTGTC